>OZ024882.1:5522500-5979306 GCA_964017185.1 Rugalucina vietnamica | reverse complement strand
ACATTTGGACATGTCACGTTCTTCCTTTTATCAGACAATATGGCGGTACATTCAAGCAGGAGAACGCCCGTCGGGACAATATGGACTATCTAAGGCGGATTTTAGCGATGTGCTTCTATGGCCGGCTATATCACCAGATCTATCACCGATAGAGCGTTTATGGGATCAGTTGGATAGGAGGGGCGTAAAGGTCCCCAGCAGCCAGATGTTGGATCAGCTACGGGAAGCCTCAACGGAAAGTGACAGCGTATTCCACAACAGACTTATAGCTTCCAATCTCCAACAGACTTTTAACCCAATCATGTTTGATGGCTATGCTGCCTTCTTTCATTGCACGCCGGTGGGTCTAGAGTCAGACTCTATGCTGGACCCGACATAAAACTATTCATTTTAGTTCTTTGGGGCCGGAGCGTCTTGTCTGTTGATTGGCCCCACGGGGGTCAACTGGTGTTTTTCTTTTGCTCTGGGTTTCAGTAAGTTATTCGGTGCCCAGGGATCTCCAGCGTCGGGCAGCTTACTGAATCTGTTGAGTCTTCTTTTCTGATTCATAAAGGTGCTTATCATGATTTATTCGTTTGTCTTTGATGATTCATTGACTAGTTAGAGGTTCACTTCGAGGACCGAACTAAATGTTGTGAACCACTGCAGAACATGAGGGTGAGGTTAGGCGCCTGTAAAACCGGTTAAAGCCCCCCAGTAATTTCATATTACTGATTGTTCTAAGGCGATACTTCTTTTGTGGTTCTTATTTGTGTTGTTTGAGCCGTATGTACGTATTCATCTTTTAGTTAAGTTCGAGTAACTGAGTGGCCGCCTATTGGGTAATAGCTGCTCAATCGGCTTACGATATGTTCTCTTGGTATCAGTACCTAAATGTTATTTTTGATTTTTCACACCCCTCGGTTTTTTGAGTGGGAATTTATTTCTGATTGCAACATTTCCTGAGCATTACCTACTTTTACCTTTCCATGCGACGTCGATGTGTCGCGGTGATCAACAACAAACTCTGAGGTGCTTTTACCAGATACTGATTGTGAAACTTGAAATGGGAGTAATGTGATTTTAGACACTATTATAATTGTGAAGAAACTGAAGGTGATGTCAGGTTCTTGTTCATGTTGCTAATCAAATGACAATCACTGCTTATGATAATGATTTTTTTTTTCAAATACATGTATACGATACGGATAAATTGCCTTTTGACATATTATACCTGTAGAATTTCCTTTGTCCATCAGTATATAAAAATACCAAAACATGAAACCAAATGGACAGTAATTCAAACAACAAGTATGCTACAAAAGAAGCAGATGGTTAACTTACCGAAGGAGGTCCTGTGCGTCCATGAATGCAATCACTCTATTGTCATATATCTAATACAATATTAAACGGCGTAATTCAAGTTCATGTAACCATCAACTCGACTATAAAACGAAAAATCGAAATTCAAGCTTCAAATTGTATTGACATGCCCGTGAAATGCACTGGGCATTTTTTATCACGAAAACATGTCCGTGTAATGTATACCCCCTTGAAGCCCACTTTTATATAGCAAAACTGGGGTATGCAGGGGTATGTATACCTATTTTTCTTATTTTTGCTCCAAAACATAGATTGTGTACCCACAATCTATGTTTTGAGCAAAAATAAGAAAAATAGCAAAAATTTTCTACTACTGAAAATTTTCATCATTTTTACAACTTTAAAAATCTCTGTATATTGCATGGGCATGTTTTCGTAATGAATGCACTGTGAATTTTTGCAGTTCGGCTCACCGTTCCGTATACGATAGGACTTTCGCTGGAAACCTGTGGGAACCTACTCTGTCAACAGGTAAGTGGAAGACACGCAAATGTTAGCAGTTACTGGCTAAATGAAATCAAACCAATAGCCATTTTACTTTTATGCACAGTTCGGGTATAGACTACTCGGCGAGTCGGAATTCTCCGCAAAGTGATTGAAGGGCACAATTCAAACCTACATGTATATTTACACAATGTAAATACATTCCATATTACTGGGGCCGAGTCTGTTCCCCTCCAAAAAGATTCTTTCTCCAGTTGGTTCATTGCAAGTAGTAATTACAGCTTACTGAATGAAAAATTTGTGAGGGTCGGAAACCAGCATTTTACATCTGATCCTCCTTGTCCATTATACAATATGCTAAACGAGCCGTTTTAAGCTTTTTAAAATGACATCCTTGTACACTTGCGATGTACATTCTATATCTCGTGTTATGGGATGTTGTGAAAACAAATCTTATTTCTTGAAGACTGTCTCTGGTTTAGACGCAAATCCGATGTAATCCCAGATTTTGTGAAAGGTTACAGTTCTGTCGATTATTTATATAAGTCACGGAGTTTTAAACTTTCATTTACAGCTTTCTTTGAAAAGGCCGCAATTGAATAAGATTATCTGAATAGACGCATAATCTGATAACTGTACAATCTTGTAAAACAAATTATTCACGTTTACCAGATTGCTTTGTCTACCAGACATCTTATTATGGGAAGAATTGTTTTTGCTTGATTCAAATATATTACGTCATGTTTTCTTACACAATAACAGAAACAGTTTGTATCGCATTATGAATCAACGTTTCGCTGTTTTGTTTATTCAATCTGTCACATCGGGGTATTTATATTGTCCGTTGAGAAACGGTTGGAAGGCTGTGTTACTGTTTTGTAACTCATAATTTCGGTGTGTGTGTGTGTGTGTGTGTGTGTGTGTGTGTGTGTGTGTGTGTGTGTGTGTGTTTGATCTTGCCTGTGATTAAAATTATTTGCATAGCTTAGACTGAAAGCGTAGAGAACAGCAAGGTCATAGTAAATATCTGCTCGTGTGGTTCTCAGCAAGCACTATTTAATTACTTGCCTTAAATTCAAGGTTACTCCGTAGTAATCATGTTCGTTTGGCCGGAGCTTATTGTCTGTTGCTCGGCCGACCGGGGTTCAACTGGTGTTTTCTTTTGCTCAGAATTTCAGAAATTTATTCGACGCCCTTGGTTTTCCGTCGTCGGACAGCTTACTGAATCCGTGAGTCCTCGTTTTTAAATCAATCATCACCATCATGGAAAAAAAAGTACAAGTAGGCAAAGATCAGGAAAAGGCGCAATCAGAAAAAGACTCCCACTCCAAAAACCAAAGTGAAACATCTCCGTGTGGAACTTAACCCTTTCAAAACTATACTTATATGGTAAAATTGACGTTTGACGGGGTCAAGAAAAAACAAATCAATAATTGATGTAATTATGTAATTTGAAAGTCAAATATGCTAAATTCTAACAAAAATCAATACATTAAATCATTATTTTATGATAGGCAAGGTAAATGTTTTTAAAATTAAAATTTAGATTTCATAGATAGATATTTAATAATTATGTAATTAAAAGAGATCCCCAAATAATCATGGAGGAGTTTCCGTAATGACGGCGGTTATCATGGAATTGTTTCCCCTTGATGATTCATTATCTAGTAAGAGAATCACCCCGAGGACCGAACAACTAATTCCTAAATGTTGTGAAGACTGCAGAAGATGAGGGTTAGGTTAGTGCCCAGTAAAATCTATTCGAGCACCCCAATAATTTTGCATTACTGATCGTTCCATGGCGATACTTTATGGTTCTATTTGTTTAATGTCTTAAAGGCGAATTTTTGTTCCGTTTGAACATTATGTACGTTTTCATAGTTTTAGTTAAGTTTGGGTAACTGAGTGGTCGCCTATTGGGAAACAGCTGCCATACAAGTTACGATATGTTTTCTTAGTAATAAGTACCTAATTGTCAATTTAGTTTTTCCCTAGGTTGCGCCTTTTCCTGATCATTGCCTACTTGTACCTTTTTCCATGGATACGGTTCAGCCTATATGAACGATATTTGCATCCCACTTACTTAGCAATCTTTATTATTATACTTTCTCTAATATGCTATTGATTTGTTTGTGGCTGTAAATGTTCGACAGAATTTGCATTAAGTTAAGACGATTTCGATAAAATCATCAACATCTTGGCAGCAACATAGTCTCCTTCTTCTTTTCCTTCCGGTTGCTCTATAAACGCCACAATAACTGTGTCTAACAAATCACACTCATTTCAACAATTTGATAATTTTCAGAGATCAGATATGTAAAACGTCAGGAAAAAATATTCGTGTAACCTATACCCACTTGAACCCCGATTTTATATATTAAACCTGGGGTATAAAGTGGTATAGTTTTTTATCCTATTTTGATACAAAACATAGATTGTAGGTACTCGCTAAAATCGTCTTGTCGAGGCGTTTCAAACGTGTTCCCACAATCAATGTTTTGAACGGTTAACCGGAAATGAGATGGTGTGAAGCTTTGCCTGGAGGCACAACAGCCCATCTATTTCGCCTTGGTCCCATTGGGGGCCGTTTAATAATATGAAATAAGGCACCACCTTTGGCGCTACGCTCTGCTCCTAATGCGTCAATGATTTTTTTAAAAACGCTGATAAGTTCCTCATCCTCACCCTGGGGCTCTGCCAGGTGTTTTGCGGATCTAGGTAGAAGGTCATTTATTTTCAGGGATCTGGGGAGCAAGCATTAACGTTTGGAGATTTAGGGAGCAGAGGAAAGGGCAATTAGGTTAACAATATTCTTTCAGAGAGCAGGCAGTTAAAAGACCCACCGAGTAGGACCTTACCCAGATGATCAGGGACACACAAGGGCATGGACCATAAAATTCTTCAGTTTTTCTTTTTGCACAATTTACAATGATTTCCGTACAACATAAAGTTCTAGATCTGTATTTTAAGGATATACCATTCTGAAATAAGGGAGGTTGTTTTGTTTCATACAAACCTTCGCCGCTCAGTGCGACAAAGGTCGTGCACTGTGCAGTTAACCGAACGCAGCCATGTGACGTCATACTAAGCAAAACTGTGGCGTCATGTTGTCATGATCTATCGGGAACAAAAACGACATAATATATTCTCGAGTAAGTGTCTTTGTTTAATTCGTCCATTTCAGCCGCAGTCGAACAAAAAGTTTGTCAACACAATATTTCGAATGTTTCGACGTGAATAGTTGTTGCTAGTCGCTACCCCGAATTCCGGTTCCGGCGAGTGACGAAAGATTTTCTTTCTATCAATGTATCTAGAACAGAATAGAACAGAACATTTTACCACGTTCTACCATAAGAGCGACACAGGAGCGTCGCTATAATTTGGTCTCATTTGGATAATACTAGTCTTTGTATCGACTTCCCTGTTGAAAGTTGCAAAATTACAGTAATTCGCTTTGGCTCCATGTTGCCAACTCTATAGGGTCACTGAAGAGTCTTAAGTAGCCGAAACCGCGGTATGGCCCATCCCCTTTCTCATTAATATGTTCACTGCTCTTAAACGATCTCAATTTTATTTTTATTCATATGGTGTAACAGTTATGATTTTAAAGCAATTGCAAATCCAATATAGAGATCAACTAATGTCACATGCATCTGGGAATTATATTTCCTACTACGAATTCCCTGCATGCCTTTGAATAAATCGACAACTTTTATTTGAACGCCACATTAAGTAACTGCCTTTATTTTCAAATGACATTTAGAAACTCAGCATACGTTTGATCTTCCAAATTATTCTTGGATACGGAGAAAAGAAACAAATAGAAACAAGAAACAAAAAGTACAAATAGGCAATGATCAGGAAATCGCGCAATCAGAAAGAAATCAGTAAAACATCCGTATCTCGAGATTTTTATACGATCAAACGCAGGTTTGCTTATGCCACTGTCAAAATGATAGACAGACTGACAGGCTGTACCGTTTATAGATCGATGAATATGAATTGTGAAATTAGCAAAATTGTTGTTGGTATTTTATGCTTAGAAATAACTGCACAGACACAATACACGCTAAATTTACATCAGGACCTTTCAATAACTTACTCGAGTAAACGCGAGATAAGGTACAAGTAAGCAGTGATCCCGTAATAGTCTAAGTGCTGAGTTTGAGAAAAAACGAACGTTTACGGGTATTTGTAGATGTTTTGGTAGTTTTGATGAAAAACATCAACATTTATTGCTAAGTTTCAACGCGTTAGAGTCATTGGCTACACGTTCAAACGTTAAGAAGCACAATGTACACTTTATATTAATATGTAAACAATCGAGTTTTCAGCTAGTATAGGAATTTTTGGAATCCATGTTTTTTTTTTTCTCAAACGATTTCTACTCTCTCCTCTCTTCGTGCACTTGTAACTTGTAAATGAGCCAGAAGTACTTGTGAACGTTTATTTTCTCAACTTCTCAACGAAAGTTCCACGATAAAATCCGAGGTTGCAAAATGACAATCCGATACTAATACAAAGACAACATATCTTGAGTGAGCAAGCAGCTGTTTCCCAAAAGATGCTCTTTCAGTTAACCTGGACTTAACTAAATATATGAAGAGGTACAATTGCAAATAGCTAACATCACAGCATAAAACAAAACAAGGGTTGAAACGATCAGATATTTAAATTTCTAGGGGCCTAGATTGGTTTCTGCAGTGTTTCATCAAATTTATTTTATTAATTGACAGACATTTCAAATGAATGCTAAGTTTCATTTGCAATGTCGTTTCTGTCAACATGCAGTAAGAAATGACGACGCGTTGATGATTCATTGACTAGTTAGAGATTCACCACGGGGACCGAATAACTAACTAAATGTTATGAACCACTGCTGAAGCTGGGGGTGGGGTTGTGGCCGTGTGGGACCGGTTTAAGCCCGCCAGTAACTTTGTGTTACTGATCGTTCCAAGTCGATACTTCTGTGGTGGTTCTTTTTGTTTTATGTCTTGGTGTTTAAAATTTTTTTTGTGCTGTTGGCGCCTTGTGTGTGTTTTCGTATTTTTAGTTAAGTTAAGGTAACTGAGTGGCCACCTGTTGGGAAAATAGCTGCCCATTCGGCTTACGATTGTTTCATTGTATAAGTACCTGATTGTTAGTTTGGTTTTTTCCCACCTCGGTTTTTGGAGTGGGAATCTTTTTCTGATTGCGCCTTTTCCTGATCTTTGCCTACTTGTACCTTTTTATGAAGGAAACTCTTGAAGACAAGTGTTAACATTGATTTCTTTTGACATATTATGATGTTCGAAATCCCAAAAGGAATCAAGACATTTCATATTCACCTCTCTACTTGCGTGTTTAATAACGGGAATGTGTTAAGGATTCGACGCAAACATTGCTTGCAGTAAACGCGTTGGCAAAACTATTCACCAGGTGACAATGTCTTGTTTGCGCTTTGAAGTAATGTTTATACATCATCACGAAAACATGTCCGTGTAATGTATACCCCCTTGAACCCAACTTTTATATAGCAAAACTGGGGTATGCAAGGGTATACCTATATACCGCCGAGGCGGTTCTAACGTGTACCCACAATCTATGTTTTAGAAAAAATTAGAAAAATATCATTTTTGTTTCAGCTGAAAATTTTCAAATAAATCTCTGTTTATTGCATGGGTAAGTTGTCGTTATGTTACACTCCAGAAAGACCGTCATTGTGTATGTGACGTTGTTGTGTAGAGTTTCTCTTTCCAGAACAGAATGTGTCATAACATTTATATAAGAAATGTTGTGCGCTCAGCAGGAACTTAATCGCTAAAATTCACTCAATCGTTATTTAATATAATTAATAAAATGTAAAAAGGTACAAGTAGGCAAAGATCAGGAAAACGCGCAATCAAAAAAAGATTCCAACTCCAAAAACCGAGGTGGGAAAAAACCAAACTAACAATCAGGTACTTATACCATGAAACATATCGTAAGCCGAATGAACAGCTATTTTCCAAATAGGTGGCCACTCAGTTACCTTAACTTAACTATACATATGAAAACATACATAAAGTAGTTTTTAACAAATGGCTTCCTCACACATCAGCGTCTCTTGGTTCATCTGATTTTGACCCCCATTTACCATCAGCCAGCGTCATAATAATTGCTCACACGATAGGGTCCATATTATAGAGACTGTTTTGTAAATACAACATTTACAAAGTGACGTCACATAAACGAGATATGGAAGCTTTTTGGTTAAATCAAACGATTGTTTTTGTTTTAAATATCAACAGACATACGGCGAGGATTAGTGCTCTGTAAAATCGATTTAAGCCCCCCAGTTATTCGTTTCTGACCGTTCCAAGGCGGTTTTGTTGTTACTTATATTCATGCTGCGTGTTTTGTCCGTTTGTCTGTCTGTTGTGCTCGTTGGGGTGTTTTAATTTATTATGGTCGAGTTTCTGCTTTTATTGTTGGCCTCTTGTTTAGTTTCGTATGAACCGTTAGAATTGGTCTCCTTCTCGCCTAGTATCTTTGGGTTGAGGTTTTGGCTTTATTTGCAGCAACATTTTGTAATACACTTTTGTTAGCCAGTTGAGGTCTTAGTTTTAAATTAGTTTTATTCTAATCCGTTTTAATAATCACTAATACATTTTCGCTGTACTGATAGAAATGGTAGTTTCGCTGTCCTAGTAAAAATGGTTTTATTAATTACAATCATGATAATCTCTGTATTTCTGGTGTCTTTGGTGGGAATTTTATCTTAATTTCATCAGAAGTTTTTTGTTTGTGTTCGCCAGTTGAACACTATGCTTGTTTTTATTTAATTTTCTTTCTTTATGAAATCGAAGATGTACCCAGGAAAAATAGTTTTCGGCGTTGTTCCCAGTACAAACGATAAGCGGTGTCCCAGGAAAAGTGGTTTATCTTCGTTATACTACTGTTTATTGTGCCTGCCTTTCTGTTGTGCTCGTTGCATTTCGTTTCGGTTGAAACTTAGCCGGATTGCTACCTTGTTGGGAAAGAGCTAGTCATTCTGCTCTTCGTGTGTGTTGTCGGAAAAATATGTTTTGTTGTTTTTATGTATTTTCTTTCCCAGCTGGTGTCTATGTTGGGACTTTAAATTTAATTGCATCGATTCCTGGTCCCTCTATTCTTACTATGCATATTTTTCTGCAACCAGTGTACATGTAATACAAACGGCCTTGTTATGTCTAGCGACGATCTGTCTCCACGATAAATGCTCATTTTGAAGTACCATCAATGCAAAGGATAATCATTAATCTCATTTTGCCATTGTAAAAGCCATCATCTTGCCGAATGTCTAACATTAGTGAGTATTGAATTAGAAAAGGATTGGTAAACCAAATCCGCGCAAAATTCTCGGATTTTGTAAGGGATTGTTTTGCATTGTTGATGCATACTATTAAAAGAAAATGTATAAGCCAGTACATTACATACATATATACTGACGAGCAAAAGAAATGCTACACCTTAATTATGCAAATTTTCGAAAAAAGGTAGAAAAAGTTGCATTTTCTCCTATTTCCTATTACCTAAGCTTCACAAAAGACCATACAAAGCTAGATTTATTGCAAATTCTAGCTCTTGTACTACCACTGAACTTTCTAAATTATTAACTTCTTGTCTTACTGCTATCAAATCTCATGTTATAAGATACTGTGAGACAGTGTATGAAACTTCAAATAAAAATTGGTTTTGGTCAATAAAAAATTCTGGTGAGGTGCTCAGTAAATTGAAGTGTAGAGGGTTCCGTGCGACAAGCTTGTCCACATATGATTTTTCTACACTGTATACAACATTACCACATAATCTAATTAAAGAAAAACTTCTGGATTTGATAGAGTGGACCTTCAAAAGGGCATTAAAAAACTATGGTTCACTTTATTTGGCATGTAATGACAGAAAGGCTTTTTTCACTTCCTCTGACCAAAGTCGGTATACACTTTGGTCATGTCAGAATGTGTGCGACGTCTTATCCTATCTCCTTGATAATATTTATATTAGATTTGGGACCAAGTTATACAGACAAATTGTTGGAATTCCGATGGGTACAAATTGTGCACCTCTCGTAGCTGATTTATTTTTATACTGCTACGAAAGAGATTTCATGGATTCTCTTAACCATGATAATCAAGCTGATGTTATCGAGGCTTTTAATTCCACATCTAGGTACCTCGATGACCTTTTGAACATTGACAATCCTTATTTTGAAGGTATGGTCAATCAAATTTATCCACCTGAACTTCAGTTGAACAAAGCCAATATCTCAGATACCGAAGCCCCCTTTTTAGATCTACATCTTTCTGTTGCAAATGGATTTGTTTCTTCTAAAATTTATGATAAGCGCGATGACTTTGATTTTGATATAGTAAATTTTCCTTTTTTGGATGGTGACGTTCCTCGTCGTGCTTCTTATGGTGTATACATTTCGCAACTTATTAGGTTAGCTAAAGAACATACATAAAGTACTTTTCAACAAATGGCTTCCTCACACATCAGCGTCTCTTGGTTCATCTGATTTTGACCCCCATTTACCATCAGCCAGCGTCATAATAATTGCTCACACGATAGGGTCCATATTATAGAGACTGTTTTGTAAATACAACATTTACAAAGTGACGTCACATAAACGAGATATGGAAGCTTTTTGGTTAAATCAAACGATTGTTTTTGTTTTAAATATCAACAGACATACGGCGAGGATTAGTGCTCTGTAAAATCGATTTAAGCCCCCCAGTTATTCGTTTCTGACCGTTCCAAGGCGGTTTTGTTGTTACTTATATTCATGCTGCGTGTTTTGTCCGTTTGTCTGTCTGTTGTGCTCGTTGGGGTGTTTTAATTTATTATGGTCGAGTTTCTGCTTTTATTGTTGGCCTCTTGTTTAGTTTCGTATGAACCGTTAGAATTGGTCTCCTTCTCGCCTAGTATCTTTGGGTTGAGGTTTTGGCTTTATTTGCAGCAACATTTTGTAATACACTTTTGTTAGCCAGTTGAGGTCTTAGTTTTAAATTAGTTTTATTCTAATCCGTTTTAATAATCACTAATACATTTTCGCTGTACTGATAGAAATGGTAGTTTCGCTGTCCTAGTAAAAATGGTTTTATTAATTACAATCATGATAATCTCTGTATTTCTGGTGTCTTTGGTGGGAATTTTATCTTAATTTCATCAGAAGTTTTTTGTTTGTGTTCGCCAGTTGAACACTATGCTTGTTTTTATTTAATTTTCTTTCTTTATGAAATCGAAGATGTACCCAGGAAAAATAGTTTTCGGCGTTGTTCCCAGTACAAACGATAAGCGGTGTCCCAGGAAAAGTGGTTTATCTTCGTTATACTACTGTTTATTGTGCCTGCCTTTCTGTTGTGCTCGTTGCATTTCGTTTCGGTTGAAACTTAGCCGGATTGCTACCTTGTTGGGAAAGAGCTAGTCATTCTGCTCTTCGTGTGTGTTGTCGGAAAAATATGTTTTGTTGTTTTTATGTATTTTCTTTCCCAGCTGGTGTCTATGTTGGGACTTTAAATTTAATTGCATCGATTCCTGGTCCCTCTATTCTTACTATGCATATTTTTCTGCAACCAGTGTACATGTAATACAAACGGCCTTGTTATGTCTAGCGACGATCTGTCTCCACGATAAATGCTCATTTTGAAGTACCATCAATGCAAAGGATAACCATTAATCTCATTTTGCCATTGGAAAAGCCATCATCTTGCCGAATGTCTAACATTAGTGAGTATTGAATTAGAAAAGGATTGGTAAACCAAATCCGCGCAAAATTCTCGGATTTTGTAAGGGATTGTTTTGCATTGTTGATGCATACTATTAAAAGAAAATGTATAAGCCAGTACATTACATACATATATACTGACGAGCAAAAGAAATGCTACACCTTAATTATGCAAATTTTCGAAAAAAGGTAGAAAAAGTTGCATTTTCTCCTATTTCCTATTACCTAAGCTTCACAAAAGACCATACAAAGCTAGATTTATTGCAAATTCTAGCTCTTGTACTACCACTGAACTTTCTAAATTATTAACTTCTTGTCTTACTGCTATCAAATCTCATGTTATAAGATACTGTGAGACAGTGTATGAAACTTCAAATAAAAATTGGTTTTGGTCAATAAAAAATTCTGGTGAGGTGCTCAGTAAATTGAAGTGTAGAGGGTTCCGTGCGACAAGCTTGTCCACATATGATTTTTCTACACTGTATACAACATTACCACATAATCTAATTAAAGAAAAACTTCTGGATTTGATAGAGTGGACCTTCAAAAGGGCATTAAAAAACTATGGTTCACTTTATTTGGCATGTAATGACAGAAAGGCTTTTTTCACTTCCTCTGACCAAAGTCGGTATACACTTTGGTCATGTCAGAATGTGTGCGACGCCTTATCCTATCTCCTTGATAATATTTATATTAGATTTGGGACCAAGTTATACAGACAAATTGTTGGAATTCCGATGGGTACAAATTGTTGCACCTCTCGTAGCTGATTTATTTTTATACTGCTACGAAAGAGATTTCATGGATTCTCTTAACCATGATAATCAAGCTGATGTTATCGAGGCTTTTAATTCCACATCTAGGTACCTCGATGACCTTTTGAACATTGACAATCCTTATTTTGAAGGTATGGTCAATCAAATTTATCCACCTGAACTTCAGTTGAACAAAGCCAATATCTCAGATACCGAAGCCCCCTTTTTAGATCTACATCTTTCTGTTGCAAATGGATTTGTTTCTTCTAAAATTTATGATAAGCGCGATGACTTTGATTTTGATATAGTAAATTTTCCTTTTTTGGATGGTGACGTTCCTCGTCGTGCTTCTTATGGTGTATACATTTCGCAACTTATTAGGTTAGCTAGAGTCTGCAATCATGTTACAGACTTCAACGCTCGAAATAAATGTTTAACGGCAAAGCTTCTCCAACAGGGCTATCGGTATCATAAACTTCGAAAAACTTTTTCTAAATTTTATCGTAGACACTATGAATTGATTTCCAAATATAATGTTGGGTTAAAGACACTTTTAAGTGAGGGCCTTTCGGAACCTGAATTTTATGGTGACTTGGTTTACAAATTAAAGAAACTTAAAGGAATAAATGATTTTTCTCTTCAGTTCGGAAAAATCATAACACGTTACAGACGTATAGGTTATAACTTGAATGTTATGCGACAGTCTGTATGCTTAGTTTTTAACCCGATCATGGTTGATAACTATGCTGCCTTCTTTAATTGCACGCCGGTGGGTCGGGCGTCAGACTCTATGATGGCCCCGACTTAAAGCTATTCATTTTAGTTGGTTGGGGCCGGAGCTTCTTGTCTGTTGCTTGGCCCACCGGGGTCCAACTGGTGTTTTTCTTTTGCTCCGGAGTTAGTAGGTTATTCGGCGCCCAGGGATCTCCATCGTCGGGCAGCTTACTCAATCTGTGAGTCCTGGTTTTTGATTCATCAGGATGTTTATCATGATTTATTTGTTTGTTCTTGATGATTCATTTACTAGTTAGAGATTCACCACGAGGACCGAAGAACTAACTAAATGTTGTGAACCACTGCAGAAGCTGAGGGTGAGGTTAGGTGCCTGTAAAACCGGTTTAAGCCCGCCAGTAACTTTGTGTTACTGATCGTTCCAAGTCGATACTTCTGTAGTGGTTCTTTTTGTTTTATGTCTTGGTGTTTAAAATTTTTTGTGCTGTTGGCGCCTTATGTATGTTTTCATATTTTTAGTTAAGTTAAGGTAACTGAGTGGCCACCTATTGGGAAAATAGCTGCTCATTCGGCTTACGATATGTTTCATGGTATAAGTACCTGATTGTTAGTTTGGTTTTTTCCCACCTCGGTTTTTGGAGTGGGAATCTTTTTCTGATTGCACCTTTTCCTGATCTTTGCCTACTTGTACCTTTTTTCCCTATAATATTATGTTCCACTTACACACTAGGTAAATTGAGGTGGTTCGATTCAGTTAAACATGTACCTGTACTTACGCACGATAACTGCGTTTGTATAAAAAAGTAAAAGTAGACAATGATCAGGAAATGTTCGAATGTTCGAATATCGCTGTTATGCCACGTCCCGGCAAAGTCAACAGGGAGCGAGCGATTGGTATGCTTGATGCTGGAGTTTCCCAATGCGAGGTAGTCCGACGCTTTGGTGTCTATAGTACCACAATAGTCGTATTGTGAGCCGTGTTATAAACACTCAGGTCACCGATCTGGTTGGCCACGCGGACTTCACATGTTCAGGATCGCTTCATCCGATTACGGTCGGTAAGGAATAAGTTCGAAATCGCTGTGGCAATTGCTACAGACTTGTCGCTTCATCGTAGGATTAGTTCTAAGACAGTTTTACGCAGACTGGCTGCTATCAATATACGTCCACGGAGACCATACCGTGTGGGGGTAGTGTGAAAGTAGATATGAACAATTCGATAGTGGGGACGAGTCCTATTCAGTGATGAATCAAAATTTCTGCTACGTCGTGTGGACGGCCGGGCGAGTGTGTAACGTAGACCTGACAAGAGATTCCGTTAAAACTGTGCACTGCGTCACGATCGTTATGGCGATGGCAGTGTGGCGGTTTTGGGTGGAATCACAGCACATGGGAGAACAGATATAGTGTTGATTAACGGAACATTACATACTTAGAAATACCGCCAATACATGTTGACATGTCACATTCTCACTTTTATCAGACGATATGGTGGTACATTCAAGCAGGACAACGCCCGTCCACAGGTCGCACGGGACAATATGGACTATCTTTGTCGGGTTTTAGCGATGTGCTTCTATGGCCGGCTATATCACCAGGTCTATCGCCGATAGAGCATTTATAGGATCAGTTTGATAGGAGGGGGCGTAAACGTCGCCAGCAGCCAGATGTTGGATCAGCTACGGGAAGCCTCAACGGCGTTGAGTGACAGCGTATGTGCACTACAGACTTATAGCCTCCAATCTCGAACAGACTTTCAACCCAATCATGGTTGATGGCTATGCTGCCTTCTTTAATTGCATGCCGGTGGGTCGGGCGTCAGACTCTATTATTGACCCGACATAAAGCTATTCATTTTAGTTGTCTGGGGCCGAAGCTTCTTGTCTGTTGATTGGTCCATCGGGGTTCATTTTGTGTTTTTCTTTTGCTCCGGGTTTCAGTTATTCGGTGTCCAGGGATCTCCATCGTCGGGAAGCTTACCGAATCTGTCGAGTCCTCGTTTCTGATTCATCAAGATGGTTATCATGATTTATTAGTTTGTCTTTGATGATTCATTGACTAGTTAGAGCTTCACCATGAGGACCGAACAACTAACTAAATGTTGTGAACCACTGCAGAAGATGAGAGTGAGGTTAGGCGCCTGTAAAACCGGTTAAAGCCCCCAGTAATTTCATATTTCTGATTGTTCCAAGGCGATATTTCTGTTGTGGTTGTGTTTTAGAGTCGAATTTTTGTGTTGTTTGAGCCGTATGTACGTTTTCATATTTTAGTTAAGTTCTGGTAGCTGAGTGGCCGCTTATTGGGGAATAGCTGCCCATTTGGCTTACGATTTGTTTTCTTGGTATAAGTACCTAAATGTCATTTTTGATTTTTTCCCACCTCTCGATTTATGGAGTGGGAATAGCCTACTTTTACCTTTCCATGCGACGTCGATGTGTAGCGGTGATCAACAACAGACTCTGAGGTGCTTTTACCAGATACTGATTGTCAAACTTGAAGTGGGAGTAGTGTGACTTTAGACACTATAATAATTGTGAAGAAACTGAAGAAGATGTCAGGTTCTTTTTCATGTTGCTAATCAAATGACAATCACTGTTTATGATAATGAAATTTGTTTTCAAATATACGATACGGAAAAATTGACTTTTGACATATCATACCTGTAGTATTTCCTTTGTCCGTTAGGATATAAAAATACCAAAACATGAAACCAAGTGGACCGTAATTCAAACAACAAGTATGCTACAAAACAAGCAGATCGTTAACTTACCGAAGGACGTCCTGTGTGTTCATGAATGGAATCACTCTATTGTCATATATTTAATACAATATTTAACGGCGTAATTCAAGTACTGTACATGTAACCATCAGCTTGACTAGAAAACGAAAAATCGAAACTCACGCTTCAAATTGTATCGACATGCCCGTGAAATGCACTGGGCATTTTTCATCACAAAAACATGTCCGTGTAATGTATACCCCCTTGAACCACACTTTTATATAGCAAAACTGGGGTATGCAGGGGTATACCTATTTTTCTTATTTTTACTCCAAAACATAGATTGTGGGTACTCGTTAGAACCGCCTCGGCGAGGAGGTTCTAACGTGTACCCACAATCTATGTTTTGAGCAAAAATAAGAAAAATATCACAATTTTTTCTTATGAAATTTTCAATTTTTTCAGGTGAAAAAAATTTCTGTATATTGCATGGGTAATTTTTTGTAATTTGCAGTTCGGCTCGCCGATCCGTATATACGATAGGGTTTTCGCTGGAAACCTATGGGAACCTACTCTGTCATCAGGTAAGCGGAAGACATGCAAAGGTTGGTAGTGACTGGATAAACGAAATCTAACCAATCGCCATTTTACTTTTATGCAGAGTTCGGGTATAGACCACTCGGCAAGTCGGAATTCTCCGCAAAGTGATCGAAGGGGCGTCACTTTGTCTGGCACGATTCAAACCTATATTTACGCAATGTAAATACATTCAATATTACTGGAGCCGAGTCTATTCGCCCGCGAAAAGGTTTTTTCCCCAGTTGATTCATTGCAAGTAGTTATTACGGCTTACTGAATGAAAAAAAAATTGTGGGTCGGAAACCAGCATTTTACATCTGATCCTCCTTGTCCATTTTACAATATGCTAAACGAAAAAGGTACAAGTAGGCAAAGATCAGGAAAAGCCGCAATCAGAAAAAGTTTCCCACTCCAAACACCAAGGTGGGAAAAAAAACAACAAATTAACAATCAGGTACTTATACCATGAAACATATCGTAAGCCGAATGAGCAGCTATTTTCCCAATAGGTGGCCATTCAGTTACCTTAACTTAACTAAAAATATGAAAACATACCTAAGGCGCCAACAGCACAAAACATTTTTTTCAAACACCAAGAAAAAAAAAACAACACAAAGAGCCGTTTTTAGCTTTTTGAAAAGACATCCTTGTACACTTGCGATGTACATTCTGTATCTCGTGGTATGGGATGTTGTGAAACCCAATCTTATTTCTTGAAGACTGTCGCTGGTTTAGACGCAAATCCGTTGTAATACCAGATTATGTGAAAGGTTACAGTTATGTCGATTATTAATATAAGTCACGGAGTTTTAAACTGTCATTTACAGCTTTCTTTGACAAGGCAGCAATTGAATAAGGCTACCTGAATAGACGCATAATCTGATAACTGTACAAAACAAATTATTCACGTTTACCAGATTGCTTTGTCTACCAGACATCTTAGTGTGGGAAGAATTGTTTTTGCTTGATTAAAATATATTACGTCTTGTTTTCTTACACAATTACAGAAACTGTTTGTATCGCATTATGAATCAACTTTTCGCTGTTTTGTTTATTTAATCTGTCACACCGGGGTAATTATATTGTCCGTTGAGAAACGTGTGGAAGGCTGTGTTACTGCTTTGTAACTCATAATTTCGGTGTGTGTGTGTGTGTGTGTGTGTGTGAGTGTATGATCTTGCCTGTGCTTAAAATTATTTGTATTGCTTAGACTGAAAGCGTAGAGAACAACAAGGTCATAGTTAATATCTACTCGTGTGGCTCTAAGCAAGCACTATTTAATTACTTGCCTTAAATTCAAGGTTACTCCGTAGTAATCATGTTCGTCAATGTACAGCAACTTGGCCGGAGCTTATTGTATGTTGCTTGGCCGACCGGGGTTGATTTTGTTTTTTTGTTTTTTTTCAGAGAGTTATTTTGTTCCCTTGGTTCTCCATCGTCGGGCAGCTTAGTGAATCCGTGAGTCCTCGTTTTTGAACCAATCATCACCGTGACGATGGTTATCATGAAACAGTTTTCCCCTGATGATTTCATTGACTAGTAAGAGAATCACCACGAGGACCGAACAACTAACTTAATGTATTAAATCATGCAGAAGATGAGGGTGAGGTTAGGGTCCTGTAACACCGATTAAAGCACCCCAGTAGTTTTGCATTACTGATCGTTCCAAAGCAATATTTTGTGGTTCTATTTGTTTAATGTTTTGGAGTCGAATTTTATTTCCGTTTGAACATTTTGTACGTATTCATAGTTTAAGTTAAATTTGGGTAACTGAGTGGTCGTCTATTGGGAAAAAATGGTACTCGGGTTACGATATGTTTGCTTTGTATAAGTACCTTATTGTCAACTTAGTTTTCCCCCAGATTGCTCCTTTTCCTGAGCATTGCCTACGTGTACCTTTTCCATGGATACAGTTCAGCCTATATGCACTACAAGACGATATTTGCATCGCACTTACTTAGCAATCTTTATTATTATACTTTCTTTAAACTGCCGTTGATTTGTTTGTGGCTGTAAATGTTCGACAGAATTTGCATTAAGTTAAGACGATGTCGAACATTTTTCGATAAAGTCATCAACATCTTGGCAGCAGCATTCTCTCTTTCTTCATGTCATTTAGATTGCTCTATAAACGTCACAATAACTGTGTCTAACAGATCATACTCATTTCAGCAATTTGATAATTTTCAGGTATCATATATGTTAAATTTCAGGAAAAATATTCGTTTAACCTTTACCCACTTGAACCCCGATTTTATATATTAAACCTGGGGTATAAAGTGGTATACATGTTTTTCTTATTTTTGATAAAAAAACACAACAACAACATAGATTGTAGGTACTCGCTAGAACCGTCTTGTCGAGGCGATTCTAACGTGTTCCCACAATCAATGTTTTGAGCGATAAAAATAAAAACATCATTTTTCCAATTTCATTTCATTGATACAGCAGAAAAAGTGTGTATTGCATGGGCAAGGTATGGCCCATCCCATTTCTCATTAATATGACCACTGCTCTTAAAAGATCTGATTTCTATTTTTATTTGCTATTACTGCAGCTGGTGTTGTGCCGTGTGGTGGCCCTAATAAGTCTCCCGGTACACTATCCATATAGCAGATTATAGTTTACTTTTGGTCCTTTGAGATCAGCGAGGATATTCTGAGAAATCAGATTCTTTTTTATCGGTTAAGATTCATTTTCTGATCAACATTTAATATATGTTTTATTTGTTGGTTTGAATTGATGCTGTACGGCCCAGTCAGCAGCAAGTGTCATGTCGGGACGCTGCTTCCATTTTATGGGAATTTTACCCAACATTAGGGTGTAATAACACTCAAATGAGCCGCCTCGTGGGAAAGACCAACAATTTGGTTTCCGAACAGGTCTGACACAAACTGGGCTGTACAAGCACAGAAGATGGCTAGAAGCTTGAAATTTCAGATTTAAGAAGAAGAAGAATTGTAATCTCCCAGTAGCGAAAACAAAGGCGCTGATCAGCTTCGCGGTTACCGCGAAGCTGATCTGCGTCTTTGTTTTCGCATATGCAGATTGTTGGTTTTCTCATGAGGCGGCTCAAATGTGCTTCATAATTATAAACACCCAACTAAGCCGATAAGGCTTACTTGTATGGATGGTTTGACTAAACCTGTTGTCCTTGGCAGGCTCAGCTATGAGTGATTAACCGGAAATGAGATGGTCGGTCAGTAGATAAGAAGCTTTGCTTGTAGGCACAACAGCCCATCTATTTCTTCTTGGACCCATTCAGCGGGGGCTCGTTTAATATATTTGGTCTCATTTGGATTATACTAGTCTCTGTATCGACTACCCTGTTGAAAGTTGCAAAATTACAGTAATTCTCTTTGGCTCCATGTTGCCAACTCTATAGGGTCACTGAAGATGCTTTAGTAGCCGAAACCGCGGTATGACCCATGCCCTTTCCAATTAATATGTTCACTGGTCTTAAAGTATCTCAATTTTCTTTTTATTCATGTGGCTTTATGATTTAAAAGCAATAGCAAATTCAATATAGAAATCAACCAATGTCACATGCATCTGGGAATTATGTTCCCTGCATGCCTTTGAATAAATCGACAACTTTTATTTGAACGCCACATTAAGTAACTGCCTTTATTTTCAAATGACATTTAGAAACTCAGCATACGTTTGATCTTCCAAATCATTCTTGGATACGGAGAAAAGAAACAAATAGAAACAAGAAACAAAAAGTACAAATAGGCAATGATCAGGAAATTGCGCAATCAGAAAGAAATCCGTAAAAAAAAATTTATACGATCAAACGCAGGTTTGCTTATGACACTGTCAAATGATAGACATACTGGCAGGCTGTACCGTTTATAGATCGATGAATATGAATAGTGAAATTAGCAAAATTGTCGTTGGTATTGTATACTTAGAAATAACTGCACAGACACAATACACGCTAAATTTACATCAGGACCTTTCAATAACTTACTCGAGTAAACGCGAGATAAGGTACAAGTAAGCAGTGATCCCGTAATAGTCTAAGTGAGTTTGAGAAAAAAAAAACAAACGAACATTTACTGGTATCTGTAGATGTTTTGGCAGTTTTGGTGAAAAATATCAACATTCATTGCTCAGTTTTAACGCGTTAGAGTCATTGGCTACACGTTCAAACGTAAGAAGCACAATGTACACACTATAATAATATGCAAACAATCGAATTTTCAGCTATAGGATTTTTTGGAATACTTTTTTTTTCTCAAACGATTTCTACTCTCTTCGTGCACTTGTAACTTGTAAATGAGCTAGAAGTACTTGTGCACGTTTATGTTTTCTCAACTTTTTATTGACGCATTAAGAACGAAAATTCAACTCTAAAATCCGAGGTTGCAAAACTTAAATGACAATCCGGTACTAATACAAAGACAACATATCTTGAGTGAGCAAGGAGCTGTTTTCAAAGAGGTGCCCTTTCAGTTAACCTGGACTTAAGTAACTGCATGATAAGGTACATAAAAGTTGCAAATAGCTAAAACCAACATCACAGCATAATACAAAAATAATAAGAACCACAACAGACTACCACGTTGGAACGATCAGATATTTAAACTTCTAGGGGCCTAAATTGGTCTTACGGGTGCCAAATATCGCCTTTAGCTTCTGCTGTGTTTCATTTATTTTGTTAATTGGCAGACAATTCAAATGCTATGTTCCATTTGCAATGTCGTTTCTGCCAACATGCAGTAAGAAATGACGACGCGTTTTTATGAAGTAAACTCTTGAAGAAAAGTGTTAACATTGATTGCTTTTGACATATCAATGTGTTCGAAATCCCAAAAGGAATCAAAACATGACAGACAATTCATATTCGCCTCTCTACTTGCATGTTTAGTAACGGGAACGTGTTAAGGATTCGACGCAAAAAATGCTTGCAGTAAACGCGTTGGCAAAACTATTCACCAGGTGCCAATGACTTGTTTGCGCTTTGAAGTAATGTTTATACATCATCACGAAATTATGTCCGTGTAATGTATACCCCCTTGAACCCAACTTTTATATAACAAAACTGGGGTATGCAGGGGTATACCTACAGTGGTGTTATGGCTAAAAACCCAAATTAGCCGTTTTAACGGCTAATTTGTTAACGGCTAATTGTAAAATTTCGCGGCGAAATTGTGTGTAAAATAAAAGTCAGCGCGGAATTTCGCCGCGAAATTTCGCGGCGGAACACGGCGAAAAAAGTATACCTGTCATTACGCATAAAAATCAATTGACTGGCGTTTCGCGGTGTTTCGCGGCGAAAAAGACGATAGTCACTATTTTTTTGTTGTTGTTTAAATATAATTTTAAATTGCATGTTTTTATTTCAGTTCAAGTTGTATCAATATTTTGTTTGCGTCACAATTTTGTATAATTATCGTTTTAGTCTCGACAGTCACAACAGTTTTATTGTTTAAATTTCATTTTAATTTGTATGCATCGATTACTTTTCAAGTCGAATATATATTTTGTTTTCTTTTCAATTTTGTATAATTATCGTATTTTATTCGTGTCTTAACTACTTTGAAGTTTCTGAGACCCTGATTATCGGCTTTGTGTTTTTTTTTTCATGCTTCTTTTTCAGATTAATCAGACTTACCTGATAATATTAGATCCTGTTATCTAGCTTAATTAACAGAAAAAAGCTCATAGCGACATAAACAATTTTCATGGTATGATTGCCCACAGATTTGTTTGTTTGTATTGAGGCTTAACGTCCCAGTCACCAATTTTTAGTCATGCCTGGACGGAGCTAACGTTTCCTGGGTATTAAGTAGTACTGTGGGTAGTCAATGTGGCTTGCTCAAGGACACAACACGGTGTCGCCAGTGCGGATCAAACTCAGGACCTCTCGATTCGGAGTCTGATGCAACTATGCCACCGCGATCCCAACACACATATTAATACAAGTCTTTGGATTCAACATGATGAAGCTTCAACTCTGTTTTGGACATTTAATCGCGTGTGGCTAATGACACTGCTCAAAGCATCAATGATTTTCGATTACGTCAAGTGGATTCCGTTTCGTTGAAAACAATTTAGTCTAAACGACATTTGGTCGCATACAACCTTCACCGGGTCCATACGATATTCGGTCGAATACGAGCAATACAGCAACATACATGTACAAAATTGTGTCGAAACTGTCGATTTTTGTTAACCGTTTTGAGTTGTGTTCCTTCCAAAACCCACACGTACGGATGGCTTGGAACACGTACATGCGTATCAAATGACAAAATCTCATTGTATACATGGCACAATACACTAGAAAAGGGAGGATACTATGTTTAAAACAAAGTACTGACGTCAGTATAAAACGTTTTCAAGTTATTTTGGAACATATATATACAGTAAAGGCCGTGTACGCACCGTGGCAATATGAGCGCATGACGCATTAGATTAATTAGAACAAAGTTGAGCGCAGAAGCCTATTGATGGATTAAAGGAATTGACCGGAATCAAAATGTCCTGTGTTCGATTCCTATATTCGTTGGGTTTCGTACTTGAGCAAAACCGGTATACATATATTCACAGTATGTTAACTTATTACGTAATCAATGTACAACAATCGGATGTGGATCGTGTGTAAACAATGATTACACATATTCGTGTATATCTAGTTGTCGTTTGTCACACGTTTGTCAAAGCGTTTCGCACCTGGAAATTAAAAATTATACTTGATTGGCGTCTGGAGAATCAGCCCAGGTAAAGTTGACGTCTCTTTCACATGTTTGAATCTTAAAACAGCATAAAATTGTAAAACTCGTTCCAGAGACATCGTTTAACAGACAGAACTTGCGCTAAAACAGACCCGCTTTGTGAGAACAGTGTGTGTTTTCCAAAGATGTATGGTTTAAATGTAATCCATTAATACCCTATTTCATCAATGTTTAATTGATATGGTTGTGGCATCTTACAAAATAGGGAAAACTTCCGACAAATAGACGGCCTGCTGTATTTTCGAGTGTCCCATTTTCCGTTATTCCTAATGGAAAGAGTGTACCATTACATGATGAGTCGATGTACCATTTTCAGTGATTAAAAATTCTTTTAGCTGCAGTAGATGCGTTTAGATCAAAGTATTTTACAATAAGTAGACTTTTCTTTGGTCTCTACCGTGCTGTTTTCAAAACTTTATGCTGACCACAGATATCAGTTTATTGATTCACGGAATTAATATACAGAAAAAAAAAACTAAATTGCTGTTTTAGCTCACTTGAGGTGAAAGATAAAACGCCAGGTTAAAGAATCAGACTCTTTTCGGCATCCCCGAGTGCGCTCGTCCGTCCAGGTGTCAACATTTTCAAACATGGATAAACACATTTTTCACGCTTGTTGAAATAACCTGTTTATTTTCGGCTTATACAATGTAGCAGTGTCAAAGGTAGTTCAGTCACGGCCGTGGTGCCGCTTATAAAATTGCAGTTCTAAGCGAAGAACTGTATATGTAAGTAAGTTCTGACTATGAGAATGCATAACCGGGCCAATGATATGCGATTAAAATTAGTGGACAATACTACTATTAAAATAACATTGACCAACGTGTTTTTGTCAGCATATCATGTGTAGTCTGCTCTGTGTAATTTTCGAATGGAAAGCCCCTGCAGGGTTTCTCAAGCAAAGCAAATATATTTGTGCTGTTTGCACATTCTGTGCGTTTTTGTGTTTTTGGTTAAGTTTGGTAAATGAGTGGCCACCTACTGGGCAAATAGCTGTTCACTCTGCGTATGATATGTTTTCTTAGTATAAGTACCTGATTGATTATTCAAGTGCCGGTGCTATCACGGTTTGTTACTGTGTCTCCCGTTTCAACTTTTTTTCGACATCTCACGGGTCGCCCCGGTTGTATTAAATTTAAAGCCCCGTTTTCACCGTCTCGGTTCTACCACGGTTAGTCGCGGAGAGGAAAAGCCTGTATACCGTGATAACCCGTTGAATTGTTTCTATCAGACTTAATTGGTGTTCTCACAGTCACGGTATTACCCCGATGTAGCCCCGGTCTTGTTCCCTGTTCTACCACGGTGTGTCCCGATTTATTTTGGGGTTGAAAGCAAATGGACAAGCTCTATAGCGAGATTTGTTACGTAATAAATCGTTGTTTGTTTGTCGGTTGTAAGAATGCTTCATCAAAAGATTTGCCTATATTTACTTGATTAGCCCAGTTTGTGAAAATCCCCACTGAATTTGGACCATTTTTTGTATTTGTTCAGTTTGTGGGATTAGCCCACTTTGTGGGACTGGAACAGTAAATGATTCGTTTAGCTTTGTAGCACTTTATAAAGTTGGACAGATGTACGATGGGCAAACGTCGACGGACGAACAAAGGACTCTGCAGATCCTAAACTTTCGGAGCTAAAACGTTACAAGATAAAACAATGATTACGCTATTAAATTTCAAATTACAAGTATATACGTACTCGTACATGTAGCAAAACTGTAGGAAAACATTTATAAATGTGGGCGCAAATTCTTATACCGTATTCGTTCTAATTATCACACAGTGCGCTTAATTTTTCAAAATGACTAAAAGTTGAGGTAAGAAAATATCGTTCTAATAAGCGTCATTTGAGTGTTGAAATTGTTGCAAAGTAGTTAATGATCGTTTACAGTTAATTTTTAATGCGTCTAATGCGTTATTATTGTGTGGAATTGTTGTAAAATATCAACATACTTTTGGTGCAGCGTGAGCTTATGCACTTGTTTACAGAAACGACTAGGGTGTGCGCTTATTGGAGCATGTGTGCTAATTGAAACGAATATGGTTATTGGTTGTGTCAGTATGATACTTTTTTTATTATGTAGCTATAAATATCAAATCATTAAAACTTAGGGATAAAAGCCGATTATCACATAGGCCTACTTGGACCTATATTTCCAGCGATGTTTGCATTATGTGATAATGTGTTTCCCACCCTCTGGTTATCAGCACAGGCGGGCTGATAAGCGGAAATCATGCGTTTTGAATGGAGAGAGGTTATCATGCCCGCATGCGACGTTGTCGCGCGACAATATTGTGACGTCAAGTGAAATGACGTTACGTCATTTTATTGGCAACGCTTTCTTTTTCTACACATTAATCGACAATTTTTCGCATTTCTATCAAAATTCTTTGAATAGAAGATTTTTAAGATGTGGTAAACTGATTATAACATGGGCATTTTGGTCATCGCCCTTCGAATCAACCCTCGATCATTATCAGCCCTCGAGCTAAAGCTCTCGGGCTTGATAATGGAGTCTCGGGTTGATACTGCCGGCGATAACCAAAATGTCAATGTGATAATCTCTAAGTAACAAGTGTGCAGATATCAGACGATATCTGCACACGAAAAGTTCTTTTTATGAAACATTGCCAAATTCTTGACTTGAGGGTCATCGTGCAAAACTGTAAAGTTGGGACGTCAACTCTAATGACGTCATCTTCATCTAACGTCGCGTGGAAAATGACGTCATACCGGGCCAAAACGTCAGATGAAATTTGTCACTTTCAGATTAAATTTTAAACAATTTAAGCCGAAAAAAAAGAAAATGTCAGCAATATTGATTCAATTGCAAAATGTGCAAAAATGATATCACTTATGGATATTATCGCGACCTTCGTGTAGATATTTAATTTTTTTTACGCTAACTCTCAACAAAATATCAAATATGAGAAGCAGATATTTATATCGCAAGCTCGCGTCCTTCGATATCCCAACTCGGGACAATATTCACCGATATGAGTGCAATAACTCTATAATATTATCTCATTGTTTCCTAGAATGCTTTTGTTTGTTGGAATTGATGTCAGTCAACAGCAAAAGTCATGTCGGGACGTTGCCTCCATTTTATGAGACTTTAACCCAAAATGAGGATGTGATGACATCCAACACGTACTTAAAATATAACCATCCAAGTTAGCCACAAAGGCTTATAATATGCATGGATGGTTTGACTTTAACCACTTTTCCTGGGCAGGCTCAAACCAAAATAGTTTAACAGTAATCAGATGGTCTTCTTTGAAAGAGTTCATAAATAGGTCATATATAATATATTCCAAATCATACCTTTACTCAGGTTTGGTTTAACATAAAATAAAAATCTTTTTTAATGGTCAACGAAACTCGTGCATGTATGAAGAAAGGTAACGAAAGAGTGCGTAAAAGTAGTAGTGGCTACCAAAGTTATTATTAGTGGTTCAATAAGTAGTATCAGACATAGTGACCGAAATAACGGGTACATAAACTGCAATAAAAGGATGCATTTACTGCAAGAACGGATGCATTAACTGCAGGAAATGGTACATTACTGCATCATATAAAATCATTAAGTCGTACACCTTGCAGTCAAAAATGGGAAAACTTTAGGTTTGTAGTGGGTGTCTTTTAGAATCAATTTAGAACCTTTTTTCGGAGGAATCTGATAGAATCCTTTGAACAACCTCTAGATAACTAAAATACCTATTTCATTCACTAGTATAAAGATAGATATATGGCCTTTTACGTTTAAAAACTCGACATGTAAGCGATCAGTCGGCCACGAGACGTTTGCCTGATCAGTGAGTTTATCATTGAACAAAAGAATTAAAACACAAAAACATACGAAAATACTTCTAACTTACCCTATTCAGGCGACCGTAGCTAAACCATATTATGTCACACAGTTTTTCCGAGATGAAACCTCAAATTATAAAGATTTCCATAAACATGTAACAAACGAATATGTGTAATCATTGTTTACACACGATCCACATCCGATTGTAGTACATTGATTACGTAATAAGTTAACATACTGTGATATTACCCTGAAAGTGTTGTCACCATGGGACTGTTGACTGTTAAACTGATCTTCGCTAGTTGTTATTCTACAAGGCAAATATAATGTATAAATCGATATGATTGCGATTAGTCTTGTGCTGGCATTCATAGAGGGTGATCAGAGTGGTAACCAGCAAGCCAAAATGTCAATATGCCTCTTTTTGTTTTGTCGTTTTACATGGTTGAGCTCAAATTAAGTTATCGTAGTTCACACCTTAAACGCTATAAAGTGAAGCAATTGAGGAAAATTTACAAAAAAAGAAAGCAAGGAATCTAACTGTTTATTTAGCATTACCATTTTGACAAAGTTTGTGCTACAACACAAGGCACAAAAGTAGATGGCCCCTGCCCATTGGGACCTTAAGAAATATATAGGCTGCTTGTGCCTCCAGGCAAAACTTATACGCTATTGACAGGTCATTTGATTACTGGTTTACCGCTCAGGTCTGTGCCTGCCTAGGAAAAATGGTTTCAAGTAAAACCATCCATACATATAAACAGTACTGGCTTAGAGAGATCGTTATATTTCAAACACTTGTTAGATATCATGACGTCCCATAAAATGGAGGCAGCGTCCCGACATGACCATTGCTGTTGATTACGACGTAAAGCATCTATTCAAACAAAAAAGCAACAAAGTTAGATTCAACGAGCTGGCGCATTACGTTTTAAATATTTTCGTCTATCCGTGATTTCGCTAACGTACCACCTACGTAATACCAATGGAAAAGTCGCGTTATGCACGTTTTTCATTTCTATACATGCATAATCGTACATATTATTATGTGCACGTAAATAACGATCTATACATGGAACAGATGAATCATAAAGTGGTCATTAAAATAAAAATAAATAATTTTATGTTAACATTTACAGGTATTTCGCCGTGTTTCGCGGCGAAATAGGGAATTTTAACTTAACGGCTGTAAACGTTAAAAAACGAATTTCGCCGCGAAACACGGCGGAATTTCACCGCGAAAATCGGATTTTCGCGGCGAAAAAAATAACCGATTGAACGTTTAAATTTTCCCTTGGCCGGTGAAATTTCGCGGTGGTTTCGCCGCGAAAAATCACAAGTGATCAGCGCGAAATGTGCAAAAGTGGGTTTTTAGCCATAACACCACTGTATATACCGCCGAGGCGGTTCTGACGTGTACCCACAATCGATGTTTTTAACGAAAATTAGAAAACAATATCATTATGTCCCCCCTCCGAAGGAGTTGGGGGACATATTGTTTTTGGTGTGGATCCCGTCGGCGTCGGCGTCAGCGTCGGCGTCAGCGTCGGCGGCGTAGCTTTTTGTCTGCACAATATCTCCTGAACCACTGGATGGATTTAGACCAAACTGGCACAGAAACTTCATTGGCGCAGCCGAATGGAGTGATTAGATTTCGGTGACCTTGACCTAACTTTCAAGGTCACAAAGGTCAATTAACTGTTTGTAAATCCAGGTGTCTCCATTCGTTTCCGCTCTCTAACTTGAGTAGTTTTTGACCGATTTTCTTCAAACTTTGCATAAAAGTTGATACCGGCAAGGAGTGGTTTGGGATTGTAGATGGGTAAATTTCGTCAAAAGACCTTAGAGTTATGGCCCTTGATTGAGGTTAAAAATTGCATTTTGTTCGTTTCCGCTCTCTAACTCGAGTAGTTTTTGACCGATTTTCTTCAAACTTTGCATATGAGTTGATACCGACAAGAAGTGGTTTGGGATTGTAGATGGATAAATTTTGTCAAATTACCTCAGAGCTATGGCCCTTGATTGATGTTAAAAATTGCATTTTGTTCGTTTCCGCTCTCTAACTTGAGTAGTTTTTGACCGATTTTCTTCAAACTTTGCATATGAATTGATACCGGCAAGGAGTGGTTTGGGATTGTAGATGGGTAAATTTCGTCAAATGACCTTAGAGTTATGGCCCTTGATTGAGGTTAAAAATTGCATTTTGTTCGTTTCCGCTCTCTAACTTGAGTAGTTTTTTACCGATTTTCTTCAAACTTTGCATATTAGTTGATACCGGCACGGATTGGTTTGGGATTGTAGATGGGTAAATTTCGTGAAACTTTAAACTTTATAAATATAGAAAGCTGAAACGTTATATTTTAAAATGTCTGTTGGTATATATTGGTTTTAATTTAAAATGTCTGTTGGTATATATTTTTCAGGGTTATATGTAAAAATTTACAAAATTAAAAGTGGGTTGGGGCAGAGAGGGGGGACATATGTTTTCCTCTGAAAACTCCTTCTAGTTTTTTTTTTTTTTTTTTCAGCTGAAAATTTTCAAATTTTCAAGCTCAGAAAATCTCTGTTTATTGCATGGGTAAGTTTTCGTAATGTAACACATCAGAGAGACCGTCATTGTGTATGTGACGATGTTCTGTAGAGTTTCTCTTTCCAGAACAGAATGTGTCATAACATTTAATAAATATAAGAAATGTTGTGCACTCAGAATGAACTAAATCGATAAAATTCACTCAAACGTTACTAAATATAATTAATAAAATGTAAAGCACTTTTCAACAAATGGCTTCCTCACACATCAGCATCTCTTGGTTCATTTGATTTTGACCCCTATTCACCGTCAGTCAGCGTCATAATAATTTCGCACACGATAGGGTCCACATTAAAGTGACTGTTTTGTAAATACAACGTTTGCAAAGTGACGTCACATAAACGAGACATGGAAGCTTTTTGGTTAAATCAAACGATTGTTTTTGTGTTAAATATCAACATACATAGGGCGAGGATTAGTGCTCTGTAAAATCGATTTAAGCCCCCAAGAAATTCGTTTCTGACCGTTCCAAGGCGGTTTTGTTGTTATTTATATTCATGTTGCGTGTTTTGTCCGTTTGTCTGTCTGTTGTGCTCGTTGGGGTGTTTTAATTTATTATGGTCGAGTTTCTGCTTTTATTGTTGGGCTCTTGTTTAGTTTCGTATGGACCGGTGGAATTGGTCTCCTTCCCGTATCTTTGGGTTGAAATTTTGGCTTTATTTGCAGCAACATTTTATAATACATATGTTAGCCAGTTGAGATCTTTAATACATTTTAATAATCACTAATACATTTTCGCTGTACTGATAGAAATGGTAGTTTCGCTGTAAAAATGGGTTTATTTATTACAATCATGATAATCTCTGTATTTCTGGTGTCTTTGGTTGGGATTTTATCTTAATTACATCAAAAGTTTTTTGTTTGTGTTCGCCAGTTGAACACTTTGCTTGTATTTATTTAATTATTTTTCTTTATGGAATCGAAGATGTACCCAGAAAAAATAGTTTTCGGCGTTGTCCCCAGTAAAAACGATAAGCGGTGTCCCAGAAAAAGTGGTTTATCTTCATTATATTGTCCCCAGTAAAAACGATAATCGGTGTCCCAGGAAAAGTGGTTTATCTTCTTTATACTACTGTTCATTGTGCCTGTCTCTCTGTTGTGCTCGTTGCATTTCGTTCCGGTTGAAACTTAGCCGAATGGCTACCTTGTTGGGAAAGAGCTAGTCATTCTGCTCTTCGTGTGTGTTGTCGGAAAAAATATTTTGTTGTGTTTTATGTATTTTCTTTCCCAGCTGGTGTCTATGTTGGGACTTAATTGCATCGATTCCTGGTCCCTCTATTCTTACTTTGCATATTTTTCTGCAACCAGCGTCATACAAACGGCCTTGTTATGTCTAGCGACGATCTGTCTCCAAGATAAATGCTCAGTTTGAAGTACCATCAATGCAAAGGATAACCATTAATCTCATTTCGTCATTTGAAAAGCCATCATCTTGCCGAATGTCTGACATTAGTGTGTATTGAATTAGAAAAGGATTGGTGAACAAAATCCGCGCAAAATTCTCGGATTTTGTAAGGGATTGTTTTGCATTGTTGATGCATACTATTAAAAGAAAACATATATACTGACGAGCAAAAGAAATGCTACACCCTAATTATGCAAATTTTCGAAAAAAGTAGAAAAAGTTGCATTTTCTCCTATTTCCCTATAATATTATGTTCCACTTACACACAAGGTACATGTAAATTGAGGTGGTTCGATTCAGTTAAACATGTACCTGTTCTTACGCACGATAACTGCGTTTGTTTAAAAAAGTAAAAGTAGACAATGATCAGGAAATGTTCGAATGTTCGAATATCGCTGTTATACCACGTCCCGGCAACGTCAACAGGGAGCGAGCGATTTGTATGCTTGATGCTAGAGTTTCCCAATGCGAGGTAGTCCGACGCTTTGGTGTCCGCAGAACCACAATAATCGTATTGTGAGCCGTGTTATAAACACTAAGATCACCGATCTGGTTGTCCACGCGTGACGTCACATGTTCAGGATCGCTTCATCTGATTACGGTCGGTAAGGAATAAGTTCGAAATCGCTGTGGCAATTGCTACAGACTTGCTGTTTCGTCGTAGGATTAGTCCTAAGAAAGTTTAAAGCCGACTAGCTGCTATCGGTTTACATCCACGGAGACCATACCGTGTGGGGGTAGTGTGAAGTTAGAAATGAACAGTTCGTCAGTGGGGACGAGTCCTATTCAGTGATGAATCAAGATTTCTGCTACATCGTGTGGACGGCGGGGCGAGTGTGTAACGTAGACCTGGCAAGAGATTCCGTAAAAAGTGTGCACTGCGTCACGATCGTATTGGCGATGGCAGTGTGACGGTTTTGGGTGGAATCACAGCACATGGGAGAACAGATATAGAGTTTATCAACGGAACATTAAATACTTAGAAATACCGCCAATAAATTTTGACCTGTCACGTTCTTCTGTTTATCAGACGGTATGGCGGTACATACAACGCCCGTCCACATGTCGCACGGGACAATATGGACCAACTAAGGTGGATTTTATCGATGTGCTTCTATGGCCGGCTATATCACCAGATCTATCGCCGATAGAGCATTTATGGGATCAGTTGCATAAGAGGAGGCGTAAACGTCGCCAGCAACCAGATGTTGGATCAGCTACGGGAAGCCTCAACGGCTAGTGACAGCGTATTCCACAACAGACTTATAGCCTCCAATCTCCAACAGACTTTCAACCCAATCATGGTTGATGGCTATGCTGCCTTCTTTAATTGCACGCCGGTGGGTCGGGCGTCAGACTCTATGATTGACCCGACATAAAGCTATTCATTTGTGTTGGTTGGGTCCGGAGCTTCTTGTCTGTTGATTGGCCCAGCGGGGTTCAACTGGTGTTTTTCTTTTGCTCTGGGTTTCAGTAAGGTATTCGGTGCCCAGGGATCTCCATGGTCGGGCAGCTTACTGAATCTGTTGAGTCCTCGTTTCTGATTCATTAAGGTGCTTATCATGATTGATTTGTTTGTCTTTGATGATTCATTGACTAGTTAGAGGTTCAGTTCGAGGACCGAACATCAAACTTAATGTTGTGAACCACTGCAGAAGATGAGGGTGGGGTTAGGCGCCTGTAAAACCGGTTTAAGCCCCCCAGTAATTTCATATTATTGATTGTTCCAAGGCGATACTTCTTTTGTGATTCTTATTTGTGTTGTTTGAGCCGTATGTACGTATTCATCTTTTAGTTAAGTTCGAGTAATTGAGTGGCCACCTATTGGGTAATAGCTTCTCAATTGGCTTACGATATGTTCTCTTGGTATCAGTACCTAAATGTCATTTTTGATTTTTCACACCCTCGTTTTGTGGAGTGGGAATTTCTTTCTGATTGCACCATTTCCTGATCATTACCTACTTTTACCTTTCCATGCGACGTCGATGTGTAGCGGTGATCAACAACAAACTTTGAGGTGCGTTTACCAGATACTGATTCTAAATCTTGAAATGGGAGTAATGTGATTTTAGACACTATAATAATTGTGAAGAAACTGAAGGTGATGTCAGGTTCTTGTTCATGTTGCTAATCAAATGAGAATCACTGCTTATGATAATGGAATTTGTTTTCAAATATACGATACGGATAAATTGCCTTTTGAAATATTATACCTGTAGTATTTCCTTTGTCCGTCAGTATATAAAAATACCAAAACATGAAACCAAATGGACAGTAATTCAAACAGCAAGTATGTTACAAAAGAAGCAGAAGGTTAACTTACAGATGGACGTCCTGTGTGTCCATGAATGGAATCAGTCTATTATCATATATCTAATGGTGTAATTCAAGAACATGTAACCATCAACTCGACTAGAAAACATAGAAAACGAAAAATTGAAATTCACGCTTCAAATTGAGTCCTCCGTAGAACCACCCATCATTAATATTCATTTTATATTGACCATTCAAATCTGCACATTAGCTAACGGTCAATGACGGTTGACCAACACGTGGGTTAGACAAACAAACCAACACGCGCTTTTTACAGGTAAATACAGGTACAAAAAAAACAATACTTGTCTATGGAAATAGGGTGGGCGTGGCTATACCTTGCTGGCGGAGGAGTCAATTGTATCGACATGCCCGTGAAATGCACTGGGAATTTTTGCAGTTCGGCTCACCGTTCCGTGTATACGATAGGAAACCTATGGGAACCTAATCTATCAACAGGTAAACGGAAGACATGCACATGTTGGCAGTTACTGGATAAATGAAATCTAACCAATCGCCATTTTACTTTTATGCACAGTTCGGGTATTAATAGACTACTCGGCTAGTCGGAATTCTCCGCAAAGTGACCGAAGGGGCATCAGTTTGTCTAGCACGATTCAAACCTATATTTACACAATGTTAATACATTCCATATTACTGGGGCCGAGTCTGTTCGCCTTCGAAACGGTTCTTCTTTCTCCAGTTGATTCATTGCAAGTAGTAATTGCGGCTTACTGAATGAAAAATTTGTGTGGGTCGGAAACCAACATTTTACATCTGATCCTCCTTGTCCATTATACGATATGCTAAACGAGCCGTTAATAGCTTTTTAAAAAGACATCTTTGTACACTTGCGATGTACATTCTGTATCTCGTGGTATGGGATGTTGTGAAAACAAATCTTATTTCTTGAAGACTGTCTCTGGTTTAGACGCAAATCCGTTGTAATCCCAGATTATGTAAAAGGTTACAGTTCTGTCGAATATTTATATAAGTCACGGGGTTTTAATCTGTCATTTACAGCTTTCTTTGACAAGGCAGCAATTGAATAAGATTATCTGAATTGACGCATAATCTGATAACTGTACAATCTTGTAAAACAAATTATTCACGTTTACCAGATTGCTTTGTCTACCAGACATCTTAATGTGGAAAGAATTGTTTTTGCTTGATTAAAATATATTACGTCTTGTTTTCTTACACAATTACAGAAACTGTTTGTATCGCATTATGAATCAACTTTTCGCTGTTTTGTTTATTTAATCTGTCACACCGGGGTTATTATATTGTCCGTTTAGAAACGTGTGGAAGGCTGTGTTACTGTTTTGTAACTCATAATTTCGGTGTGTGTGTGTGTGTGTGTGTGTGTGTGTGTGTGTGTGTGTGTGTGTTTGATCTTGCATGTGATTTAAATTATTTGTATTGCTTAGACTGAAAGCGTAGAGAACAACAAGGTCATAGTAAATATCTACTCGTGTGGTTCTAACCGAGCGCTATTTAATTACTTGCCTTAAATTCAAGGTTACTCCGTAGTCATCACGTTCGTTAAGGTACAGCAACTTGACCGGAGCTTATTGTCTGTTGCTTGTCCGACCGGGGTTAACTGGTGTTTTTCTTTTGCTCAGAATTTCAGAAAGTTATTCGACGCCCTTGGTTTCTTCGTCGTCGGGAAGCTTACTGAATCCGTGAGTCCTCGTTTTTAAATCAATCATAACCATTATAGAAACATCTCCGTGTGGGACTTAACCCTCTCAAACGTATACTTATATGGTAAAATTGACGTTTGACGGGGTCAAGAAAAAAATCAATAATTGATGTAATTATGTTATTTGAAAGTCAAAAATGCTAAATTCTGACAAAAATCAATACAGTTAACCATTATTTTATGATAGGCAAGGTAAATGTTTTTTAAATTAAAATTTAGTTCATAAATATATATTTAAAATGTAATTTAAAGAGATCCCCAAATGTTCATGGAGGATTTTCCGTAATGACGGCGGTTATCATGACATTGTTTCACCCTGATGATTCATTGACTAGTAAGAGAATCGCCACGAGGACCGAACAACTAACTAAATGTTGTGAAGCACTGAAGAAGATGAGGGTGAGGTTAGGGCCCTGTAAAATCGATTTAAGCACCCCAGTAATTTTGCATTACTGATCCATGTCTATACTTTGTGGTTCTATTTGTTTAATGTTTTGGAGGCGAATATTTGTTCCGTTTAAACATTATGTACGTTTTCATAGTTTAAGTTAAGTTGGGGTCACTGAATGGTCGCCTATTGAGAAACAGCTGCAACTCGAGTTACGATATGTTTTCTTAGTATAAGTACCTTATTGTCAATTTAGTTTTTCCCAAGATTGCGCCATTTCCTGATCATTGCCTACTTGTACCTACTTCCATGGATACGGGTCAGCCTATATGCACTACTTTTACGAAAACAAGCCCGTGTAATATATAGAATTTTCTTAAGTTGTAAAAATTGGAAATTTTCAGCAGAAAATATTTGATATTTTTCTTATTTTTGCTCAAAACATAGATTGTTGGTACACATTAGAACCGAGGCGGTTCTAACGAGTACCCACAATCTATGTTTTCGAGCAAAAATAAGAAAAAGTAGGTTTACACCTGTATACCCCAGTTTTGCTATATAAAGGTGGGGTATATGGGGGTATACATTGCACGGACATGTTTTCCTGATGAAAAAGATATTTGAATCCAACTTACTTAGCAATCTTAATTTTTATACTTTCTCTAAACTGCCGCTGATTTGTTTGTGGCTGTATATGTTCGACAGAATTTGCATTAAGTTAAGACGATGTCGAATATTTTTCGATAAAATCATCAACATCTTGGCAGCAACATATTCTCCTTCTTCTTGTCCTTCCGGTTGCTCTTTAAACGTCACAATGACTGTGTCTAACAGATCACACTCATTTCAACAAAATTTGATAATTTTCAGAGATCAGATATGTAAAACTTCAGGAAAAAATATTCGTGTAACCTATACCCACTTGAACCCCGATTTTATACATTAAACCTGGGATATAAAGTGTTATAGTTTTTTTTCCTATTTTGATACAAAACATAGATTGAAGGTACTCGCTAGAATTTTGATACAAAACATAGATTGAAGGTACTCGCTAGAATCGTCTTGTCGATTGTTCCCACAATCAATGTTTTGAGCAAAAAAAAAAAAAAAAAAAAATAAAACATCATTTTTTTCAAATTCCATTTTCTATTTATACAGCAGAAAAACTGTGTTGCATGGGCATGGTATGTTCCATCCCCTTTCTCATTAATATGATCACTGCTCTTGAACATGTTAAAGGATCTCATAACTATTTTCATTTGTTATTATTGCAGCTGGTGTTGTGCCGTGTGGTGGCCCTAATAAGTCTCCCCGTACACGATCCATAGAGCAGATAGCGAGGGTATTCTGAGAATTTTTATCGGTTTAGATTCATTTTCTGATCAACGTTTAATATATGTTTGTTTGTTTGAATTGATGCTGTACGTCCCAGTCAGCAGCAAAGGTCATGTCAGGACGCTGCCTCCATTTTATGGAATTTTTACCCAACATTAGGATGTCATGGCACTCAAAATGTGCTTCATAATTATAAACACCCAACTAAGCGAATAAGGCATAATTGTATGGATGGTTTGACTAAACCAGTTTTCCTTGGCAGGCTCAGCTATGAGCGGTTAACCGCAAATTAGATGGTCGGTCAGTAGATAAGAAGCTTTACCTGAAGGCACAACAACCCATCTATTTTTCATTGGCCCCATTCGGCGGGGGCCCGTTTAATATATTTGGTCTCATTCGGATTATACTAGTCATTTTATCGACTATCCTGTTGAAAGCAAAATAACAGTAATTCTCTTTGGCTCCATGTTGCCAACTCTATAGTGTCACTGAAGAGGCTTTAATAGCCGAAACCACGGAATGACCCATCCCCTTTCTCATAATATGTTCACTGCTCTTAAAGGATCTCAATTTTATTTTTTATTCATATGGTGTTATGATTTAAAAGCAATAACGAATTCAATATAGAAATCAACCAATGTCACATGCATCTGGGAATTATATTTCCTGCTACGGATTCCCTGCATGCCTTTGAATAAATCGACACATTTTATTTGAACGCAACGTTAAGTAACTGTCTTTAAGTTAATTTTCAATTGGTATTGAGAAACTAAACATACGTTTGATCTTCCAAATCATTCTTTGATACGGAGAAAAGTGACTTTAAATCATTAAATCCCCAAATGTATTTTAGCCAACTATCTCAAAAGCTACATAAAAAAATCCATTAGTTTACTTCGTATTAACATTTGTGTATTTTCTCCTGCATCGAATATAATTTGCAGAAACGAACCAAAATTAACACTCGCATGTCAAATTACAATGCATGTTTAATGTAGTTTGTTCTTGACATCATACTGCATTTGTGGCGTACTTGTATTATGCATCACTAATTGGACCCTTTGAATCACAATGAAGCCAAATTTGGAAAGAAATTATTTCTGTATCTCTTGATCGTACGACCTTTAACAAAGTCAGCTAATTGATTTAAACATTTCTGAGCTTTTGCGGATTTGTTCGGATTGTACATATACGACCGCATGATTTACACCTTTACGAAACGAACCAAAATTAACACTCGCATGTCAAACAAAAATGCCTGCTTAATGTCGTTTGTTCTTGACATAATACTGCATTTGTGGCGTATTTATATTATGCATAATTTACACCTTTAAGTTATCTGATGTTTAAGATAAAATCCACAACATCTTGGCAGCAAATTATCTCCTTATGCACGTTCTTCATACTTGTCTGCAAATGCCACAATTATTATGTCTAACAGATCACCCTTATTACGAAAGGATGTTCATTAATAGAAACCAGACAAAGAACATATTCATTACGCAAGTATGGCGTCTTGGCAGTAGGCACCAATAGGCACCAATCGCAATAAAATGCAGTATGGCTGCGCATTTCCTGGCTAACATTTTAGGTTTTGGTTATATTATAGACGGCACCATCTTTTACGTTTATAATTAAATTATTATCACCATTGTTTGCTGTGAAAACGTCAGTACATTGTTGTCTGTTCAGTCTTTTTTCACTTCGCTTTTCGGAGTGGGATTTGCTTTCTGATTGTGCCATTTCCGGATCGTTTGCTACTTGTACCTTTTCACATATCAGCGTTAAACTGTAATGATCACTGCATGATCCAAGAGTCAACCGGGATAGTGCAGTTTAGGAACACAGAATTATGGTGTAATGATTTAAAAGCTTAAGCAAATGTTTCATGGAAATTCAATATAGAACTCATTTTCAATAACACATGCATTTTAAAATTAAATTTACTGCTTCAGATTCTCCGCATGCATTTGAATAAAACTGACTTTCATATGAGCCTGTGCATGAGAAAACCAACAATTTGGGTTTCCTACCAGGTCTGACAGAGTAGGCTAGAAGCTTGAAATTTCGGATTTAAGAAGAAGAGGGATAGTACTATCCGTGAATCGAACGCAAAGACAATGATCATCTGTGCAGTTACTGCACAGCTGATCTGCGTCTTTGTTTTCGCATATGCAGATTGTTGGTTTTCCCATGCGATGGCTCATATTAAATTTGCATTTGTAATTTAATTGACATTACTTTTAGAATGTATTTTAGTTTGGCCTGCCAAATTATTGCTTGATACAGAGAACATGTGCCCGTTGGGAATGTGTATACGTTTCTATATAGTTTGCCTAATTTCAAAAACAGTTTATGTTGATTTAATTCGTTGGTTGTTACGCAGGATCTGTTTTGCCTCAATTCGTAACAACTTGTTCATATATTAAAATCCAATGAAAAATGAACAGGGCACAATTTAAAGTAAAGCAAATGAGCCGCGACACGGGAAAACCGGTCTACGGGATTTCCGACTAGGTCTGACCAAACCGGTCTCTGCAATTACAGAAGAAAACTAGAATTTTGATATTTTGGTTAAGAGTAGAGGAAGAATTATATTATTCGTGTAGTGAAAACAAAGTCGCTGATCAAGTGTGCAATTAAAAAGCGCTGATCAGCTGTGCAATTACTGCATAGCTGATCTGCGCCTTTCTTTTTGCAAAGAAAAACATCCGGTTTTCTCGCGTGGCGGCTCATATGGATTGTTGCTGAAGAAAAACTGGTATTTCTGGTCTAAACATTGCAGATAAAGGCAATTCAATATCTTTAAATGTATATTCAAGTAAATTGCATGGAAATGACCTTAATGATATTAAAGCATTTTTGAAGTGGTGCACAAAATATTTCCACTCATACATGCATCACTAACATGTATGCGTTTTCTCTATATCATGTTTTTTTCTAAGTAAAACTAAAAACCTTCTACTGATTAATTTGATACATTATGAACTGTAGCTGGAAAAAATGAACATTTCCTCAGAAGACTTTTTGGGTACATGTTGATACCGCCTCAAGGACATCACAAGCACAAAGAGGTTTCTCCAAAAATAGTGCTTCCCACATTTCCCCTGCCCCCACCCCACGGCCATGCCCCCCTCCTCGTTCCCTGTAATGTATTATACTGAATATAACTTTGTGTATGTGTGTTTGGTTAGATACTTAATTCATTAATTGTATGGCCACCAGCTCCTACACATTAATCATTACTTTTTTTTTTTTATTTTAGAGAACACTACGGCCCATTAGGGCTTAGCTTCAACCAACCAACCAGAGGCTTGCTCATAACATAGATTGTGCGTACATGCTGGAAACCAAGGTTTCATGGTCTATAAGAATATTGACTTATTGTTCTGACAATGTTTCCAGTTAGCGCGTCTCATTTTAAGGATATCGTGGTTGTCTCTGGTTGTGCAACTGAAGATCAAATTTTCTGCTTTTAAACTAAATCAAAGGTAAAGTTGGAATGAGGCTATTGTTAGATTTTTCGTCGCTCATGGTGCTACGCTGAACTGACGCGTGACTGGGGAGTACACATTGCATTTCTACTTATTAAACTTGGATTCCAAAATGGTATGTTATCATAGATGAGTTGACTTTGGAAGAAAGGGTTTTTGTAGTAGCAGTAGAAAGTGGCCCTTTTACGTCTTGCCGGGCTAGACGGATTTAAACGAATATTCAAACTCAGTGGCGACAGAAAGTGTTATTATTTTATCGTTGGTCTTATCCTAGGTAAATTTCACTCCCTCAAGGTGCTTTGGAAAATTTTCAGAGTATCTTATGGCCACACTCATTGACTCCATTTCTAAACAACGAAAAAACCGATAGTAACAAGTTATTCAAGTGCTATAAGCGACTCACCCATTTTTTAAGTTTAAATCAGGGTCCAAGGTGTAGTTTTGTTTTCTTAGTTTGTAAAGGATATGTTTTAGTATAAGTACTTAATTGTCAATTTATTTGTACACCTCGGCGACAGTTTAGTGTTACATTTTTTTTCAGGAGCAAAAGGACGAAGGCTGTTTAGAGGTTCGATGACAAAATAAGAAATATAATAATACGTCAACTAGAAAAACCAAAGAGCCACCTTGTGCATGTTAAATAAAAATTAAAAATGAGACCCTTTAAGAGCAGTGATTATCTTAATGAGAAAAAGCCTATTGACGAGTTGCCTTTATTAAGCAATAATCAACAGTAGTTACCAGAATGATAACCATGTGTCTTCTCATTAGGCTGAGCGTCATGCAAGTTAATCACCGTTAGAACACACGACCTTCCGCTTTCATTGCGGGTTGGTTTCCTTACCATTAATCTATTGGGAAATGTGTTAATATAATTTTTTTTACAATCAAATTCAATAATGCCTTCTTTCAAGATGTTCAAGGAAATACATCAAGTCCCAGGTTAGTCTTTTGTTTTAAATGTAAATGCATACACTAAAATTGTTGTAAAAGCTTTGTTGCAGCCTTTCTTATTTTGACGAGTCGATATGGTTAACAATTGTCTCAGCTGCATCTATTGTCTGCAAGTTGCGAGCTAATTGGAATATCCTGTTCCTCAGGAAGATTTAAAAAACATTTGAGAATCCTCATTAAATAAGAAGTACTGAAAGTTTTCAACAAGTGAACGCACTCAACTTGCAGCACGTTTGAATATCATTTCAGTCAATGTCGAAAGCTCCTCTTGCAATTTTCGAAGCCGTAAAACTACAAATACAAGAAGAGGAAGACAGTGAAATATAACTAGCAGACAATAAAGCAAAAGTACGGACAGAGTTGCCGCAAGTGAGATGTATAACCTTATACTACTGGTATAACTATTATTCATAGATATCATGACTATGTTTAAATGTGTTCCTCAGTTTTACTTATAAGTTTTATTTGATGAGCTTTCTGTTTGTCATGCAATGATAACAATGCAAAGGTACTGATTTTGAATTTATTGTTGTTTTTTTCTTCGAATTCGGAATGCTCCAAATTAGCAGAAACCGTCGATCTTACAAGTTGACATAGGCTACCATCTTATTACTTTGCTTTATTTGAATTCTGGTCTAATCCTACCTTTGCAAAATGCCAGAGTCCCATAAAAGGTATGAAAAGTGTAACTGTTACTTTGGGCACAATTATACTTATTCGCAAAAGAAAAGCAAATAAAATAACTTGTTTTTTTTCTTCTTTCTACATCAAAATTTATTTTAGTGATGTAAATTTCCATATCCCAGTTAATTTCTATCCCGATTGTCGAGTTACCGCAAAAAATAGTTACTCCCCTTTTCCATATCTAACGGGTTATGATACCCTTAATTATCTTGCAAAATGTTTCCAAACTGACACCGGTATTCGAGAGTGATGGGAGAGACCAAATCAAATCAGAAACAATTATGCCTCCTTCGACGCTTATTTCTTGTACGTGACGTATTTTTGTTGTTTGACGTAAAATGCCGTTTTCTATCAGGTGAATAGACATACCCGAAATCTTTTAGTGGCATACGATAGCTGTTGACACACGGAACTGTCATTTAAAGAATCGCGATATGAAAGACCATAATGTGTATGCAGTGAACAATAATGACGATTTGAAACCATAGGCTGACGTCAACAGATAAACGCGACCACTGGGAGCGTTGACAAGCGGTATTTTTCAAACTTTTTTGACGATTTCTTTAGTTTAGACATGCGGCCACTACTACTCGCCATCTGTTTTCAAATCGCATTAATCATGAATGTTTTAGATGCTATTTTGTTATACACCACCCCGTATACAAACGTCATCGCAAAGTCATAATGAGAGATGCTACAAAACTCTTGTTTTGATCGATTTTTACTTACTGTAATTACTCATTAGCCATATTACTGAAAACTCCATCAAAGTGATCATTTTCAATGGGTTTCAATTTTTTTCGCGTATCTTTTGCGGATAAGTATATAATTGGACTCTATAAAGAAACGTCTTATGTGTCTTCGTCCAATAGCAGATTAATAACGGTCTAGTGCCCTTGATTGTTATGCCATTTGCTCATGCTATTATTTTCAGTAGCCGGACGGGCATTGTCCCTTATAACTAAATCTTAGATTATTTATAAAATAAATCATATATTTGACACATTTTAGCTTTATATTTGAAATACCCAATGAACTTATGATGTGATGTGAGAAAAACAGAGGACCAATGGTCCTATAAACGCTCACCTGAGATCTGGGATATGTGACTTAAGTTGACCTTGCCATAACATGTTATGGTCATCCCAGGGTCATGATTTATATAAACTCTAAAAAGCTCTATTGCCTGATGCTTCATGCAAATTTTCAAAATCATAGGCCTTCTGGTTCTGGAGAAGATTTTTAAATGTTTTTGCTATTTATAGCCATGGCAGCCATCTTGGTCATGTGACCTTGACCTTTTATATAAATTTTCATTCCCTCTTCCTAACAATGCTCCACTTAAAGTTTGGCTTTTATTGGTATAGCGGTTTCAGAGAAGTAGATGTTTGAATATTATGGTCATATACATGTATATAGCCCCAGGGCAGGGGCAGACAACCTCCTGGGGTCGAATTTGTTTCCATAAACATAAATTTTCTGTCCATTTGCATACTCCCAGCAAGTTTCCCCTATTTAATTCCATTTTACTATTTTTTTTTCCATTCGAATGCATTGGTGACCTAAGTTGACCTTGCCGTAAAATAGGTCAAGGTCATCTCAGGGTAATGATTTATACAAACTGTGTAGAGCTCTATTGCCTGCTGCTTCATGCCAAGTTTCAATATCATAGGCCTTCTGGTTCTCGAGAAGAAGATTTTCAAAGGTTTTTGTTTTTATAGCCATGGCGGTCATCTTGGTCATGTGACCTTGACCATTTATACAAACTCTCATTCCCTCTTTCTAAGAATGCTCCACATACAGTTTGGCTTTGATTGGCCAAGCGGTTTCAGAGAAGAAGATGTCTGAATATTATGGTCATATACATGTATACAGCCCCGGGGCAGGGGCAGACAACCCCCTGGGCCCAAAATATTTTCATAAACATAAAGTTTCTGTCCATTTGCTCATTCCTAGCAAGTTTTCTGCCATTAAATGAAATTTTCCTATTTTTCCCATTCAAATGCATGGGTGACCTAAGTTGACCTTGCCTTAAAAAAGGTCAAGGTCATCCCATGGTCATGATTTATATAAACTTTGTAGAACTCCTTTGTCTGATGCTTCATACCAAGTTTCAAAATCATTAGCCTTCTGGTTCTGGAGAAAAAATATTTTTTTTTCTATTTATAGCCATGCAGGCCATCTTGGTCATGTGACCTTGACCATTTATATAAATTTTCTTTCCCCCTTCCCAAGGATGCTCCATATGAAATTTGGCTTTGATTGGCCAAGCGGTTTCAGGGGAGATATTTCATTATTATGGAAATATACATGTATATAGCCCCGGGGCATGGGGCAGACAACCCCCCAGGGGCTAAAATTTTCCATTAACATTAATCTTCTGTCCTTTTGACTATTCCCAGTAAATCTTACCCATTAAATAGCATTTTACCATTTTTTCCCATTCAAATGCATTGGCCACCTAAGTTGACCTTGCCGTAAAATAGGTCTAGGTCATCCTAGGGTCATGATTTATATAGACTATATATGATGGGCCCGCGTCCCCGATGCTACATACCAAGTTTCGTGGAAATAGGCCCACTGGTTCTGGAGAAGAAGATTTTTAAAGGTTTTTGCTATTTATAGCCATGGTGGCCATCTTGGTCATGTGACATGGACCATTTATATAAACTTTCGTTCCCCCTTCCTAAGGATGCTCCACATGACGTTTGGCTTTGATTGGCCAAGCGGTTTCAGAGGAGAAGATCTTTGAAATTGTGGACGACGGACGGACGACGACGGACGACAGACGGACGCCGGAGCATGGGTATACTATAAGCTCACATGTGAGCCTTTGGCTCAGGTGAGCTAAAAACGTCCTTATATAAGGATTGAGTATGTATTTATATGTAAGTCCAAAATAATCAAGATACAAGATACAAGATACAAGATTTATTCAGATAACCTCTATAACAGTCGGTGTCCTCCAATACATGTTTATAACATACAACAATAATCATTTAAGTAGTCATGTGTTTATACCACGGGGGGGGGGGGTAACTAAAGGGTAATTGTGATAAGGGTGTGTGGCCCAAATTTCTGAAACCTACCCCAATCATATACCTGGTCATTGAAAAAATAGACCCATTCATATACTTGATTGATCAAAATAATGACCCATTCATATACTGTCCTTTGATTTTTTGTACCCATTCATATACTAATTGCTGCTTCGAAACAAGGCAAAAAACAACAACAGCAGCAACAAACAATGATAACGGTGTCTAACAATTTCACCTCAATTACACCAATTATGCCAGAAAAGATTGGCCATTGATATACCATGCAGGAAATCTAGGGTTATTCATATACTGTTGTCTGAACAAAATTGGGCCATTTGTATACTTTTTCTTGAAAAATGAAGCCTATTCATATACTGGGGAGGCTGAAAAAGGGGGCTATTCGGGCGGCACATCCCTACTATGTCATATATAGGTAGTTACCACCCCCTCCCCCCCCCCCCGAGATTTTTACCCACGGCATACGAATATTAGGGGGTATATAGTTTTTGCTTTTTCTGTTTGTCTGCCTGTCGGTAAACTGTTTTGTGTCAAAGACTTAACATAGAATTTTAAAATTTGGTGCAAAACTTGCGTATGTCAAAATTATATTGTGTATTTGAGAATCAACAACCTCCGGCTTATTATTCCCTTTATTTATCCATTTTTGTTTCTATCCAATTATTATTTTGCGTCAAAAATTTCTTAGGAACTACTTTACCTAGAAGTTTCAAATTAGGTAGAAACCTTGGGGACCACAAGTTGTATTGTGTATTTGAAAATCAGCTGCCTCCAGCTTATCAGTCCCTTTATTTATCCATTTTTCTTTTCATCCAATATATTTTCTTTTTCTTTCTATCCAAGATTTGTTTCTGTCAAAGATTTCTCAGGAACTGTTTTACCTAGAACTTTGAAATTAGGTACAAACCTTGGGTACAAAAAGTTGTAATGTGTATTTGAGAATCAGATGTCTCAAGTTATCAGTCTTTTTTATTTATTCGTTTTCTTTCCATCCAATAAATTTTTCATCATATCAGCTCGGTCTGAGTTAGAGACTTCAAATTTGTTATGCATGTTCAGAATGACCAAATCTATTATTAAAAACAAGTTTAAGATGTTGTGGTTTACCTTTGTCTTCCTTTTGTACTTTGTTCTTTCTCCATCTGTCACTCCTATACGTAAAATTTTATTTTTTTTTCTCTCAAAGTGGTATGACCTCTGGTGACTACCGCCTTGGGTATGTGAGCTTTGCTCACTTGTTGCTGTATTTTATCTAATTTTTGATTTCCCCTAATCAAAATTTTGAACCACGATCACTTAAATCAAACAGAAATGGTAGTAAGTCGTCTAGTGCAATTCACTAGTTTAACTTGCATCGCATAGACATTATGGTTCACATTAATTTTATAGCTAGGATTTATTAGTTTGCATTATTCCGATATAAATATTTTGCAAATCTTATTTCATTAGACAAGTGTTCAAGTAAACAAGTTAATTTGCTCATATTGCAGTTTGTTATTGTCTGGATTTGATCTTTATATCGATAGAATAAAGCGGCAATGCATGAATTGATTACAAATATTACTATCATGTTTGAACAATTTGTTCCAATTTGAAAAAAAACCGTTCACAATTATGTAGGCGGTTTAATTACGAAACAAGTACTAAATTTTCGATTTTGTTTTTGCATTTTATTAAGAGTCTACTAAGTCACATGCTTATGCCAGAATTATCAACCAATCAGTTACGCCTAAAACATAAAACGAAATGATGAATAAAATATAAATGTAAGATCTTAAGGAAGTAGTGAAAACGTTCAAAAGGACGTGGTATCGATCATATTGCTATTGTTATCATCCCCATTAGTACTGCTTCCAAACAATCATGCATTTACTGTATATTTTAATTAAGATTTCGTTAACTTACGCGTAATGTTTTATAATCTAGAGATCGCAATTTGTTTCAAACACAAGTCAAACATGATAATGATAACTTTATGTATTGTCCAATAAGTAATGAAACTGTCTATGAAGCAGACCGCAGAACAATATCGTGCTCGTATGGGAGTTGCTTGTTTATGAAACAACATTTGAGCCGCCGCGTGAGAAAAACAACAATTAGGTTTCCGAACAGGGCCCGGCACAAACCGAAATGTACAAGCACAGAAGATGGCTAGAGGCTAGGAATGTTGGATTTAACAGGTAGTGGAATTGTACTTCCCGTGTAGCGAAAACAATGGCGCTGATCATATCTGCGCATTTGTTTGCGCATATGCAAAATGTTGGTTTTCACATGACGCGGCTTATTTTATTGTAATTGTTTCTATGGAAAAAATTTGCAGTTCATTGAGATGAAAATTAACATTATTCCCAGGAGCTGTAGCCGTAGACCGTGGAAATATTTTATCACAATGATCTAATCAAAACGTGTATAAGTTCTTCACTTCTGACAATCATCAAGCCAAGCGAGAGACAATCATAAAACTGCTGAAGAATAAGCTTTATCTCCTGTAATATTACTGAAATGACAATTATCATTATGACAACAAATCCACATGTGTTTGTCTTTAGACTGGCTAAAACAGAACATGGTCTTTGACAAATGGTTCGACAAATAAAAGAGGGGTCAAAAACCAAACTCACACATCACGTGTCAACGAAAAATCACGTGTTTCAAAAAAGTTTTTTATGTCATAGACTAGATTGCTAATGGGATTATCATGTTCCCAATAAAACTTTAAACACTGCATTTAAGAATCCACAAGTGGCTAAACAACAGCAGAAATGCGTCTTGTCCTTGATGATTCATTGACTAGTTAGAGATTCACAACGAGAACCGAACAATTTTAAACTAAATGTTGTGATTAACTGTAGAAGATAAGGGTGAGGTTAGGCGTCTGTAAAATTGATTGAAGCCCCCAGTAATTTTATATTACTGATCGTTCCAAGGCGATACTTCTGTTGTCGTTCCATTTGTTTTATGTTTTGGAGTCGCATTTTTGTGCTTTTTGAACCTTATGTACGTTTTTCATATTTTGATTTAAGTTCGGGTAACTAAGTGGCCGCCTATCGGTAAATAACTGCTCACTCGGCTTACGATATATTTCTAAGTATAAGTACCTAAATTTCAATTTAGTTTTTCCCACCTCGGTTTTTGGAGTGGGAATTTCTTTCTGATTGCGAATTTTCCTCATCATTGCCTACTTGTATTTTTTTTCAATTCGCGGCACATGTGTGAATGACAGTTAAGCCTATTTCTGAAGCACCTTGCTCTTGTTCATTTTGACCATAAATCTTAAAATAGTAGATAGAGTGCGGATAGTCTCCATTATTCAAAACAGTATTGATCAGTGTTTTAATTTTTATTCTGGTCACTATACGCTTTTTCCCGCTTATAACGTTACCAAGATATTCGGTTTATGATGTGTCCAAAAATATACTGTATTATAATACATGTATTTCTTTCGAATTATGTAAACGTTTTTGTTCTAACCTCCCCGTCTCCAAATCTGAAATAAGGTACTAATTAAATAATTTGAAGGGTTTGAATTAGTTTCGTGAAATGAATTATATCTCGCATGAACACAGAGAGTAGCATGATAGTATAGCATCAGTTCTTGTGTAAACACATAAAACCGACAATTACTAATGACTAATCCTAAAAGTTCTGATACAAAACGACGCTATGACGCATTCAAAATATAACATAAACAACGTTTATAAAGAGAGCAAATTACTTTCGGAGGCGTATGATGTGCAATCTTACAATATTGTAAAAGCCCAATTCACACCATCACAATAATCCTAAAAATGTCTGAAAACGAATGGCTTATAGTCAGATAATTAAAATGTCCGATGAGCGAAGCACAAAACAGTATTATCTGTACATTTAAGTCAAATCAAATACACATTACAAAGGTGTAGCTGCAGCATAGATGATCCGTATCTCGAGATGTTTATACTATCAAACACAGGTTTCCTTATAACCCTGATCAAATGATAGACAGACTGGCAGGCTGTATCGTTTATAGATCGATGAATATGAATAGTGAAATTACCAAAATTGTTGTTGGTTTTTTATGCTTCGAAATAACTGCGCAGATACAGAACACGCTAAGTTTACATCAGGACCTTTCAATAAGTTATTTGAGTATACTCGAGATTAGGTACAAGTAAGCAATGATCCCGTAATAGTCTAAGTGAGTTTGAGAAAAACAAACGCTTACGGGTATCTGTAGACGTTTTGGTAGTTTTGGTGAAAAACATCAACATTCATTTGCTCAGTTTTAATGCGTTAGAGTCATTGGCTACACGTTCAAACGTAAGAAACACAATATACACACTATAATAATATGTAAACAATCGAGTTTTCAGCAATAGGAATTTTTGGAATACATGTTTTTTTTTTCTCAAACGATTTATACTCTCTTCGTGCACTTGTAACTTGTAAATGAGCTAGAAATACTTGTGCACGTTTATTTTTCTCAACTTCTCTATTCACGCACTAAGAACGAAAGTTCCACTCTAAAATCCGAGGTTGCAAAACTTAAATGACAATCCGCCCGATACTAATACAAAGACAACATAATTATATTGAGTGAGAAAGCCGCTGTTTCCAAAGAGGTGCCCTTTCAGTTAACCTGGACTTAAACATATACATGTATATGAAAAGGTACATAAAAGTTACCAATAGCCAAAATCCAACATCACAGCATAAAACAAAACAATAAGAACCACAACATACTACCACTAGGGGCCTAAATTTGTCTTACGGGCGCAAAACATCGCCTTTAGCTTCTGCAGTGTTTCATCAAATTCATTGTATTAATTGGCAGACAATTCAAATGCTATGTTCCATTTGCAATGTTTCTGCCAACATGCAGTAAAATTGACGACGTGTTTTTATGAAGGAAAGTCTTGAAGACAAGTGTTTACATTGATTTCTTTTGACATATTGTGGTGTTCGAAATCCCAAAAGGAATCAAGACATGACAGGCAATTCATATTCGCCTCTCTACTTGCATGTATACCTATTTTTCTTATTTTTGCTCCAAAACAAAGATTGTGGGTACTCGTAAGAACCGCCTTGCTGAGGCGGTTCTAACGTGTACCCACAGTCTATGTTTTGAGCAAAAATAAGAAAAATATCATTTTGTTTTAGCTGAAAATTTTCAATTTTTAAAGCTCAAAATATCTCTGTATATTGCATAGACAAGTTTTCGTAATGGTACATAGCACGCCAGCAGTTATCCGATTGAGAGACCATCATTGCGTATGTGACTGTTAGTCCAAGAAGTTTGTGTACCGTTTTTTCTTTCCGGAAATGAATATGACATAGCGAGATCAGCGAGGATATTCTGAGACCTCAGAAAATTATTATCGGTTAAGATTCATTTTCTAACCAATGTTTAATATATTTGGCCCCATTCAGATAATACTAGTGTTTGTATTGACTACCCTGTTGAAAGTTGCAAAATTTCAGTAATTCTCTTTGGCTCCATGTCACTGACGAGACTTCAATTGTCGAAACCGCGGTATGGCCCATCCCCTTTCTCATTAATGTGTTCACTGCTCTTAAAGGATCTCACTTTTAATTTTTATTTATATAAGAAATGTTGTGCGCTCAGCAGGAACTAAATCGCTAAAATTCAGTCAAACGTTATTAAATATAATTAATAAAATGTAAAGCACTTTTCAACAAATGGTTTCCTCACACATCAGCATCTCTTAGTTCATATGATTTTGACCCCCATTTACAATCAGCCAGCGTCATTATAATTTCTCAAACGATAGGGTCAATATTAAAGAAACTGTTTTGTAAATACACAACGTACGCAAAGTGACTTCGAGATATGAAAGCTTACTGTTTAAATCAAACGATTGTTTTTGGTTTAAATATCAACAGACACAGGGCGAGGATTAGAGCTCTGTAAAATCGATTTAAGCCCCCCCCCCCAGTAATTCGTTTCTGACGGTTCCAAGGCGGTTTTGTTGTTATTTATATTCATGTTGCGTGTTTTGACCGTTTGTCTGTCTTTTGTGCTCGTTGGGGTGTTTTAATTTATAATGGTCGAGTTGCTGCTTTTCTTGTTGGGCTCTCGTTTAAAAAGGTACAAGTAGGCAAAGATCAGGAAAAGGCGCAATCAGAAAAAGATTCCCACTCCAAAAACCGAGGTGGGAAAAAACCAAACTAACAATCAGGTACTTATACCATGAAACATATCGTAAGCCGAATGAGCAGCTATTTTCCCAATAGGTGGCCACTCAGTTACCTTAACTTAACTAAAAATATGAAAACAAACATAAGGCGCCAACAGCACAAAAAAATTTTATACACCAAGACATAAAACAAAAAGAACCATCACAGAAGTATCGACTTGGAACGATCAGTAACACAAAGTTACTGGCGGGCTTAAACCGGTTTTACATGGCCATAACCTCACCCTCAGCTTCTGCAGTGGTTCATAACATTTAGTTAGTTATTTGGTCCTCGTGGTGAATCTCTAACTAGTCAATGAATCATCAAGAACAAACAAATAAATCATGATAAACATCCTGATGAATCAAAAACCAGGACTCACAGACTGAGTAAGCTGCCCGACGATGGAGATCCCTGGGCGCCGAATAACCTACTAACTCCGGAGCAAAAGAAAAACACCAGTTGGACCCCGGTGGGCCAAGCAACAGACAAGAAGCTCCGGCCCCAACCAACTAAAATGAATAGCTTTATGTCGGGGCCATCATAGAGTCTGACGCCCGACCCACCGGCGTGCAATTAAAGAAGGCAGCATAGTTATCAACCATGATTGGGTTAAAAACTAAGCATGCAGACTGTCGCATAACATTTAAGTTATAACCTATACGTCTGTAACGTGTTATGATTTTTCTGAACTGAAAAGAAAAATCATTAATTCCTTTAAGTTTCTTAAATTTGTAAACCAAGTCACCATAAAATTCAGGTTCCGAAAGGCCCTCACTTAAAAGCGTCTTTAACCCAACATTATATTTGGAAATCAATTCATAGTGTCTACGATAAAATTTAGAAAATGTTTTTCGAAGTTTATGATACCGATAGCCCTGTTGGAGAAGTTTTGCCGTTAAACATTTATTTCGAGCGTTGAAGTCTGTAACATGATTGCAGACTCTAGCAAACCTAATAAGTTGCGAAATGTATACACCATAAGAAGCACGACGAGGAACGTCACCATCCAAAAAAGGAAAATTTACTATATCAAAATCAAAGTCATCGCGCTTATCATAAATTTTAGAAGAAACAAATCCATTTGCAACAGAAAGATGTAGATCTAAAAAGGGGGCTTCAGTATCTGTGATATTGGCTTTGTTCAACTGAAGTTCAGGTGGATAAATTTGATTGACCATACCTTCAAAATAAGGGTTGTCAATGTTCAAAAGGTCATCGAGGTACCTAGATGTGGAATTAAAAGCCTCGATAACATCAGCTTGATTATCATGGTTAAGAGAATCCATGAAATCTCTTTCGTAGCAGTATAAAAATAAATCAGCTACGAGAGGTGCGCAATTTGTACCCATCGGAATTCCAACAATTTGTCTGTATAACTTGGTCCCAAATCTAATATAAATATTATCAAGGAGATAGGATAAGGCATCGCATACATTCTGACATGACCAAAGTGTATACCGACTTTGGTCAGAGGAAGTGAAAAAAGCCTTTCTGTCGTTACATGCCAAATAAAGTGAACCATAGTTTTTTAATGCCCTTTTGAAGGTCCACTCTATTAAATCCAGAAGTTTTTCTTTTATTAGATTATGTGGTAATGTTGTATACAGAGTAGAAAAATCATATGTGGACAAGCTTGTCGCACGGAACCCTCTACACTTCAATTTACTGAGCACCTCACCAGAATTTTTAATTGACCAAAACCAATTTTTATTTGAAGTTTCATATACTGTCTCACAGTATCTTATAACATGAGATTTGATAGCAGTAAGACAGGAAGTTAATAATTTAGAAAGTTCAGTGGTAGTACAAGAGCTAGAATTTGCAATAAATCTAGCTTTGTATGGTCTTTTGTGAAGCTTAGGTAACCAATACATCGTAGGAAGTTTGTCTTGGCCTTCATTGACACAAACAGAAAACTTAACAGGTAAATCGTTTAAGTGGGCATTAACTACAGACACCTCATCAGTATCTGTCTCCAGATAAGCCCTGGTACCATCAAGCTCCTGTTTTAAGGTGTTAACGTAGTGAAGCCTACAAACGACAACAACATTGTTTGCGGCTTTATCTGCCGGAACCAAGACATACTTTCTATGAAATTCTTGGATACCCTGCTTCAAATGCCTAAATGACGATTTGGGTTTAGGAGGTAAAAGATTAGTATTTTGTGAATAAAACTTAATACGTTTATCCACGATAGTGAAGATACTTCTTTTCCATTCTTTAAGAGCATTATCCTCAACACCTTCTCGTTTACACCATCGATTACCGAAATCATTTAATGCAGATGAAATCTCCTCTCTACATTTGTCGAAATTAATGTAGGAAGGGAATCTATATTTCGGACCTTTAGAAACAATTTTGCGAATTCTAGAATCCGAAATTATTTTTAAATTTCCAGTAACAATATGTCCAGCGGGTTGATAAACATATTTTGAATCTTTACAATCTCAAGACTTAGGAGTATTAGCATGGATATCAAGATCAGAAACAAGTTTATTGAAATTAAAAATTGTATTTCTGATTGGTTTGTTATATTTGTAACAAATAATAGGAGGTTCTGAATTTTGGAAGTAGGTAGGTATAGACTGTATCACTGATTTATCCTGGAATATGCTTGGTAAATCAATAAAGTCAATTCCTTTATTGATGAAAGGAATTTTAATAAAACTTCTAATGTGATTAGATTCGGAATCGATAAATGGACGAAGAGCATGCTGAGTATAACATGTTGTTAACAGTGCAGCGTCATACATTTGATGATTTCTATCGTAAAATCTATTAGCCTCTGTGTCCAAGGAACGTAATGCAGCAATAGGTAGAGAACTAAGATACGACAGCATTGGATGTCGACCGTGAATCCTTAGTTTAACAGCTAAATCATTAAGAGAAATGTTCAATTTCAATGCAGCGCACCGTTTACGTTTGTCATTACCCTTTTTCCGTATACCATGAGATCTAGATTTACGTTTACGAGAGTCCGAAAGTGTAAGTACATCAAAATCGGGCATTTCGTGAATGAACATCTTGATGAACCAGTGGAATTGGTCTCCTTCCCGCCTAGTATCTTTGGGTTGAGGTTTTGGCTTTATTTGCAGCAACATTTTCTAATACATGTGTTAGCCAGTTCAGATCTTAGTATAATCGCCAATACATTTTCACTGTACTGATAGAAATGGTAATTTCGCTGACCTAGTAAAAATGGTTTTATCAATGATAATGACATTCTCTGTATTTCTGTCGTCTTTGGTTTGGATTTTAACTTAATTACATCAAAAGTTTTTGTTTGTGTTCGCCAGTTGAACATTTTGTTTGTATTTGTTTAATTTTCTTTCTTTATGAAATCGACATATACCCAGGAAAAACAGTTTTCGGCGTTGTCCCCAGTAAAATCGATAATCGGTGTCCCAGAAATTAATGGGTTTATCTCCATTACATTTGTCCCCAGTAAAAACGATAATCGGTGCCCCAGGAAAAGTGGTTTCACTTCATTATACTACTGTTTATTGTGCCTGCCTCTCTGTTGTGCTCGTTGCCTTTCGTTTCGGATGAAACTTAGACGGATGGCTACCTTGTTGGGAAAGAGCTAGTCATTTTGCTCTTCGTGTGTGTTGTCGAAAAATGCTTTGTTGTGTTTAATGTATTTTCTTTCCCACCTGGTGTCTGTGTTGGAACTTAAATTTATTTGCATCGATTCCAGTTCCCTCTATTCTTACTATGCATATTTTTCTGCAACCGGTCTCATACAAACGGCCTCGTTATGTCTAGCGACGATCTGTCTCCACGATAAATGCTCATTTCGAAGTACCATCAATGCAAAGGATAATAATCAATCTCATTTTGTCATTTGAAAAGCCATCATCTTGCCGAATGTCTAACATTAGTGTGTATTGAATTAGAAAAGGATCGGCGAACCAAATCCGCGCTAAATTCTCGGATTTTGTAAGGGATTGTTTTGCATTGTTGATGCATGCTATTAAAAGAAAAAGAATATGCGAGTAAATAACATACATATATACTGACGGACAAAAGAAAGGCTTCACCCTAATTATGCAAATTTTCGAAAAAGTAGAAAAAGTTGCATTTTCTCCTATTTCCCTGAAATATTATGTTCCACTTACACACTTACACACAAGGTAACTTGAGGTGGTTCGATTCAGTTATACCTGTACTTACGCACGATAACTGCGTTTGTATTAAAAAAGTAAAAGTAGACAATAATCAGGAAATGTTCGAATGTTCGAGTATCGCTGTTATGCCACGTCCCTGCAAAGTCAACAGGGAGCGAGCGATTTGTATGCTTGATGCTGGAGTTTCCCAATGCGAGGTAGTCCGACGCTTTGGTGTGCACGGAACCTTGATAAATCGTCTTGTGAGCCGTGTTATAAACACTCAGATCACCGATCTGGTTGGCCACGCGTGACGTCAAATGTTCAGGATCGCTTCATCCGATTACGGTCGGTAAGGAATAAGTTCGAAATCGCTGTGACAATTGCTACAGACTTGCCGTTTCGTCGTAGGATTAGTCTTAAGAAAGTTTAAAGCCGACTAGCTGCTATCGGTTTACGTCCACGGAGACCATACCGAGTGGGGGTAGTGTGAAGTTAGACATGAACAATTCGTCAGTGGGGACGGGTCCTATTCAGTGATGAGTCAAGATTTCTGCTACATCGTGTGGACGGCTGGGCGAGTGTGTAACGTAGACCTGGCAAGAGATTCCATAAAAAAAGTGTGCACTGCGTCACGATCGAATTGGCGATGGCAGTTTGACGGTTTTGGGTGGAATCACAGCACATGGGATAACAGATATAGAGTTTATTAACGGAACATTAAATACTTAACAATACCGCCAATACATTTTGACATGTCTTGTTCTTCCGTTTATCGGACGATATGGCGGTACATTCAAGCAGAACAACGACCGTCCACAGGTCGCACGGGACAATTTGGACCAACTAAGGTGGATTTTATCGATGTGCTTGGATGGTGACGTTCCTCGTCGTGCTTCTTATGGTGTATACATTTCGCAACTTATTAGGTTTGCTAGAGTCTGCAATCATGTTACAGACTTAAACGCTCGAAAAAAAATGTTTAACGGCAAAACTTCTCCAACAAGGCTATCGGTATCATAAACTTCAAAAAACCTTTTCTAAATTTTATCGTAGACACTATGAATTGATTTCCAAATATAATGTTGGGTTAAAGACGCTTTTAAGTGAGGGCCTTTCGGAACCTGAATTTTATGGTGACTTAGTTTACAAATTTAAGAAACTTATAGGAATTAATGATTTTTCTTTTCAGTTCAGAAAAATCATAACACGTTACAGACGTATAGGTTATAACTTGAATGTTATGCGACAGTCTGCATGCTTAGTTTTTAACCCAATCATGGTTGATAACTATGCTGCCTTCTTTAATTGCACGCCGGTGGGTCGGGCGTCAGACTCTATGATGGCCCCGACTTAAAGCTATTCATTTTAGTTGGTTGGGGCCGGAGCTTCTTGTCTGTTGCTTGGCCCACCGGGGTCCAACTGGTGTTTTTCTTTTACTCCGGAGTTAGTAGGTTATTCGGCGCCCAGGGATCTCCATCGTCGGGCAGCTTACTCAATCTGTGAGTCCTTGTTTTTGATTCATCAGGATGTTTATCATGATTTATTTGTTTGTTCTTGATGATTAATTGACTAGTTAGAGATTCACCACGAGGACCGAAGAACTTACTAAATGTTATGATCCACTGCAGAAGCTGAGGGTGAGGTTAGGATCCTGTAAAACCGGTTTAAGCCCGCCAGTAACTTTGTGTTACTGATCGTTCCAAGGCGATACTTCTGTGGTGGTTCTTTTTGTTTTTTGTGCTGTTGGCGCCTTATGTATGTTTTCATATTTTTTTTATTAAGTTAAGGTAACTGAGTGGCCACCTATTGGGAAAATAGCTGCTCATTCGGCTTCCGATATGTTTCATGGTATAAGTGCCTGATTGTTAGTTTGGTTTTTTCCCACCTCGGTTTTTGGATTGGGAATCTCTTTCTGATTGCGCCTTTTCCTGATCTTTGCCTACTTGTACCTTGATATGGCCGAGTATATCACCAGATCTATCGCCTGATAGAGCATTTATCGGATCAGTTGGATACGAGGAGGCGTAAACGTCGCCAGCAACCAGATGTTGGATCAGCTACGGGAAGCCTCAACGGCTAGTGACAGCGTATTCCACAACAGAATTATAGCCTCCAATCTCCAACAGACTTTTAACCCAACCATGGTGGATGGCTATGCTGCTTTCTTTAATTGCACGCCGGTGGGAAAAATTTGTGTGGGTCGGAAACCAACATTTTACATCTGATCCTCCTTGTCCATTATACGATATGTTAAACGAGCCGTTAATAGCTTTTTAAAAAACATCCTTGTACACTTGCGATGTACATTCTGTATTTCGTGGTATGGGATGCTGTGAAAACAAGTCTTATTTCTTGAAAACTGTCTCTGGTTTAGACGCAAATCCGTTGGAATCCCAGCAATTGAAAAAGATTATCTGAATAGATGCATAATCTGACAACTGTACAATCTGGTTAAACAAACTATTAACGTTTACCAGATTGCTTTGTCTACCAGACATCTTAATGTGGGAAAAATTGGTTTTGCTTGATTGAAATTTATTTCGTAATGTTTTCTTACACAATTACAGAAACTGAAACTGTTTGTATCGCATTATGAATCACCTTTTCGCTGTTTTGTTTATTTTATCTGTCACATCGGGGTAATTATATTGTCCGGTGAGAAACGGTTGAAAGGTTGTGTTACTGTTTTGTAACTCATAATTTCGACGTGTGTGTGTGTGTGTGTGTGTGTGTGTGTGTGTGTTTGATTTTGCGTATTTTTAAAAATTATTTGTATTGCTTAGACTGGAAGCGAAGAGAACAACAAGGTCATAGTAAATATATACTCTTGTGGTTCTAAGCAAGCACTATTTAATTACTTGCCTTAAAATCAAGGTTACTACGTTGTAATCATGTTCGTTAAGGTACATCAACTTGGCCGAAGTTTATTGTCTGTTGCTTGGCCGACCGGGGTTAAACTGGTGTTTTTCTTTTGCTCAGGATTTCAGAAAGTTATTCGGCGCCCTTGGTTCTCCAATGTCGGGCAGCTTACTGAATCCATGAGTCCTCGTTTTTGAATGACGGTGGTTATCATGAAATGGTTTTCCCCTGATAATTCATTGACTAGCAAGAGAATCACCACGAGGACCGAACGACTAACTAAATGTTGTGAAGCACTGCAGAAGATAAGGGTGAGGTTATTGCCTTGTAAAATCGATTTAAGCACCCCAGTAATTTTGCATTACTGATCGTTCCAAGGCGATATTTTGTGGTTCTATTTGTTTAATGTTTTGGAGTCGATTTTTGTTTCGTTTGAACATTATGTACGTTTCCATAGTTTAGTTAAGTTTGGGTAACTGAGTGGTCGTCGTTTGGGAAACAGCTGCTACTCGGGTTACGATATGTTTCCTTAGTATAGGTACCTAATTGTCAACTTAGTTTTTCCCCAGGTTACGCCTTTTCCTGATCATTGCCTACTTGTACCTTTTTCCATGGATACGGTTCAGCCTATATGAACGATATTTGCATCCCACTTACTTAGCAATCTTTATTATTATACTTTCTCTAATCTGCCGCTGATTTGTTTGTGGCTGTAAATGTTCGACAGAATTTGCATTAAGTTAAGACGATGTCGAATATTTTTCGATAAAATCATCAACATCTTGGCAGCAACATATTCTCCTTCTTCTTGTCCTTCCGGTTGCTCTATAAACGTCACAATAACTGTGTCTAACAGATCACACTCATTTCAACAATTTGATAATTTTCAGAGATCAGATATTTAAAACTTCAGGAAAAAATATTCGTGTAACCTATGCCCACTTGAACCCAGATTTTTATATTAAACCTGGGGTATAAAGTGGTATAGTTTTTTTTTCTATTTTGATACAAAACATAGATTGTAGGTACTCGCTAGAATCGTCTTGCCGAGGCGTTTCTGACGTGTTACCACAATCAATGTTTTGAGCGGTTAACCGGAAATGAGATGGTGTGAAGCTTTGCCTGGAGGCACAACAGCCCATCTATTTCGCCTTGGTCCCATTGGGAGCCGTTTGATATAATTTGGTCTCATTTGGATAATACTAGTCTTTGTATCGACTACCCTGTTGAAAGTTGCAAAATTACAGTAATTCGCTGTGGCTCCATGTTGCCAACTCTATAGGGTCACTGAAGAGTCTTAAGTAGCCGAAACCGCGGTATGGCCCATCCCCTTTCTCATTAATATGTTCACTGCTCTTAAAGGATCTCAATTTTATTTTTATTCATATGGTGTTATGATTTTAAAGCAATTGCAAATTCAGTATAGAAATCAACTAATGTCACATGCATCTGGGAATTATATTTCCTACTACGGATTCCCTGCATGCCTTTGAATAAATCGACAACTTTTATTTAAACGCCACATTAAGTAACTGCCTTTATTTTCTTTTGGCATTTAGAAACTGAGCGTACGTTTGATCTTTTAATCATTCTTGGATACGGAGAAAAGTGACTTTAAATCATTAAATCCCGAATGTGTTTTAGCAAACTATCTCAAAAGCTACATCACACAATTCCTTTAGTTTACTTCGTATTAACATTTGGGTATTTTCTCCTGCATCGAATACAATTTGCGGAAACGAACCCAAATTACATTTCACATGTCAAACAAAAATGCCTGCTTAATGTCGTTTGTTCTTGACATAATACTGCATTTGTGGCGTACTTATATTATGCATAATTTACACCTTCAAGTTATCTGATGTTTAAGATAAAATCCACAACATCTTGGCAGCAAACTATCTCCTTATGCACGTTCTTCATACTTGTCTGCAAATGCCACAATTATTATGTCTAACAGATCACCCTTATTACGAAAAGATGTTCATTAATAGAAACCAGACAAAGAACACATTCATTACGCAAGTATGGCGTCTTTGGCAGTAGGCACCAATAGGAACCAATCGCAATAAAATGCAGTATGACTGCGCATTTCCTGGCTAACATTTTAGGTTTTGGTTATTTTATAGACGGCACCATCTTTTACGTTTATATTAAATTATCATCACCATTGTTTGCGGTGAAAACGTCAGTACATAGTTGTCTATTCAGTCTTTTTTCACTTCGCTTTTCGGAGTGGGATTTGCTTTCTGATTGTGCCATTTCCTGATCGTTTGCTACTTGTATCTTTTCACATATCAGCATTAAACTGTAATGATCACTGCATGATCCAATAGTCAACCGGGATAGTGCAGTTTAGGAACACTGAATGATGGTGTAATGATTTAAAAGCTTAAGCAAATGTTTCATGGAAATTCAATAAAAAACTCATTTCCAATAACACATGCATTTTAAAATTAAATTTACTCCTTCAGATTCTCCGCATGCTTTTGAATAAAACTGACTTTCATATGAGCCTGTGCATGAAAAAAAAAAACACAACAATTTGGGTTTCCTACCAGGTCTGACAAAGTAGGCTAGAAGCTTGAAATTTCGGATTTAAGAAGAAGAGGTATAGTACTATCCGTGCAGCGAACTAAAAGACGCTGATCAGTTGTGCAGTTACTGCACAGCTGATCTGCGTCCTTGTTTTCGCATATGCAGATTGTTGGTTTTCCCATGCGATGGCGCATATTAAATTTGCATTTGTCATTTAATTGACATTACTTTTAGTCTAGAATGTATTTTAGTTTGACCTGCCATTGCTTGATACAGAGAACATGTGCCCGTTGGGAATGTGAATACGTTTCTATATAGTTTGCCTAATTTCAAAATTTACCTTATGACTGCAATGTTAATCATGGGGAAATATTTTTCATACCTTACTGCACGCGCGGTGTCTAGGGCAGTTATGCAGGTAGAGAAAATACTTTCACACCTGTCTGGAGGTAAGGAAAGTACTTTCCTCACCCTCAGACCGGTGGTGAAAGTGACTTTCCTACCTCCTCACAGCTGATGCATAAAAATGCACTAAAGCGTTGCCATGCATTTCCGATGCAGACTTCGGCTCCATTATAACTGCTTTTACTGCCTTGCAAAAAATTTCATCATCAATAAGTATTGAAATAAGGAACTGACCTTGACCAGTGCACATGAGTATTGATTGCTGTGCACTGATCGGACTGGGCAGTTACACTTTTGATTTGGAATTGGTTTCTGGTTCTCATATTAGAGAGGTTGAGAAAATAAACTTGTAACGTGTACGTGTACTTGTAGCTTTATTTACCCGTACACGATCGTTTTGAGTGTAAAATCGTTTGAGAAAATCGAACGTGTACGTGTAGATTTCATAAAGTATATACAGCTGAATTTTTTATTGTTTATACATGTATATTATTTTTGAAACAGGTTCCTCATCTACAATTAATGAACATGATGAAAGGTTCAAGGTCAAAGGTTAAAGCTCAAACAAGGGGAGCGCGATGGCTCAGTGGTAGAGTGTCATATTCCGGAGCGAGAGGTCCTTGGTTCGAACCCCACCAGCGCCATATATTGAGCAAAAACACTGATAGCTTCCCAAACCACTAGTTAACAACCCAGGAAGCGGTGGCTCCGTCCCAACATGACTGAAAAATTGTTGACCGGGACGTAAAGCCTCAATCAAGCAAACCAAACCCAGGTCAAACAAACTGTGTAAAGTACGAAATAAGTTATCCAACACACATTACACACGGTTTTCAATGTTTTTTAGCAACGCCTTAACCCACTTCCTCAGAGCCCACTTCGAGCTCCGAAAAATAACGGGAACCGTCTTTTCTTTCAGCCAATTCATTTTCAAAGTCAAATTCCAACCACACAGCAGGGCCAGTCTGTTGTAAAAGCACGACCGCTTTCCTCGCGTTACAATTTTGCATCCAAAAATAAGAAATAAATAAAAAAAAAAAATAAAATAAAAAAAATAGAATAAAAGAAGCCTTCGTGACCTGGTAGTTAAGCTACCGGCTTTGTAAACCAGGGATAGTGCGTTCGATTCTGGGCTTATCCAGTCTTTTAAGCTCACTTATACGATTGCCATGCTCCAGCTTCTGTCCACAATTTCAAAAATCTTCTCTGAAACCGCTTGGCCAATCAAAGCCAAATGTCATGTGGAGCATTCTTAGGAAGGGGGAACAAAACTTTACATAAATGGTCAAGTTCACATGACCAAGATGGCCGCCATGGCTATAAAAAACAAAAACCTTTAAAAATCTACTTCTCTGAACCAGTAGGCCTGTGAGTTTGAAACTTGGCATGAAGCATCAGAAAGAGGACCTACACAATGTTTATATAAATCATGACCCTGGGATGACCTTGACCTATTTTACGGCAAGCTCAACATAGGTGGCCCATCCATTTTAATGGAGAACATTGTTGTTTGAAGGAAAAAACTTGAAGGAAATGGGCAAATGGACTACAGATTTATGATTCTGAAAAAAAAATGGAACCCAGGGGCTGCTCTGCTCCCACCCCGGTGCAATATACATGTATATTGCCATAATATTCAAAGATCTTCTTCTCTGAAATCTCTTGGCCAATAAAAGCCAAATTTGATATGAAGCATCTGTAGGAAGGGGGAACCAATGTGGGCATAAATATTCCAGGTCACAAGACAGAGATAGCCGCCATGCCCGTATATGGTAAAAACTTAATTATGACCCTGTGATGACCTTAACTTATTTTACGGCAAGGTCAACACAGGTGGCCCATGCATTTGAATGGGGAAAAATGTTAAAATGTCATTTGAAGGAAAAAACTTGCAGGAAATGGGCAAATAGACTGAAGATTTATCATTCTGAAAAAATGTATGTGTTTATGGTCAGGTCAGTTTAACTGCTACTGTAACATGTAATCAGTACTACCTGTTGTCATGCGGTGCAGATGGGGCTCGTTAGCCTTGGAAGGCAACTCATCTAGGAGTTAAGCTAGTTCTCTACACAAAAATCTAGCTGGGCAGGGGGAACTCATTAGTCTTAGTTGACAGTCCTCCTAGGAGTTTACAGGTCTCTAAACAAAACCTAAGAAAGGGTAGATGGAGCTCTTCAGCTGTGGCCAGCAATTCATCTAGGAGAAGGAAACTCCAAAATCAAACCTGTGTGTCTGGATATGCCTAGTTCAGATATGCAAAGACTGTTTCGGTAAAGCATTTGACTCTGTATCTTGGAAATTTATTGCTAAAACACTTGACTACTTCAATTTTGGACCTTCTTTTAAAAAATGGATTAAAATATTTCAAAATGGCTCAGAATCATGCATTTTACAGAACGGTCATATGTCTGACTATTTCTGTCTTCAAAGGGGCTGCAGACAAGGGGACCCAATATCCCCATATATTTTTATTTTATGTGCAGAAATATTAAGCCATATGATAAGAAAAGATACAAACATTCGAGGAATTGTTATCAAAAATAAAGAATTCAAACTGAGTCAGTATGCTGATGACACGCAAATATTTTTAGATGGTGAAGAAATATCATTAAGGAAGACATTACAAAACTTACATTTATTTTATCGTATGTCAGGACTTAAAATTAATGTGGATAAAACAAGGGCAATTTGGATTGGAAGCATGGCTAAATCAAATAAGAAACTTTGCAAGGAGTTTTAACTTGATTGGGATCAGGGACCTATAAAAATTTTAGGAGTCACCTTCACACCGGAAATTTACAACCTATGGGACCATAATTCCAAAGATTTATTAAAAAAAGGTGGAAAGCACCCTTTTAAATTGGTCAAAAAGAAAAATAACATTGCTTGGTAAAATTACTGTCATAAAATCAATTGCAATCTCGAAATTTGTTCATCTGTTTTTGGCTCTGCCAAATCCACCAGAAAATCTAGTGAAGACATTGAACAAATTGTGTTGTAATTTTATATGGAATGGTGGGCCTGACAAAATAAAAAGAAAATTTATTGTTAAGGATATATCCAAAGGTGGACTGAGAATGTTACAAATAGATAGCTTTATTGCTGCCTTAAAGATTACATGGCTTAAAAGGGAAATAGTACAACCTAACTGCACTTGGAACACTTTATCTAATATAGATTTAAATAATGTTTATACCAAAGGTAGTAATTATGCCAGTAAAAAAGTGGAAGAATTAAATAATCCTTTTTGGAAAGATCTGCTTAGAAGTTGGATAATGTTTTGTAACGCTGCAAAAATACAAACATTAGAAGATGTTTTATTTTCTCCTTTATGGTAAGGTACAAGTAGGCAAAGATCAGGAAAAGGCGCAATCAGAAAAAGATTCCCACTCCAAAAACCGAGGTGGGAAAAAACCAAACTAACAATCAGGTACTTATACCATGAAACAATCGTAAGCCGAATGGGCAGCTATTTTCCCAATAGGTGGCCACTCAGTTACCTTAACTTAACTAAAAATATGAAAACATTCAAATTTCCAACATGCAAAATATATTTATTATAAAGATTGGTATAATAAGTGTATAAGAAATGTGATTGATCTTTTAGATACAAATGGTAACTTTTATCAGTTCCAGCAGCTTCAGGAGGTTTATAATATTCAAGGTACATTTTTGGATCATGCAACACTTTTGAGAAATATACCAGCTTACTGGAAGCAGTTAGTAAACCAAGATAACATATCATGTCAGGCCCACAAACAAAATGTAACAAGAAACTATTACATTAACTATCTTTGTAAAGACAAAAAAGGCTGTAGAACCTTCTACGACATTCTTATAAGCAATGCAATTCCAACACCACCTTCAGAAAGGTGGATGAAGGAACTTGGTGAAATAGATCAAGAGGAATGGAATAGTTTTAACAAAATGGTTAAAAATATAGAGGAAATTAAACTGAAAGAATTTCAATTTAAAATTAATAATCACATCTTAGTTACAAAATCTTTCCTTTATAAGATTAATAAAGTTGACAATGGGATGTGCAGTTTTTGCAACCAACATCCTGAAACCATTCTTCATTTGTTTTACTACTGCAGAAAGGTAAAATCATTTTGGGCAGAACTGAGGACTTGGTTGGAACTTAAAGCAGACATAACACTACAGTTAACGGTCAAAAATATTTTATTTTCTAAGCAAGGACACAATGATCTATTAAATTACTTGATATTACTTGCAAAATACCATATATACAGAACAAAATTTTTTATAAATCAAATAAGCTTTGAAAACTTCTTAACTTATCTTAGAAAGAAGTACAAAAATGGAAAATATATTGCAAAGTTGCACAACAAAACAGATGTATTTTTCACAAAATGGTCAGCTTTATATTCTATTCTAGAAGGTGACTCATGATTTTAGTACTTATTACAATGAGAAGTTGCACAGAAGAATTTTAATTATGATTGAAAAATTAGCCCCCTCCTAGCATGCATAGATGGACGAGCCAATCAGAGCATTTTAAATTAACCGTGCTGCTTTCATGTTATAGTAATACTGCTTTCTCGATACTGTGGAAATGAAAAGCGTTACAGCTCAGTGATAAAAAAACAACATATAAGTAAAATGAATGTATGAAAGAGAAAGTGTGAGTGTGTTATTTTTCTTTTATAGTGCATGCATTGTAAACGGGTGAGGGGGATCCCCGACCCCCTCCTCGTATTTAGCGGGGTAATAAATATTCACAGCACGAAAAAAAAAAAAAAAAAAAAAAAAAAAAAAAAAAAAAAAAAGACTGTTTCGGTAGATGGAGCGGAAGAAATCACCTGATTCAACGGTTCAGAAAGCGATACAGCAACATGTTGTGGAACATGCAGAGCGTGACAAGGCACTTAAGATGTTACGGTCATCCACTGCATCCAAACCCAACTCCAGACGTCTTGACCTGTGTCTTGCCTCTGGGCGCAGCTGGGCGAGGACTAGAAAGTGAGGTTGACGTTGCGCACCTCTTCCTCACTATAATCCAATTTCATAGCGCATGTCATCTAATTTCTCAACACACAAGCATTTGCATACACAACAATTTCATCACACTTGCACCCACATACCTACAAAGTCCTGTGGCGATGAGCGAGTGGCGAAGCAGCAGGTGTAGGACACACTGGGAACTGTAGTTGCAGACCTGCACACAGGCGGCTCAGTTCTAATGGTCGTTTTCTGTGAGGAGAAGCAGTAAGCAGAATTCGGCAGTCGGCTGAGCGACTGAGCAGACCTATTTAGGACCGCACTGCTCACCCCCGTAGCATGGGGAAGGGGCTAGAAAAGGTGCCCTAAACAATTGCCTGCTTCAAACCCCCTGGCTGGTTAACCGCGATCAGCGGGGATCCCCTTAAGCGGTCGAAATTCAAAGAAAAAAGCTAGAGTAATCTCCTTACGGATTGGCGCATGGAATGTGCGTACTTAAATGGACAATGCTGGGTCAGATAGACCACAGCGTAGAACGGCCCTTGTGGGCAGAGAACTTGGGAGGTATGATATACAGATAGCTGCATTGAGTGAGACTCGGTTCGCAGATGTTGGGGAGATCAAAGAAGTTGGTGCTGGATACACCTTCTTCTGGAGTGGACGCAAAAGTGAAGAGAGGCGTGAAGCAGGAGTTGGCTTTGCCATCAAAACAGAACTTGTTGGTAAGCTGTCAGGATTGCCAAAAGGCATTAATGACCGTCTAATGACATTGAGACTTCCTCTGTCAGGCAATAAACATGCAACCATTGTCAGTGCTTATGCACCCACAATGACCAATCCAGATGAGGTCAAGGACAAGTTCTATGATGACCTAGACAATGTTATTTCTGCAACACCCCGCACAGACAGGCTTATCCTTCTTGAGGACTTAAATGCCAGAGTGGGTACAGACCACCAGACCTGGGAAGGAGTTATAGGTCCAGAAGGGGTTGGAAAGTGCAACAGCAATGGTCTCTTGCTTCTCAGGAAGTGTGCTGAACATGACCTTCTAATCACCAACACAGTCTTCCGTCTACCTAATAGGAACAAAACATCCTGGATGCATCCCCGTTCCAAACACTGGCATCTCTTGACTATGTCATAGTGCGGAGAACAGACAGGCAGGATGTTAAAGTGACAAAGACTATGTGTGGTGCAGACTGCTGGACAGATCATAGACTGGTTGTCAGCAAACTCAACCTAAGAATACAGCCTGCGAGGCGACCTCAAGTCAAGAAAGCTCCTAAGAGACTGGATGTCTCAAAGCTGAATAGAGACAGCATGAGACAAGATTTCTTAACAGACATTTGCAACCAACTGGATGCAATGAATCTCAGTTCAGAGGATCCCGAAGAAAACTGGACAGTTTTCCATAAAACAGTTCTTTCTTCAGCTGCAAGCACCTTAGGCCATCCATCTCGCAAACATCAAGACTGGTTTGATGAGAATGATGACGAAATTCAGAGGCTTCTTGAAGAAAAGCACCGATTGCACAAGGCACATCAAGATGATACTAGCTCAGTATCAAAGAAAGCAGCCTACAGCACCATTTGTAAGACAGTCCAGACCAAGCTTAGGGACATGCAAGATTCCTGGCTGAGGAAGAAAACAGAAGAAATTCAGTCTTTTGCGGATAGAAAGGACATGAAGAAATTTCATGATGCACTGAAAACCATTTATGGTCCAAAGAGTTCTGGAGCCACCACATTGCTCAGTGCAGATGGTAACACTCTTCTCACAGATAAAGAAGCTATCTTGGAAAGGTGGGCAGAACACTTCAATAGTGTGCTTAATCGACCATCAAGCATCAATGAGAATGCAATCGACAGACAAATTGCGCACCTCTCGTAGCTGATTTATTTTTATACTGCTACGAAAGAGATTTCATGGATTCTCTTAACCATGATAATCAAGCTGATGTTATCGAGGCTTTTAATTCCACATCTAGGTACCTCGATGACCTTTTGAACATTGACAACCCTTATTTTGAAGGTATGGTCAATCAAATTATTCACCTGAACTTCAGTTGAACAAAGCCAATATCACAGATACTGAAGCCCCCTTTTTAGATCTACATCTTTCTGTTGCAAATGGATTTGTTTCTTCTAAAATTTATGATAAGCGCGATGACTTTGATTTTGATATAGTAAATTTTCCTTTTTTGGATGGTGACGTTCCTCGTCGTGCTTCTTATGGTGTATACATTTCGCAACTTATTAGGTTTGCTAGAGTCTGCAATCATGTTGCAGACTTCAACGCTCGAAATAAATGTTTAACGGCAAAACTTCTCCAACAGGGCTATCGGTATCATAAACTTCGAAAAACATTTTCTAAATTTTATCGTAGACACTATGAATTGATTTCCAAATATAATGTTGGGTTAAAGACGCTTTTAAGTGAGGGCCTTTCGGAACCTGAATTTTATGGTGACTTGGTTTACAAATTTAAGAAACTTAAAGGAATTAATGATTTTTCTTTTCAGTTCAGAAAAATCATAACACGTTACAGACGTGTAGGTTATAACTTGAATGTTATGCGACAGTCTGCATGCTTAGTTTTTAACCCAATCACGGTTGATAACTATGCTGCCTTCTTTAATTGCACGCCGGTGGGTCGGGCGTCAGACTCTATGATGGCCCCGACATAAAGCTATTCATTTTAGTTGGTTGGGGCCGGAGCTTCTTGTCTGTTGCTTGGCCCACCGGGGTCCAACTGGTGTTTTTCTTTTGCTCCGGAGTTAGTAGGTTATTCGGCGCCCAGGGATCTCCATCGTCAGGCAGCTTACTCAGTCTGTGAGTCCTGGTTTTTGATTCATCAGGATGTTTATCATGATTTATTTGTTTGTTCTTGATGATTCATTGACTAGTTAGAGATTCACCACGAGGACCAAATAACTAACTAAATGTTATGAACCACTGCAGAAGCTGAGGGTGAGGTTATGGCCATGTAAAACCGGTTTAAGCCCGCCAGTAACTTTGTGTTACTGATCGTTCCAAGTCGATACTTCTGTGGTGGTTCTTTTTGTTTTATGTCTTGGTGTATAACATTTTTTGTGCTGTTGGTGCCTTATGTATGTTTTCATATTTTTAGTTAAGTTAAGGTAACTGAGTGGCCACCTATTGGGAAAATAGCTGCTCATTCGGCTTACGATATGTTTCATGGTATAAGTACCTGATTGTTAGTTTGGTTTTTTCCCACCTCGGTTTTTGGAGTGGGAATCTTTTTCTGATTGCGCCTTTTCCTGATCTTTGCCTACTTGTACCTTTCCACAGATAGAGTGAAATGTTCTGTTAGATGAATTTCCTACCGTTACGGAAACAAGAAAAGCAGTTCAACAACTATCATCTGGCAAAGCCCCAGGTGCAGATGCAATTCCTGCCGAAGTTTCCAAGGCTGGGGGGGCTACCCATGGCAGAGAAACTGACAGAGTTGTTTCACTGTATGTGGAGAAAGGAGGCTATCCCACAAGAATTTAAGGATGCATCCATAATCCACCTATACAAGCGGAAAGGAAATCCTCAAGTCTGTGACAATCACAGAGGCATCTATCTCCTATCAATTGCTGGGAAGATACTTGCAAAAATTCTGTTGAATCGTCTGAATGTTCATCTTGATCAGACGGGACTTATCCCAGAAAGTCAATGTGGATTCAGAAAAGACAGAGGGACAATAGATATGATCTTCACAGCAAGACAGCTTCAGGAGAAATGCCAAGAACAGAATGTAGATCTATACATGACGTTTGTTGACCTCACCAAAGCTTTTGACACTGTTAGTCGTGATGGACTCTGGAAAATCATGGCCAAATTTAGCTGTCCATCCAGATTCATAGCAATGGTGCGGCAGTTTCATGATGGCATGCAGGCACGTGTGCAAAATGATGGAGAGTTCTCTGTACCATTTGAAGTAACAAATGGGGTCAAACAAGGCTGTGTTCTGGCACCAACACTGTTCAGCATGATGTTTTCTGCCATGCTTATGGATGCTTTTCAGGACAGTGACACTGGTTTTCCAATCAGGTACCGTTTTGATGGCAACATATTCAACCTCAGAAGGTTGCAAGCCAAAACTAAGGCCCAGACTGATGTGCTAGATGAGCTCCTCTATGCAGATGATATGGATAAGAATGCCAGCACAGAGGCAAAAATGCAAAGAGACATGGATCAAGTCTCACAGTCATGTGATAACTATGATCTCACAATCAGCACAAAAAAGACAGAGGTTGTACACCAACCAGCGCCCGGAAAGCCATATAATGAACCAACCATCACTGTGAATGGGCAAAACCTGAAAGTTGTTGACAAGTTCACCTACCTGGGAAGCACTCTCTCCAGAGCAGTGCATATTGATGATGAGATCACTGCCAGAATTGCAAAAACTAGTGTGGCATTCGGACGACTCCGTGCAAATGTCTGGGAGCGAAATGGAATCAAGCTTGACACCAAGCTGAAAGTCTACAAGGCTGTGGTACTGCCAACCCTCTTGTATGCATGTGATACCTGGACAGTATACCAACGCCATGCAAAGAGACTTAACCATTTCCACATAAGCTGTTTGAGAAAGTTGTTAAAAATCAAGTGGCAGGACAAGATTCCAGACACAGAGGTCCTGACGAAAGCAGGGATGCAAAGCATGCATACAGTCTTAAAGCTAGCACAGCTAAGATGGACTGGCCATGTTATAAGAATGCCTGATGCGCGACTTCCAAAGAAAGTTTTCTATGGAGAACTACAGGAGGGAAAGCGCTCTCAAGGTGGCCAGAAGAAACGCTACAAAGACACCCTCAAAGCCTCTCTGAAGGATTTCGAAATACCAATGGGGTCCTGGGAACAGACTGCACAGGAGCGATCAAAGTGGCGAGGTCTCATCAACAAAGGAGCAGCTCTTTATGAAAAGAAGAGAATCTTTGAAGCTGAAAGAAAGCGAAGAGAGCGCAAAGCCAAAACAAATGTGCCACCATCAGACTCTATGACATTGACTTGCTCTACTTGCAACCGACAGTTTAGAGCCAGAATTGGCCTAGTCAGCCATCAAAGAACTCACCAACACACATCAGCACTATTCAAGAAATAATGATGGTCTTTCTCATTAGTGAGAGACGAACTATCATCCAGTCTTTCGAACGATACTTTAAACCGAGGTCCCGTCTCTATACGACCCTAGCTGTTGAGTAGACCGTAAAACCACAAATCAACAAACCAATCAACTTCTTCATCCAAAATTTACAGCCTCCAGTCAACTTTTGTGACTGTACAGCCTGGTTTATCTCGGACCCGGTCGGAAACTAAAACGCGGCTAAATACCCTATAAACAAATTAAATTGCGTTACCACAAACGTCAGAAAGTACATACCTACATACATATTTGGTCACATGTACGTCGATTCGCCTTTCGGCTGCACGTGCAAAACGATTTGGCAACGCTTCATCGAACTTCGTTTCTGCTTGTACCTACCTGACCTATCGATTGAAACATATAAAGAAAACTTACAAGTCGCAAATTTATTTCATTCACAGCCTAACTGATTCTCAACGTGTAGCAAATATTTTGAACTTGTAATAAATGACGAAGTTTGAGGATAAAACTGTTCTACACGTACACGTACAAGTTCATTTTCTCAACCTCTCTATTATTGTTAGTAGATTATTGTTGTTAAAGTGCAAGAACGATGAACCAGAAACCAATTTCACTCATTATTGCATTGCAAGAATGTTCATGATAAACGACCAACTGGTATCCCTTAAATACAGTTGGGCATTTGTATACCGGTCCCCTAACTTACTATGGGGATTTTAGAAAGTTAGGTCCGTAGGTTTCAAACCCTGCATTGCAAACCTATACACGCTAAATATACTTATATGAAAATCATAACGAAATGGTATTACGTTTTTGCATACAAAAGAAATGGTAATTGATATTTACTCTCCCAGTTTGTTAACTGTTTCAATAAAAGATAATTTCTATTGTGATTAGACAATCTGATAAAGAAATTGCCATTACAAAATAAGAAAAAAATAGGTTTAAAAGTGAAAGGGGAAGAAACTCCATTCTGATCTATTTTTGACAATAGCGACACGGTACAGTTAACAAGCCTCCACGCTTTGCACGTGCAGTGTTCGGTCAATAGTTATATCGAGAGAAAAGTCACTTTACCGGTGTGCATTATCGTTGTATAGATCTTAAAACTAAAATTTCACGCAGTGGGGTCATAAGGTAAGTTAATTACCCGCTTACCTTAAACCTTATTGGAGCGAAGAGCTCACGACCTTGCATAGATCCATGTCCGTTGCACGGTCAAACTGGGTGACTTGGGGCAAACCGAGGGATAGCAACCATGTTGTGTACTGTTCATATAAAGCTGCTAAAAGACATTTTAGGCGTAAGCATCGACAAACGATCGAACGTTATATGAAAAATCAATTTGAAGAGATTGATAAGCTCGCAGAAGTCAATAGCAGTTTGTTTTGGGATCATATCAATAGTCGTCGGAAGAAGTCAGCTAGTACTCCAGGATCGAATATCAACTTCGGTGGTAACAATGTCTATAGTGAAAGGGAGATAACAGATGAATGGGCGCGTTATTTTTCAAAACTTTATACCCCCTCGGAAAGTTGTGCATTTGATGAACCATTCAAACAGACAGTCTGTGACACAGTTAGGCGGTTAAATCATGAAGCATACGAACCGGAAAGCTCTGTTATATCTATCAGTAGTGAAGAGGTTGAAGCGGCTGTAAAACTCACACATAAGGGTAAAGCTTGTGGTGACGACGGTATCTTTTATGAGCACATCCTTTTCGCTGGTGTCGTCTTGTATAAAATGCTATCAAATTTATTTTCTGCAATGATAAAGTTAGCACATGTTCCTGTCGAAATGAAGAGGGGAACTATAATAACACTTTTTAAAGGTGGGAACAAAAGAAAAGACGATCCTGACAATTACAGGGCAATAACTCTGTCTTCTGTTCTCTTAAAATTACTAGAAAGGATTATTCTTACTAGAATTCAACTTTTTGATACTTTAACTCCTCCGATCCATGCCCTTCAAGGCGGCTTCCAGAAGAATTTCGGTTGTCTTATGACATCGTTTTTACTACGTGAATCAATATTCTATGCCAAAGAGAATGGTAGTAAACTTTATGTATGTTTCTTAGACGTTAAAAAGGCGTTCGATTGCGTCTGGCATGATGGGTTGTTTTATAAACTGTACAACTCTGGTATCAACAAGACATTTTGTAGATTGATCGTTAACATGTACACTGATATGTTCAGTTGTGTCCGTAGTCGTGGGTACAAATCATTCTGGTTTCCGGTCTTGCAGGGCACGCGTCAGGGTGGAGTTATCTCCACTTTCTTGTACTTGATTTATATTAATGATCTTATTTATGAAATTGAACTGTCCGCTCTTGGGTTTTGCATCTATGGTATTAGCTGTGGATCACCAACAGTTGCTGATGATATGCTTGTCGGTGCATACTCAGTCTGGTGCCTTATACAACTACTTTCCTTATGCTTACGATATGGAAGCAAATGGCGATTCGAACACGGTATTATAAAATGCCTTGTAGTGGTCTTTAATGAACTCATGAGGGCGTATTAGCAAAGTAATAGACAATGGCCATTCGGTAATTTACATATAGAAGAAGGCACACAATATAAACACTTAGGAGTGATATGCGATAAAAACATGTCTATTGACGTAAACATCAAAGAGGCGTGTACTAAACTCAGAAGCACATTTTTAAGTCTCGTGAATTGTGGTATTTACGAGGACGGTTTAAATCCTTTGACGATGCGAAGAATTTACAACGCGGTTGTCTTGCCTAAAGCATTATATGGGTGCGAGATGTGGTCCAATATCCATGCTTCTCATTTAACATCGCTCGAGCGGGCACACCGTTTTTGTATCAAGTTTATGCAGTTCTTGCCAAAAACTACTAGAACTGACGTCGCCTTGGCTTTATTTGGTATTAACTCGTTAGAAACCGAAATAGACTACCGGAAACTCGTATTCCTGGGACAGCTTTGTCGTTTGACCAGTGAACACAGGGTTAAGCAAGTTTTTCTTCATAGACTTATTCACTATAATGAATCGCCGGCAAAAATGCTGGGTTTCTTTCCTGATATTTATAGCATACTTTCTAAGTATGCCCTTACTCGCCATTTGATAGAATATATTGAAAATGGCACATTCTTATCTAAGTATGCTTGGAAAAAACTGGTTCGAGATAAAATAAATGAAACATCTAGACGTGAATTAATAACGAGAGTTACTGCCTCTGAATCACTATGTCGTATTACAAGAATACACGCTGTCCTGCACGAGCCTCATATATTGTGGTCTCTCTGTAAAGAATTTCCACGATATAGGAGACAAGTACAGATGGCCGTTCGGTTAATTGGCATGCTGTTCAGTGGAAAATGGTTTTCATTGTGTACAAAATGCGGGGAAAGGACAGATGCATTAGCAGAGCATATTTTATTATATTGTCCTAGTTCTAATGCTTTTAGATTTGTGTTGTGGCAAAAACTCTTTTCACATTTCGGTGTCGAATTTTATGGACGATTTATATCTTTAGCACCATGTGACCAAGTGAATGCATTATTCTCAGGATTTTATGAACAAGAACGTGATGAAACTGTCCGTTTGGACTCACTTAAAATCCTGCTACAGTCGTTAAGACTAATAGGGTGTTACCTGTCTATGGATGAATTGATGCTTTCTTGAAAATGTTATTAGGTATTGTCCAAGATGCTGACGTAATCAGATAAACTAGATAAGATACTGTAGCTCTGTTATTAAGGAATGTTTTCTTAACATTTTCGCTCAATCAAATGTGGTGCTGTATTTATCTTCGGTGAATGTTCCTTATTTTTCGTTTCGGTAAGGCTGAACCGTCCAGTAAACACAAGCGTCACTGTCAAAGGGTCGAAGTCATGTTGTCAGCCGGACCTCTCAATACTGCATTGGTATTGATGGGAAGTCGGCATGTTCGTGACATATATGCATTGCATCGGTGTCTGCTGTATGCTACTGAAGGCTAATGCTGTTGTTTCAACAATGTTCATTCTTTCGTCTTGTTTTTTTTTTTTTTTTTTTTTTTTTTTTTTTTTTTTTTTTTTTTATTCTGTGCTGTTTTTCATTTATATTGTTTGTGTTTTGTATTTGTATGTATTTTTTGCTCTCCATATTTGGAGGATAATAAATTATCTATCTATCTATCTATCTATCTATCTATCTGTATAGATCTTAAAACTAAAATTTCACGCAGTGGGGTCATAAGGTAAGTTAATTACCCGCTTCGCGCCAGGTGGGTATGATATTTTCCTGACCTGTCCAGCCAAAAGCATGCACCTCGAGCCCGAATTTTCCTGATCAGGAAAATATCATACCCACCTGTCGCGAAGCGGGTAATTACTACTTAATTCGTGAATCCGTTTTGCTTTAACAACGTGTTTATAGAATAAAACCCAATGAAAAATGTTCAGGGCGTAATAGAAAGTAAATCAAATGAGCCGCGACGCGGAAAAACCGGTCTACGGGTCTTCGGCACAAAGGTGCTGATCAAGTGTACAATTAAAAAGCGCTGAACAGCTGTGCAATTACTGCACAGCTGATCTGCGACTTTGTTTTTGCAAAGACACATATCCGGTTTTCTCGCGTGGCGGCTCATATACGATTGTTGCTTTCGTTATGCCTGAAGAAAAACTGACATTTCTGGTCTAATCAATCCAGATAAATGCAATTCAATATATTTAAATGTATATTCAAGTAAATTGCATGGAAATGACCTTAATGAGATTGAAGCATTTATGAAGTGGTGCACAAAACATTTCCACTTATACATGCATTACTAACATGTATGCGTTTTCTCTGTATAATGTTTGTTTTTTCTAGATAAAACTATAAACCTTCTACTGATTAATTTGATACATTATGAACTGCAGCTGGAAAAAAAACCCTGAAAATTTCATCAGGCAACTTTTATGGGTACACGTTGGTTCCGCCTCAACGAGGCTTGCTCATAACATAGATTGTGCGTACACAATGGAAACGCTAACCAAAGCTTCATATTCTATAAGAATCTTGCCTAAATAATCTGACAATGTTTACAGTTAGCGCGTCTCATTTAACGATATATTGGTTGTCTCTGGTTGTGCATCTGAAAATCAGGGGCCAGTTGTTCAAAACTTCGTTAGCTTAACATCATCGTTAAGACCTCAGCTTGTTAGGTAAATGCCGACTGCGTAATTAAATACACTGTTATGTTTTGTTGATAAAATGTGAGAATCCTTTGCATGGCTAATAATTTTCACATTTTATCAATAAAAAATAACTGTGTATTTGCAATATTGCCATTTGAAATTTTAACGAATCGTTAACTAACGACATCATTAATTTTGAACAACTGACCCAAGATTTTCTGATTTTAGACTGGATCAACGCTAAAGTTGGGATGAGGCTTTCGTAAGAATTTTCGCTGCTTATGGTTCTACGCTGAATGAACGTGTGCGTTAGTGGGGTGTCCGCTTTCACTGGCCCTATTTAGTGTAGAATTTCTATTTATTCAACTTGATGGTATGTTGTAATAAATGAGCTGACTTTGGACGAAAGGGTTATTGTGGTAGCAGTAGAAAGTGACATTTTTACGTCTTGTCAGGCGGGACGGACTTAATCGAAGTTCCCAACTCAATGACGAAAGAAAGTGTTATTATTTTATCGTTGGTCTTATCCTAGGTACATTCCACTTCCTCAAGGTGCATCGGAAATTTTTCAGAGTACTTTATTGCCCCACTCATTGACTCTATTTCTAAACTACGAAACATCCGATAGAAACAAGTTATTCAAGTGTTATAAGCGACTTACCCATTTTATAAGTGTAAATCAGGGTCCAAGGTGTAGTCCTTTTTTTTTAGTTTGTAAAGGATTTGTTTTAGTATAAGTACTTGATTGTCAATTTATTTTTACACCTCGGCGACAGTTAAGTGTTACATATTTTTTTCTGGAGCAAAAGGACGAAGACTGTGTAGAGGTTCGATGACAGAATAAGAAATATAATAATACAACAAGAAAAACCAAAGAGCTATCTTGTGCATGTTAAATAAAATAAAAAAGTACAAGTAGGCAAAGATCAGGAAAAGTCGCAATCAGAAAAATATTCCCACTCCAAAAACCGAGGTGGGAAAAAAAACAACTAACAATCAGGTACTGAGACCCTGTAAGAGCAGCGAATATATTAATGAGAAAAAAACCTATTGTCGAGTTGCCTTTATGAAGCCATATTCTACAGTATTTACCAGAAGGATAGCCATGTATCTTCTCATTAGGATGAGCGTCATGCAACTTAGTCACCGGTGCCGAACACATGACCTACCGATTTCATTGCGGGTTTCCTAAACATTAAGCTATCGGCAAATGGGTAAATATAAGTTTTATTTCACAATCAAATTCAATAATGCCTTCTTTCAAAATGTCCAAGAATATACATCAAGTCCCAGGTTAGTCATCTGTTTTAAATGTAAATGCATACTTTAAAATTGTTGTAGGTAAGTAAGTAAGTACAAATCATGTGGAAGTGTTGTTGCAGCCTTTCGTATTTTGACGAGTCGACATGGTAAACAATCGTCTCAGCTGCATCTATTGTCTGCAAACTGCGAGCTAATTGGAATATCCTGTTCTTCTGTAAGCTTTAAAAACATTTGAGAATCCTCATTAAATAAGAAGTACTGAAAATTTTCAACAAGTGAACACACAACCTGCGGCACATGTTTGAATATTATTTCAGTCAATGTCGAAAGCTCCTCTTGCCATTTTCGAAGCCGTAAAAGTACAGATACTAGAAGAGGAAGACAATGAAATATAACTAGCAGACAATAAAGCAAAAGTACGGACAGAGTTACCGCAGTTGAGATGTATAACCTTATACTACTGGTATAACTATTTTTCTTAGATATCATGACTGTTTTTGTTCCTCATTTTTTATAAGTGTTATTTGATAAGCTTTCTGTTTGCCATGCAATGATAAAAATGCAAAGGTACTGATTTTGTATTTTTTATTGTAACAGTTGTTTTTTCTTCGAATTAGGAATGCTCACAATTATCAGAAACCGCCGCTCTTACAAGCTGACATAAGCTACCATATTATTAATTTGCTTTATTTGAATCTGGTTCAATCTTACCTATACGAAATGCCAGAGTCCCATAAAGTTTGTGAAACGTATAACTGTAATTTAAGACACAATTATAATGGGACTTTATAATGAAACGTCTTATGTGTTTTGTCCAATAGCAGATTAATAACGGTCTGGTGCCCTTGATTCTTAAGACATTTGTTCATGCAATTATTTTCAGTAGCCGGACGGGCATTGCCCCTTATAACATACTTTTAAATTATTTATAAAACAATCATATATTTGACACATTTTAGCTTTATGTTTGAAATACCAAATGCATTTATGCTGTGATGTGAAAAAAATGTCGGCATCAAAGAAATTTTACGGCATGACTTATGCTACCTTATTCTGTTGACATTGAGATTTAAACAGTTTCCAGGTAATACAAATTTCGGAATTCTTAGAGAGCTACTCAATTGGGCATTTAATGGTATACAAGTTTGTATAAAGATTAATTCGAAACGACCCATTGCAGCTGCCAAACTATAGTATGAACAATCTCTCTAAAGAGAGCAAATTATATTGGGAGGCGTATGATGTGGCAGTTTTACAATCTTGTAAAAGACAAACACACGGCATTTCAACAAACATAAGAAAGGTCTGACAAACTTGTGTTTTTGTACTCAACTATAAAGTCAGAGAGTTGTAATTTCTGATTTACGAAGTACACGACAGTATTATCTGTATATTCAAGTCAAAGCAAATACACATTTCAAAGGTGTGGCCGCAGAATAGCTGATCAGTATCTTGAGATTTAAACTCGTTTAAACGCAGGTTTTCGTATGATAGACAAATTGGCAGACTGTAACGTTTATAGATCGATGAATATGAATCGAGAAATTAGCAAAATTGTTGTTGGTATTTTATGCTTAGAAATAACTGCGCAGATACATGTACAGTAAACGCTAATTTAATATCAGGACTCTTCAATAATCTATACTCCTCAAAAGAAATTTTGCACCACTTAGATTTTTTTCATACTTTAAAGTGACATTTTGCGTCACAAATTTTAAACCTACCTTTTTGACTTTGCACAGTCTGAAAGAGTTTGATAACGCGTGTGATGATACCAAAAACGTTGCGGAAACGATTTTAAGAAAGAAAAAAATGAAAATCCCCATTTTCTATAAATACTAGAAAGTACAAAGAGGCAAAGATCAGGAAAAGGCGCAATCAGAAAAAGACTCCCATTCCAAAAACCAAGGTGGGAAAAAACCAAACTAACAATCAGGTACTTATACCATGAAAACATTTCGTAAGCCAAATGAGCAGCTATTTTCCCAATAGGTGGCCACTCAGTTACCTTAACTTAACTAAAAATATGCAAACATACATAAGGCGCCAACAACACAAAAATATTTTAAACACCAAGACATAAAACAAAAAGAACCACCACAAAAGTATCGACTTGGAACGATCAGTAACACAAAGTTACTGGCGGGTTTAAATCGATTTTACACGGCCGTAACCTCACCCTCAGCTTCTGCAGTGGTTCATAACATTTAGTTAGTTCTTCGGTCCTCGTGATGAATTGGAAAATCGAAACAAATCACCAACAATGCCACAGTGTTAAGGACATTTTTTGGTTTCCAAATTTGCAAGGGCTCTTAAGCAAATGATAAAGCCAAAATATCATAAAAAATATCTCAAAATTTGGGTAAAAATGCATTTTTAGACAAAATTGGAATTTTTGAGAGAAAAAAAAAGAAAAAAAAATCACATAAATATTGGAGAAAATTAGTAAAATCAAAATTCGTTTCAATTTTTGATCACTATGAGATATTTTGACTAAATAAAAAAAATCAATTTTAGTTAATTGCTTTAAATGATTGCTTTCTATTTGGAGTAAGGATGTGAAACGAATTAATGGTTTGGAAGCCCAGAAATAAAGAGCTTTTTTGATGCATCCCAAATTTTGGTGTTTTCAAAAACATGCATTTTTGCACATTTTTACTTAATCTGTTCAAGACAAGTTATTGCTTTGTTATACACGAAGTCCAGCCATTTAAGATGGTTTTAAGATTTAAACGTTACTTGAAAAAGATCTATACTAAACATTATTTTAAAAGGGAGCGCGGTGGCGTAGAGGTAGAGCGTCGGACTCCGAATCAAGAGGTCCTGGGTTCGATCCCAATAGGCGTCACCGTGTTGTGTCCTTGAGCAAGACACATTAACTCCCTACAGTACTGGTTAAACCCAGGAAGCATTGGCTCCGTCCAGACATGACTGAACAATTGTTGACTGGGACGTTAAGCCTCAATACAAACAAACAAACAATTATTTTAAAATGAGAAAAATATTACCTGATATACAACAAAAATCGCTAGAAAAATACAAGGCAGCACTGCTCAGTTAATAGAAACTTTGATAAAAAGAAACGTGTTTTGGTAGATGTTTGGTGAAAATCTCCACCACTTACTACTCAGTGACATCGCGTTCGAATCACTGGCTACACGTTTAAACTTTTGGACTACACGCTATAGTTACGTGAAGCAGTTGAGTTTACAGATACACTTACAATAGGAATTTAACGAATAGACGATTTGTTTTCTCAAACGATTTCTACTCTCTCCTTGCTCATGAAACGTATGAATGAGCTACAAGTACCAGTGCACGTTTATTTTTTTTTTCAACTTCTCTATTTGCGCAATAGAAACGAAAGTACTTTTCTAAAATCCGAGATTGAAAAACTTCATTTACAATCAGGTACTAATACAGCGACAACTTATCATGAGCTTAGTGAGCAGCTGTTTTCCAGTAGGTGGCCTTTAAGTTACCCGCAGGGGCTGGTCTTAACTAAATATATGAAAACGTACATACACGGTGCAAATAGCTAAAACATGCATCATTAAAACTTAAGAGAGAAAAAAAAAAAAAAACAGGCTACGACGTTTGAATGATCAGTTATTTAAATTACTAGGGTGTGGGACCTGAAAAAGGTACAAGTAGGCAACGATCAGGAAAAGGCGCAATCAGAAAAAGATTCCCTCTTCGAAAAGCCAGGTGGGAAAAACTAAATTGACAATCAGGTACTTAAAAACATATCGTAAGCCGAATGAGCAGCTATTTTCCAAATGGGTGGCCACTCAGTCAGTGACCTAAGTTTAACTAAAATATGATAACATACAAAGGCGCCAACAGCCCAAAAACATAATCGGTTTTACGGGCGCCTAACTCGTCTTCAGCTTCTGCAGTGTTTAGCAAGATTGATATATACCATGGAACCATGATACCAGAATTAGTTAATCTGTTAATTGACCGACAACTCATATGCTAAGTTCCATGTTGTAATCTTATTGATGCCAACCCGCAGTTAGAAATGACGACGTTCATTACGAAAACTTGTCCATTCAATAAAAATATATTTTTAAAGTTCTAAAAATGAAATTTCAGCAGACAATTTTTGATATTTTTCTTAGTTTTGCTCAAAACATAGATTGTGGGTACTCGTTAGAACCGCCTCACATAGATTGTGGGTACACGTTAGAACCGCCTCGTTGAGGCGGTTCTAACGAGTACCCACAATCTATGTTTTGAAACAAAAATAAGAAAAATAGGTATACCCCTGCAAATCCCAGTTGTTCTACATAAAAGTGGGGTATCCGGGTGTATTTATTTCAAGGACATGTTTTCCTGATGGTTTGCATGAACGAAACTCTTGAAGAGAAGTGTTTACATTGATTTCTTATGGCAGATTGAGTGTTCGAAATCCCACAAGGAATCAAAACATGACAAGCAATTCATATGCGTCGCTCTATTTACGTGTTTAGTTGCATGAACATAATTTGGCATCGACGCAAACAACACATTGTCAAAGATACCGACCATGTACCAATGCCGTGTTTGAGCGTTGAAGTAAAGGATTTATGTCAAGTTTCCTGGAGTGGGAATCTTTTTTTCTGATTGCGCCTTTACCTGATCGTTGCCAACTTGTACCCTTTTTCTATTTCCGGAACTGAATGCGGCATAACATTTTCATTTTCATAAGAAATAGTGTGCACCCAGCAGGGACTAAATCGCTAAATATTTAGACGAACAATTAAATTATATTAAATAATAAACTGTTAATCTTTATCAACAAGTGATTTCCTCATTCAACAGCATCTCTTAGTTCGTCTTATACATGTACCATGAACAGCATTCATGCATATTCTGCTGCAACACAGTGTTATACAACTGGTCTCATTACGTCTAGCGACGATCTGTCTCCACGATCAAATGCTCATTTCAGACTAACATTACTGCAAAGGACAATCATTAATCTCGTTCGGTCATTGGAAAAGTCATCATCCTGCCGAATGTCTTACATAACTGTGTAATGAATGAGAAAAGGATTGGTAAATCAAACTTGTTTTAGTCAATAAAAAAATCTGGTGAGGTGCTCAGTAAATTGAAGTGAAGAGGGTTCCGTGCGACAAGCTTGTCCACATAAAATTTTTCTACTCTGTATACAACATTACCGCATAATCTAATTAAAAACTTCTGGATTTGATAGAGTGGACCTTCAAAAGGGCATTAAAAATCTATGGTTCACTTTATTTGGCATGTAATAACATGTAATGACAGAAAGGCTTTTTTCACTTCCTCTGACCAAAGTCGGTATACACTTTGGTCATGTCAGAATGTGTGCGACGCCTTATCCTATCTCCTTGATAATATTTATATTAGATTTGGGACTAAGTTATACAGACAAATTGTTGGAATTCCGATGGGTACAAATTGCGCACCTCTCGTAGCTGATTTATTTTTATACTGCTACGAAAGAGATTTCATGGATTCTCTTAACCATGATAATCAAGCTGATGTTATCGAGGCTTTTGCTCCGGAGTTAGTAGGTTATTCGGCGCCCAGGGATCTCCATCGTCGGGCAGCTAACTCAATCTGTGAGTCCTGGTTTTTGATTCATCAGGATGTTTATCATGATTTATTTGTTTGTTCTTGATGATTCATTGACTAGTTAGAAATTCACCACGCGGGCCGAAGAACTAACTAAATGTTATGAACCACTGCAGAAGCTGAGGGTGAGGTTAGGTACCTGTAAAACCGGTTTAAGCCCGCCAGTAACTTTGTGTTACTGATCGTTCCAAGTCGATACTTCTGTGGTGGTTCTTTTTGTTTTATGTCTTGGTGTTTAAATATTTTTTCGTGCTGTTGGCGCCTTATGTATGTTTTCATATTTTTAGTTAAGTTAAGGTAACTGAGTGGCCATCTATTGGGAAAATAGCTGCTCATTCGGCTTACGATATGTTTCATGGTATAAGTACCTGATTGTTAGTTTGTTTTTTTCCCACCTCGGTTTTTGGAGTGGGAATCTTTTTCTGATTGCGCCTTTTCCTGATCTTTGCCTACTTGTACCTTTTTAATTCTACATCTAGGTACCTCGATGACCTTTTGAACATTGACAACCCTTATTTTGAGGGTATGGTCAATCAAATTGATCCACCTGAACTTCAGTTGAACAAAGCTAATATCTCAGATACCGAAGCCCCCTTTTTAGATCTACATCTTTCTGTTGCAAATGGATTTGTTTCTTCTAAAATTTATGATAAGCGCGATGACTTTGATTTTGATAGGGTATTTTTTCCTTTTTTGGATGGTGACGTTCCTCGTCGTGCTTCTTAAGGTGTTTACATTTCGCAACTTATTAGGTTTGCTAGAGTCTGCAATCATGTTACAGACTTCAACGCTCGAAATAAATGTTTAACGGCAAAACTTCTCCAACAGGGTTATCGGTATCATAAACTTCGAAAAACCTTTTCTAAATTTTATCGTAGACACTATGAATTGATTTCCAAATATAATGTTGGGTTAAAGACGCTTTTAAGTGAGGGCCTTTCCGAACCTGAATTTTATGGTGACTTGGTTTACAAATTTAAGAAACTTAAAGGAATAAATGATTTTTCTTTTCAGTTCAGAAAAATCATAGCACGTTACAGACGTATATGCTATAACTTGAATGTTATGCGACAGTCTGCATGCTTAGATTTATTTGTTTGTTCTTGATGATTCATTGACTAGTTAGAGATTCACCACGAGGACCGAAGAACTAACTAAATGTTATGAAGCGCTGCAGAAGCTGAGGGTGAGGTTAGGTACCTGTAAAACCGGTTTAAGCCCGCCAGTAACTTTGTGTTACTGAGGTTTAAGCCCGCCAGTAACTTTGTGTTACTGATCGTTCCAAGTCGAAACTTCTGTGGTGGTTCTTTTTGTTTTATGTCTTGGTGTTTTAAAAAAAATTGTGCTGTTGGCGCCTTATGTATGTTTTCATATTTTTTTTAATTCCGTTTAACGTCCCTTTCAAGATTCTTTCAGCTCATATGAGACGGGCCAATCAGTAGGTGGGGGTACCCGGGGAAAAACAACCTGGCACACCCGCAAGCAGAACTTGGCTTGTCCCACATGTGAATTCTGCCCCGAGCGAGGCGCGAACCCACAGCGGTGAGATGATTGAATGATCAAGAGCACTGAAATCAGCGATCTTAACCACTCGGCCACGGGGGCCGCCTTTCATATTTTTAAGTTAAGTTAAGGTAACTGAGTGGCCATCTATTGGGAAAATAGCTGCTCATTCGGCTTACGATATGTTTCATGGTATAAGTACCTGATTGTTAGTTTGGTTTTTTCCCACCTCGGTTTTTGGAGTGGGGATCTTTTTCTGATTGCGCCTTTTCCTGATCTTTGCCTACTTGTACCTTTTTGTGTTCAATTCTCAGATTTATTTTGTAAGGATTTATTTTGCATTTATGTGTGAAAGTAAAATAATAGGCATCGGTCAGTAACTGAAAGGATCAAATCCGATTGCAGCGAAACACAAACAGCAAACAGGATTCGTCAACTAAGAGAGCGACAATATGCGAGTCGTAAAATTTGATCACTCATCAACAATATTCTAATACAAAATGCACACACAACACAAAATTGCTTAAAGTGACGTTGAAATTACAACAAACTGTTGGCATGCGTAAACCCAATGTTTGCCATCGTATTGAAGTATATCTTAAATATCGCAAAAACTGCATTTTGTCTGAAAATGTAAAGTTACACGTTAACAATTATCAGGAATCAAAACGAAATTTCCACTCCAAAAACAAAGGTGGAGAAAAAAAAACTAAATAAACAATTACAACCACTATGAATTGCTAAAGAAATTCTTAAACGCGATGAAAGTGTCATTTTCATAATATGGGCAGTTAGAACCTGCAAGTTTACATGTACATTTAGCAATGCATTAAACGTTATATAACAAATATTGTAGGGAAATTCAATATAGAGCTGTAGAGATCATTTCCAACATCACATGAATCTTGAAATTTAATTGTCGATTTCAGACTCTCCTCATACCTTTGATTAAATCGACAACTTTAACCGCTTTATGGCCCACCCCCTTTCTCATTAATGTATTACTTGCTCTTAAAGGAATTCAGTTTTACTTTTTATTTATTAAAATGTCCGTTTTTGTTACCTTCTTTAAACTTTGAAATTCGAATTTGAAAATTAGACGAAAATAAAAATGCTAAATTATTGTTCGATAGATTAAAATAGAAATGCTAAATTATTGTTCGATACGTATAACAAGAAGATAAGCGAACATGAATCTCAGATTGTTTAAACATACAATGTACATTTACACAGGTTATTAAGAAGTTTCATTTCCTCACTTCGGTTTCGTCATTTTTCCTACATAAAACAGAATTTGCAAGAAGGAGCCCCAATTTTGTCCCATCAATTTTGTCACCATGTCGTACGATGACGATTTTTGTATGGCAAATTGAGTGTTGGAAATCCAACAGAAATCAAACCTGATAAACAATTCATAAGCTTTGTTCTACAGCTCCGTTTCAAAAGTCTAGTACATAGCGATTTGTTTCATAAGTGATGGCATAGCAGTACCAGTACTTGAGGCTTGGCCAAATGTTATTGAGTGTTTGCAGATTTGAACGGATTTCGCTATGTCAAACGCAATACATAAAACTATTCTTTGATTGTGACATTTTAGATTTTAATCGATTGATTTATGAATAGTAACACATTAAAATGACAAGCAAAATGTCAAAACTTCTGGGATACAAGTATCAACTTTAACATTGATTTCATACACTTCTGGAAAGTTATAACCAAAAACAGTTTATATCGTTAAATTGGCATATCACCCGGCATACTACATCTAACATAATATTTGGTCTACCCTGTGTATATTATAATGTTATTAATCAAGTAATTTCGTATTGGCCCAGTTACAGGTCCGAGGTCTGCTGTATTGGCCCGAGGCGAAGCCGAGGGCCAATACAGCTGACCGAGGACCTGTAACTGGGCCAATACGAAATTACTTGATTAATGAAAATTTTATTAATTAACTTTTCTATTTGAAGTGTGCTCTTTGACCATGCAGGTGACTATTAGACACAAAGATGTACGTGCACAAAAAAATTCTATCAACCATTCTATTCTGCTTTTGTTTTTTTAGCTCCGAAAGCACATACTTTTTCATTTCGATCGGCTCTAAAAGCACCAACTTTTTCTGATTGCACCTATTTTTCAAAGTTTGAACAGCTCTAAAGGCAACACTTGTATAGTTCTATCAGCCCTACATGCAAAACATTTACAGTTCTTTCAGCTCTATAAATGCCAACTTTTTTAAGTTTGACCAGCTCTGTAGGTCGGACTAGGTCCCCTTCTTTTTAACCTTGGGCGGCACGTACATAACCATTTTATATGTGGGTCTCACCCCCCTCCATCCCCGGGAATGCAGCCCACAGCTTGATGATACGAACGAAATTCGTGATAGCGAGTCGACTCTTGGAAGAAGGCCAATGAACATAATAACAATGAATTTCCTGAATAAATAAAAAAAAAGTTTCAAAAGATGAAACAGGCGCTTTTGAGACTTGGCAAGTCGTAGTAAAATTCCTACTTACCTTATGTTTTCATTCAAGAATGACTAGATCTAGATACAAAATAAAACAGAATCGTCGTCTGAATTCCATTTATCCTTTTTATTAGAGATAACTGTTGACGATTATTTCTAATTTTATAAATTAGATGCAACTGCTTTTAAAGCACATTAATTTTTACAAATACAACTGCAGTTTATTAGCGTCGATGCGGAGGAAAACATGGCTGCCATTTTCTTATGAAAAGGAACGTTGAATGACGTCATATTCATATTGGCCGACTTTTCTCGTATTGGCCCAGTTTTTCTCGTATTGGCCGACTTATTCTGTATTGGCCGAGTTTTTTTATTCGTATGATGAGGGCTGATTTATTCGTACAAATATCAATATTAATGTAGTTAATTAATAATCAAGTTTATTGAAGCCTGAAATGTTGCACCCTCATAGCCTTGTTACACCAAATTATACAATCAGTCAGCCTTTGATACATAATTTCACATACAATCGTTTGTATTTTCAAATGATTCTGGTCAAACACTTGAATATAATATTAAATCCGAAGAAAGCCGCTCGAAAAGGTACCGGGACACAAAATGGTGAAACGACAGTCCAAACAAGGTGAGGAAGTCTAGTAGGATGCAAGATTTCAAGCTTCAATAACCTCGACTGTACATAGGGTAGACCAAAGATTATGTAAGATGTAGTCTGTTGGACGCTCTGTCATTTTATTGGAATAATAAATTCTTAGTTCAAACTTTCCTGTAATGTGAGAAACCAATGTTAGCATTGATATTTGTGTCACAGAAGTTATGTTATTTTGTTTATCATATTTTATGTGTTATTATCTATTTATAAATCGATCAAAATCAAAATCGTTACAATCAGTGAATAATTCTATGTATAAGGGTTGACTTAGCAAAATCCTTTCAAATCTGCAAACACCCAATAAAATTTGGCCAAACTTCAAGTACGGGTACTGCTATGCCATTACTTATGAAACAAATTGGTATGTACTAAACTTTTGAAACGGAGCTGTATTTGTAGGTTTAGTGCCAACCCATATTAGGCAAAACGTTTGCATGACCCGCTAGCAGATATATAAACGTTAATTAAACCAGGTGTTTTGTGTCGTTTTCTTTTGGTGGAACTGAATGCGGCATGGAGTTCTCACAAGAACTGGTTTGCATTCAGCCGGTAATAATTTGCTAAATATTTAGACAAACAATTAAATAATATTAGATGATATAAAGCACTTTTCTAAAATGGTATTTTCATTCATCATCATCTCTTAGTTCATCTGATTTTGACCCACTTGTAACATAAGTCGACTTCATGCATAGTCTCCTGTAATCATTGTCATACAGATGGTCTCATTACGTCTAGCGAATATATGTCGCCACGATCAATTGCTCATTTCGGAGTACAATCGATGCAAAGTATAATCATTAATCTCATTTGTGACATTGAAATAGGCATCATTTTGTCGAATATCTTACATTATTGTGTAATGAATTAGAAAGAGGATTGGTGAACCAATTCGGTGTTAAATCCTAGGATTTTGTAAAAACAACTGTTTTGAATTGTTGATGAGTGAAAGTAAAATAATATCCGTTGGTCAGTAAATGACACACACACACACACAGAGAGAGAGAGAGAGAGAGAGAGAGAGAGAGAGAGAGAGAGAGAGAGAGCAGCAAATACTAACACTTGAAAACAAAATGGAGAGTAACCATAACAAAATACATACTACAAAAGATAAAAGGGGTAAGATAAGCGAGGGACTATCCGTTTTCATCCATCGTATGTCTAATAAATATGCACACATAATAGAAATAGAACTGACATTCTTTAGAAGCAGTGAGCATATTAATAAGAAAAGGGATGGGCCATAAAACGATATTATTTAAATTGACAAATTTACTAAAAATATAAACCCAAATACACCGTTTGGAAAGGATATCGACCTTCCCGTGAAATTCCCTGGTCATTTCATATTTTCATAGCTTAGTCCGTATCCCACAGTGTGTGTCCTTTCTAAAGAGTTTTATTTCTTGAAGTATGTCCCCGATTTTGCTGAAAATTACTATTTGTCCGATTATTTATGTACTTCACGGATTTTTAACAGTCGTTCAGAGCTTTCTTAGACTAGGAAACAATTAAATAACATCTGAGGAGACGCATAATTTCATAACAAAACAAATTATTCACATAAAAGTTTACAAAATTGCTTTGTCTACCAGACATCTAAATACGGATAATAAAGTTTAAGCTTGATTTAAATATACGTAGTCATGTTTTCTTACACAATTAAAGAAACAGTTTTCATCGCATTATGACTCAACGTTTTACTGTTTTGTTTCATTGGAGTTATTATATTGTCCACTGAAAAAAGCGTTAGAAGGATGTGTTACCATTTTAAAACTCGTAAAACTTGTGTGTGAGTTTATATTTCTATCTTGTATAAGATTTAAATTTGTTTGATTGCTTAGGCTGAAAACGTTTAGAAAAGAAATGTCAAAGTGAATGATGTACTCATACAGTTCTAAGCAAAAATAACTTGCCTTAAATAAAAGGTAGTGATTATTTTCGTTAAGGTACTTCAACTTCCACGGATACGTGGCTGCCTATATGCACTACAAAATTCATATTTGAATCCCACTTTCTTAGCTATCTTTCTTATTACACGGTCTCTTAATTTCTGATAATTTTTGGAAGTAAATGTTCGACCGAATTTATATTAAGTTTAGACTATGTCGATTTTTTTTTCGATAAAATCAGCAATATCTTGGCAACATAAAATCCCATTATTTTCACTTTTCCGATTTTTCCCACAAAGGTCACAATAACTGTGTCCAACATATCAAACTCATTAGGACATTATGCTTATTACTATGGAACAGCAAGATAAACGAACTCCACTTCGCAAATACAGTGTCTCAGCAGGAGCACTAATCTTGAAGAAACACAGCATAAAATGGCACACATCGGAGTTTGGTTTATAATCGACAACCTCATCAAGCTGTCGTTAGTCATCAGCCGAAGTCCTATCCTGCTAATTAACTGCATATTTATGTATAAAATCTCTGAGATCATTTAGTTTATAAACTTTCGCTATTATAACTATTATAATCCTTTCTAGATTTTAAGGTCATTCAAACAGAGAAAAGAAAAACAGAATGTTTTATATGATAAGCCTTCAAACGCAATGATCACTGCATGTTTCATTTGATATTCATTAAAAAGTGCAATTTATGAACAAGGTTCATAATGGTGTAATGATCTAAAAGCAAAAGCAAATTCAAGGGAGTTAAATATTGATATCGTTACCAAATTCACGTGCATCGGGGAATTAAATATACAGTGCATGGCTTTGAATAAATCGACAACTTTTATTTGAATTTCCCATTAAGTAACTGCCTTTATTTTCAATTTGCATTGACAAAGTAAGAATATTTTTATCTTCCTGATCATTCTTGAACACGGAGAAAAGTGTCCATACTATCTTCCTTTTAATGTTTGTACTGCTTCCTAAAGATCAACCCTTTATATTTTGTTTGCTATTATTGCAGTTGGTGTTGTGCCGTGTGGCGGCCCTTAAACGTCTCCCCGTTCATCATCCATGGTGCAGATTATATTTTTATTTAGGTCCTTTGAGATCAGTAAAGATATTCAGAGTGTTCAAAACACTTAAGTTTAGAAAAATACTTCCAAGCAATGTTTAATTTATTTGACCACGTTTAGGAATGTGTCTTTGATTTAGACTTCTCGTGTATATTTTCGAAATTGCAGTACAATAGTCTGGCGTTCGTTGCCGGTTTAAAAAGGGCTACTGATAGGGGTTCATTACCCGGAATTGCGCAATATAGTCCATACTATCTTCCTTTTAATGTTTTCCCTGCTTCCGAACGATCAACCCTTTATATTGTATTTGCTATCACTGCAGCTGGTGTTGTGCCGTGTGACGTCCCTAAAAAGTATCACCGTACATCATCCATAGTGCAGATTATATTTTTATTTACATGTAGGTCCTTTGAGATCAGTAAAGATATTCAGAGTGTTTAAAACATATAAGTTTAGAAACATACCTGATTGTTAGTTTGGTTTTTTCCCACCTTGTTTTTTGGAGTGGGGATCTTTTTCTGATTGCGCCTTTTCCTGACCTTTGCCTACTTGTACCTTTTTAAGTCAGAGTTCTTGTGGTTGTGCCGTGTGGCGCCCTAAAAAGTCTCTCCGTACATCCACTTAATGCTCTTATGTTTTTAATCCTCAGGGATTGCTTTCAATCAGTTTGTATTTTCCTATCTCTACCTGATTGTTAGTTTGTTTTTCCCACCTTGGTTTCTGGAGTGGGGATCTTTTTCTGATTGCGCCTTTTCCTAATCTTTGCCTACTTGTACCTTTCTAAGAAATGTTTAAATTATTTGACCACGCTTAGGAATGTGTCTTTGATTTAGACTTCTCGTGTATATTTTCAAAATTGCAGTACAATAGTCTGGCTTTCGTTGCCGGTTTAAAAAGGGCTACTGGTGAGGGTCCATTACCCGAAATTGCGCAATACAGTCCATACTATCTTTCTTTTATGTTCTACTGCTTCCAAATGATCAACCCTTTATACATATAATTATTTTATCGTAGAACAGGAGATATAGAATCTGTTTCAACAACTATATCAATGGCTACGTAACAAAGTTCCATTACTTTTCTTTTGATTTGGCATTTTCCCCTGCATCAAACATTATTTGCAGAAACCATTCCAAATTGCCGCTCACATGCAAACAATAATGTCTGGTTTAATGTCGTTTTTTCTTGACATAATACTGCATTAATGACGCAATTGTGTTATGTGTCCCTAATTAGACCCTTTGAATCACAACGAAGCCAAAACCTGGAAGGAAATCATTTCTCTATCTCAAAATCTTACAACCTTTAACAACTTTGGAAATAATCTTTTGAAATACATTTTGATGCTAGAAGCGTAATACTTCAAAAGACCGTTGTCCTTGGGGCTACTTGTTTTAATATCGTTAATATTATATTATAATTAACCGATTAATGCGAAGATATTTTATACGAGATTATGTGAGGTCCAACGAGACTTGAACCTGCCTTTCAAGCATTGAATCTGCAGAATTATACCAAGCTCTGTGGGATTTGCTTGTTTATTAAGCGGCGATTTGTTGCTATTGGTTTGTCCGAAAAAATTAAAACCGACTCCTACATTTTTAATATTTGCGATTAAACCGTAGAATGACACAATAAATGAGCCGCCTCGTGGGAAAACCAACAATGCGGTTTCCGAACAGGTCCGACACAAACCGGCCTGTACAAGCACAGAAAAGAGCTAGAAGCTTGAAATTTTGGAGTTAAGTAGAAGAGGAATTGTACTATCAGAGTAGCGAAAACAAAGGCGCAGATCAGCTTCGCGGTTATGCGAAGCTGATCTGCGCCTTTGTATTCGCCTATGCAGATTGTTGGTTTTCCCATGGGGCGGCTCAAATGTTTATTTGTCTGGACAGTAGGTTCCAGGTGGTGTTATATTGGGACGTGTTGAAAAATTACTTGAAAACATACTAGACGTATACGTGACTGGTATATTGCGCCACCGGCTCAAAATCGTACATATGATTTTTCAGTAACAAAAGGACGACTGCATCCAGGTTCCAGACAAAGTCAAAAATAAAATTGTTCATATATCACTCAACAGGAGTTGTTCATATATCACTCAACTGGAGTCGCTTGTGTATGTTTCAGCCTTTTACCGGGTGTCCTTTATGAAGTCATGATGCCATGCATGACATACATGTCTCTCAAAGTGAATACCTTTTAAAACAGTGCGCCAAGCAAGGTAGCAAATGATATAATTTAGCGCCTTGGGTATGCTACGACCGGGGTCAGAACTCAGGACTTACACGGCTCCGGAAGCGGGTATCATATCCAATATTTGACTCAACAGGAATAGCAAGGGCATTTGTTTCTTGACAACATAAAATGTTACAGTAAGTGTTGGTTTTCGGACATTCGTCAAAGTTCAGGAACCAACGATCGACCTCTGCCAGTTTGCATGACAGGCAACTCAAACTCCATCGGGTTTCAACTGGAGGTTTTTGTTTTGCTCCGGATTTCAGTAAGCTATTCGGCGCCAAGGAATCTCCATCGTCGGGCAGCTTACAGAATCTGTGAGTCCTTGTTTATGATTCATCATGGTGGTCATCAGAATTAATTTGCTTTTCCTTGATGATTTATTGAATAGATTCACGACGACGACCGAACTAATTACTACATGTTGTGAACCACTGCGAAAGATGAGGGTGAAGTTAGGGCCCTGTGAAATCGATTAAAGCCCCCGCCCCTACATTAACTTTCATTACGTATCGTTCCAAGGCGATACTTCAGTTGAAGGTCTATTTGCTTTGTTTTTGGAGTCGAATTTTTGCTGTTTGAAACTTATGTACGTTTTTTATTAGCTAATGTTTGATAGTTTTCGTTACGTTAGGGTAACACGGGTCACTCGGCTTACGTCAGTATACGTACCTAATTGTCAATTTACTTTTTCCCACCTCGGGGTTTGGAGTGGGAATTTCTTTCTGATTGTGCCTTTTCCTGATCATTGCCCACTTGCACTTTTTTCATAAAACAAATTTAATTACTACGGAGGGGGGGGGGGCTAAAGCGGTTTTACGGGGGCCTAACCTCGCCTCAGCTTCTGCAGTGCTTCATAATTCATAAAATTTAGCTAGTTACTCTGTAACGTCTTTGGTGGCATGATTGATATATAGCATAGAACCATGGTGCTTAGTTTAATTGATTGATAGACAATTCGTATTGATATGCTAAGTTCCACTTGTAAGGTAACTTCTGCCAACATTCAGAAAAGGGAACTCTCCATGAACAGTATTTTCGTTGAATTCTAATGACATATTTGAGTGTTTGAAACCTCAAAAGGAATCAAAACATGACAGACAATTCATATGTGTCGCTCTTCTTGCACGTTGAGTTGTAAGAACATAATGAGGCTTCGGCGCAAAAAGTGCTTGCAATAAACACATTGGCAAAATATCCATTTAGTACAAAGTCTTGTCTAAGCGTCAAAGTAATGCTTACATGCGTTATCCTACTGAGAGAATGCCATTGTATATGCTACTGTTAGTCCAAGGGTTTTGTGCCACGTTTTCTCTTTCCGGAACTGAATGAGACATAACATTGTCATAAGAAATATGGTGTGCTTAGCAATTATTAATTTACTTTATGTAAACCACTTTTCAAGTAATGGTTTCTTTATTCATTAGCATCTCATTGTTAATCTGATTCTGACCCACTTGTAACATCAGTCGATTTTATGCATATTCTCCTGCAACAAGTGTCATACAGATGGCCTCATTACGTCTGGAGAAGATCTGTCGCCACAATCAAATGCTCATTTTGGTGTAGAATCAATGCAAAGGATAATCATTAATCTAATTTTGGCATTGAAATAGGCATGATTTTGTCGAATATCTTATATTATTGTGTAATGAGTTAGAAAAAAAATTGGTGAACCAATTCGGTGTTAAATCCTAGGATTGATGAGTGAAAGTTAAAATGTAGGCGTTAGCCAGTAAATGACCGATAGAGAGAGAGAGAGAGAGAGAGAGAGAGAGAGAGAGCGAAGCAAATACTAACACTTGAAAACAAAATGGAGAGTTACTGTAACCAAAACAACAAAAACTAAGACGAAATATAACAGTATGTGCACTTGGTGTGCACGATAAAATGCAATTTAATTGCCATGTTTTATAGTAATTAGTGCACTTACTAGTGCACTCCATGTGCACAAGGGCGTTACCTCTCTTATTAGCGCTACTGTGCATGCTACAAAAGAAAAAAAAGTGTTACTTGTAATTGCGAGGGAATATCTATTTGTCTAATAAATACACACATAAAACGACATTATCCAAATTGGCAAATAGACTAAAATATAAATCAAAATGATATCGACCTTCCCGTGAAATTCCCTGGACATTTTTCATTTTCATAGTCCGTATCCCACAGTGTGTGTTCTTTCTAAAAGAGTTTTATTTCTTGAAGTCTGTCTCATATTTTGCGGAAGATAATCGTCTAATTATTTATTCAGTGTCTTTCAAAAAGAGACAAAAAGGTACAAGTATGCAAAGATCAGGAAAAGGCGCAATCAGAAAAAGATTCCCATTCAAAAATCCGAGGTGGGAAAAAAAAAACTAACAATCAGGTACTTATACCATGAAACATTTCGTAAGCCGAATGAGCAGCTATTTTCCCAACAGGTGGCCACTCAGTTACTATAACTTAACTGAAAATATGAAAACATCCATAAGGCGCCAACAGCACACAGATATTTTAAACACCAAGACATAAAACAAAAAGAACCACCACAGAAGTATCGACTTGGAACGATCAGTAACACAAAGTTACTGGCGGGCTTAAACCGATCTTACATGGCCACAACCCCACCCTCAGCCTCTGCAGTGTTCCACAACACTCAGCCAGCCCCTCGGTCCCCGCGGTGAATCCCCAAACTAGTCAATGAATCATCAAGAACAAACAAACAAATCATGATAAACATCCTGATGAATCAAAAACCAGGACTCACAGATTCAGTAAGCTGCCCGACGTCGGAGACCCCCGGGCGCCGAACAACCCACCAACTCCGGAGCAAAAAAAAAAACAACATCAGTTGGACCCCGGTGGGCCAAGCAACAGACAAGAAGCCCCGGCCCTAACCAACTAAAACGAACAGCCCCAAGTCGGGGCCACCACAGAGCCCGACGCCCGACCCACCGGCGTGCAACCAAAGAAGGCAGGACAGTTATCAACCGTGACCGGGCTAAAAACCAAGCACGCAGACCGCCGCACAACATCCAAGCTACAACCCACACGTCTGTAACGTGTTATGATTTTTCTAAACTGAAAAGAACACGACAAAATCCAGAAAAGGCCTCCCGAAGCCTACGACACCGACAGCCCCGCTGGCGAAGCTCGGCCTCCAAACACCCACCTCGAGCGCCGAAGCCCGCAACACGACTGCAGACTCCAGCAAACTTTATAAGTTGCGAAATGCACACACCACAAGAAGCACGACGAGGAACGTCACCATCCAAAAAAGGAAAACTTACCACATCAAAACCAAAGCCACCGCGCCTATCACAAATCCCAGAAGAAACAAATCCATCTGCAACAGAAATATGTAGATCTAAAAAGGGGGCTTCGGTATCCGAGATATTGGCATTGTTCAACTGTAGTTCAGATGGATAAATTTGATTGACCACACCTTCAAAACAAGGGTTGTCAACGTTCAAAAGGTCACCGAGGTACCTAGAAGTGGAATTAAAAGCCTCGATAACATCAGCTTGATTATCATGGCCAAGAGAATCCACGAAATCCCCCCGTAGCAGTACAAAAATAAATCAGCTACACGAGGTGCGCAATTTGTACCCATCGGAATTCCAACAATTTATCTGTATAACCTGGTCCCAAATCTAATATAAACACCATCCAGGAGACAGGACAAGGCGTCGTTCACATTCTGACATGACCAAAGTGTATACCGACTTTGGTCAGAGGTACTGGAGCAAATATGGTTCAAAAATAAAACATAATTGTTAGATCCTTTGGAAGCAGTAAATACATTCAAAGAGAGAAGAAGGTGGGCCATATTGTACAATTTCGGGTAATGAACCTTCATCAGTGACCCTTTACAAAACTGACAGCGAAAGCCAGACATTCATCATTAATGCTATTTCTAGAATGTACACAATAATAGTCTAAATCAAAGACTAATATTCCAAAAGAGGCCAAATATTCTAAATTCTGTTAAGATGGTGATTCTTAACATAAAATATATTTGAAATACTCCAAATATTTTCACTTATCTCAAAGGATCAAAAGAAAAATATAATCTGCACTATGGATGATGTACGGGGAGACTTTTTAGGGCCGCCACACGGCACAACACCAGCTGCAGTAATAGCAAATAAAACATAATTGTTAGATGCTTTGGAAGCAGTAAAAACTTTCAAAAAGAGAAGGAGGTGGGCCATATTGTACAATTTCGGGTAATGAACCTTCATCAGTGACCCTTTTCAAAACTGACAGCGAAAGCCAAACATTCATGATTAATGCTATTTCTAGAATATACACAATAATAGTCTAAATCAAAGACTAATATTCCAAAAGAGGCCAAATATTCTAAATTCTGTTAAGATGGTGATTCTTAACATAAAATATATTTGAAATACTCCAAACATTTTCACTGATCTCAAAGGATCAAAAGAAAAATATAATCTGCACTATGGATGATGTACGGGGAGACTTTTTAGGGCCGCCACACAGCACAACACCAGCTGCAGTAATAGCAAATAAAACATAATTGCTAGATCCTTTGGAAGCAGTAAAACATTCAAAGAGAGAAGAAGGTGGTCCATATTGTACAATTTCGGGTAATGAACCTTCATCAGTGACCCTTTACAAAACTGACAGCGAAAGCCAGACATTCATCATTAATGCTATTTCTAGAATAGTAGCTTAGAAATAGGAGTAGGTGGTCTACGGAGTACCACATTTGTTTCTATATACCAAGATGTTCGTCTTGGTCTGTAGTTTTGAAATCCAGCGTTTGCCACCTTGGCAAACCTTGCATAATTCCAGTATTCAAGATGGCGTCCAAGATGGCTGCCGTTTCCTAAAACCAACTCCTACTCCAAAAATGCATCAAATTTTTAATGTGTTTGCATTGTAATGGTATTTTAATGCCCCATTTCATGTAAGAATGATATATTTGTATATTTCAAGTAAAAAACCTGACAATTTAGGTAAAACAGTTGCAAAAATCATGTTTAAATTCACAAATGCACGTGCCCAATGTTTTTCGCCTAGAAATGTTTGTTTAATCGCTCATTATTTATGATCAGATAGTTATGGCTGCTATTTTATTCAAGAGCCAATAATGTATAGGAAAATATGTATTTTTGTTCTTTTTTGCCTTATCAGTGAGACCTTACTCCATTCATATCTGCAATATATATGCATAATGTAGTTTTAACAATGGAAAACACATGAAAATAACAATAATAAGATAACTCTAAGTGTTTATAGCTCAATTTAAGCATATTTGCTTCTAAACAAAAGTCAAGGGACATATGTGTCTCATTTTTTTCAGAATTGTAAATTTTGACGGCCTTCTTGGATGCCATCTTGGATACTGGAGCTATCTTGTATTTTACAGAGGTGGCAGACACTGTATTTTATGCTACAAACCAAGACCAACACAAACACTATGGTACATAGAATCAATAACAAATTAGATTTTAGAGCGTATTTTGTATAGGAAAATATTTACTTTTTGTTGTTTTTTTCCGTGTTGGGTTGGGTGTCTAAAACCTGTTTTTAAGCATGCATATTACATATAGAAACAATTTCTGTTTCTGTTTCTATAAAATCTTTAAAAATATTACATTTGATAGAAAAGAAGTAAACTAGCAGCCATAACTATCTGATCATAAATAATAAGCGATTAAACAAACATTCCGAGGTGAAAACCTTGGGCACGTGCATTTGTGAATTTAAATATGATTTTTACAACTGTTTTACCTAAGCTGTCAGGTTTTTTACTTGAAATGGACAAATATATCATTCTTAAATGAAATGGGGCATTAAAATACCATTACTATGCAAACACATGAAAATTATGATGCATTTTTGTATAGGGATTGATTTTAAGAAACGGCAGCCATCTTGGACGCCATCTTGAATACTGGATTTATGCAAGGTTTGCCAAGGTGGCAAACGCTGGATTTCAAAACTACAGACCAATACGAACATTTTGGTATATAGAAACAAATGTGGTACTCCATAGACCACCCCCTTGAAAGATAGCCCATGATATTTGCTCCACTAAGGAAGTGAAAAAAGCCTTTCTGTCATTACATGCCAAACAAAGCGAACCATAGTTAAAACGATTTGTATACTTAACCAAATTCCCAACACACCTAGTAATATTTTGAATAATGTTTTTATCAACTTCCGTTCGACGATAAACACTCTTTCTAATTCCAATTCAAAAACTACCAAAATTTTATGGCCACGTATTGCACGTGCAGAAAACATGTTATTGCATGAGCGTCTTATGACGTGGTCACGCGATTACAATTATTTGAAATAATCTGGGTTTAGTAACTCGAAGCCATTTTAAGCTTAAGATCAACATACGACCAACTTTAGGATCTCTTACCTTGTTAAGGTGTCAACAGCATCGTAACTTTACGGTCAACGCAAGCCCACATTTAATAGCATTCGTCTTATCTTACGAAGTGGCACCTTTCATTGCAAAATGTTAAGATAGTTTAGAGTACATGGAATCGCAAGCCTTTTTAGGGCATACATTTTAAGGTTGTCATCCCAAGACCATCGTAAGTATGTCGTACAATGCCTTCGAGTTACTAATCCCATGCTCTTAATGCGAAAATGCTCGTCAATGAAGTGTATTCAAAATTTAAAAGCACCATCTTAAAAGAAACGAACGTTATTCAAGATTTAAAACTGATGCATTTGCATTTTGCTAAGTGTATATGATAAGCCTTCAAACGCAATTTTGCTAAGTGTATATGATAAGCCTTCAAACGCAATGATCTCTGCATGTTGCAATTGTAAAATACACTGTATTGGATAGTGCAAGTTAGGAACAGAGTTCATATTGTGTAATGTTGTAAAAGCAATAGCAAAGGCAATTCAATATTAAAATCATTACCAATACAACATGCATCTGTAATTAAATTTCCGTTCACAGATTGCCTGCATGCCTTTGTATAGATCGACAACTTTCATTTCAAATTATTATAAATTTACCTTTATTTTATAAAATTTGCATATTGCAATTTTCATTTAGAAACTACGATTATGTTTGATCTTCCTTTTCATTCTTGGATACAGAGAAAAAAATAAACTTCAGAACAGGAATTCACAAATATGTTTCAGCAAACTATCTGTGAAGCGTCATGGCAAAGTTCCATCACTAGACTTCGGATTTGGTAATTTCTCCGGATTCGCACATAATTTACAGAAACGAACCCTTATTACCACCCACATGTCAAATAACAATGTCTGTTTCATTTCGTTTGTTCTTGGTATAATACTGCATTTGTGGCGTAATTGTGTTATGCAATCCTAATTAGACTCTTTGAATCACAACACAACCAAACTCGGGAAGGAAATTATTTCTCTATCTCGTGATCTTATGACCTCTAACAAATTTAGCAATGGTTTTTAAAGCATTTTGATGCTAGAATCATAAAACTTCAAACGAAATTTAAATGCGTTTGAATTATCTCTGAGTTTCGTGGTTCCGTTTAACTTCTGGTACATGTTTTTTTTTTCATTTCCAGAAATAAAGAGATACGATGGCAGCATTAATAAACTTGTAAATGGACATCAGGTACCATCACGAAAACATGTGAAATGTATACCCCTTACGCCCCACTTTTATATATACTAGTGACCTGGAACAAGTTTGGCTTTGACTGGCCCTGCGGTTTAAGAGGGGAATATGTTGAACTATTGTGAACGAAAACAACAGTAACGACAACAGCGTCGACGACGAAGCATGCCTATATCCTATAAGCTCGCCCACGAGACTTCGGCACAGGCCAGTTTGTGTCAGACCTGGTCGGAACCCAAATTGTTGGTTTTCTCATGCACACATTCATATGTTACTAAAAATTCGAAACATTTGGCTGGCTACTACCACAATGCTAGTTTTGAATACGCTAATTAAAATGTATACAATGCGGCTGCTTTACGTTTAGGGCATGTATAGCAAGTTGCCGCGGCTCATTGTGCAGCTACTGGTGCACTTTCAGATCAAATTTTCAGAATTTTAAACAATCATTGGAAAGGATAAAGCAAATTACGCTACTGAAGCTTGTTTTCCGATGCAAATGCACCATTGTTAATAATGCTGGTGGTTTGACAAAGTTATGTACTGTAGACACCCTTGTCAGCACGATATTCATAAACGTTTTTGCACATCCTTCCTGTTGTGAATGTACAGCATCTGTTTTATCGATTACTTCAGAATCTTAATTATTTTCATTTTATTACGAGTCGTTCACTTCAGAATCTGCAGAATCTCGATGGAATACGTTTAAACTTTTACTTATTGTAGGTTCAGTCACCCTGGGGAACTATTAGTTTAGAAATTTCCGTTGGATACAAGTGACTCGATATTGTATTATTTAGGCACAATGTTTCCTTTGATCAATATTGTTTGGAAATTGTGACCATGGTGCTTGGTTCAACCAAGCGCTGTGCACATTTTACTGTCCAAAACAGAAGGAATACGAAAGATGAAAGCAAGTGACTTAATATAGAACAATTGCTCGACGTTTTTGTCACATTATATGTTTGTTCTTTCCAGAAGTATAATATGATATCAGCTTATTCGCTAGATATTGCCTTGTCTTGTAGCTTTTAAGATTTCAAGATATGGGATGCTTACTGCACCAAAAAGAGCCATTTAAACTATCACTGAATCTCACTATGCCTATCATTACAGATGCGTATTCATAACACACACTAGGCGCCCCAACATCTGATCGTATTATTGCTTTTATTATATTTTTAGAAGTTGGCCTAAATCAAATGTGTGTCGTGAGGATATTTCTAAAAATCCAATTATTCACAGCAACGAAATGCTATGATGCAAATAGTAGAACAGTCATGATCTAAGGCAACTAAGCCATGCTTATCGTGACAACACATTATTACTTTGGAACTAAGAGACGGTCTGGAGGAAATGCCAATTCACAAAGTTCAATATTTAGGGTTGGTTTCAACAGTATAAGATACGGTATAATCTTGTATGCGGATATCTAAGTAACTTTGAAGGGGTCAAATTTCTACACCGACATACAAGTACTACTTGTTTATTATACTATACTCTTGAGACGGACGGTGCAAAAATATTGTTGATAAGACTGTAGAACTGTAGATCAGAGTCCTTTGATCGATGCTTTTGATTTCAGTAGACTGTAAGGACAGACGATAACCCAGTTGTAGTAACACTGTATGCGTTCAGACGTTTTGGCTAGAATCAGCCCGTTAAATGCATTTCACCGCGGCCGCATGGCAAACATAGTTGTTTTGGTTTTAACTTCATTCCTCAGAAAGACACATTTATCTTACATATTGTATGTATATTGAAAGCCAATCTTCTATTGGCGAATATCGTACATCTTAATCCATTGTCGCGTGACTTTATCAGATTCGATGTTTTACTTGACAATAGCAAATGTATCTCAATTATGGTTGTCGAAATTGATCAATTGTATTTCGCAGAACGTACATCTATGGTGCCATTACATGTACTGAACAATGATACAATGTATAATATGTTGAGACTGCTTATGAGCTCTTTTATTTCTGAAGACAAAAACTACTGCATCTATTTATCTGTAGGTTCATTCTGAAAATATGTCAGTGTTTCTGATAGTGCAAGGGGAGCAATAGATTAAATTGAAGGGAAGTTTTACTCCGACAGTTATCCCACTTTTTCCCCAATAAAAAAAAATGTATTGTGCACAAGTAGGGACGCGTGTGTTAGGTTTTAGGGGGACAGGGTGTAAGAAACAAAAAAAAAAAAATAAATAAAAAAATGTGAAAATATGCATCCCCACCTTTTTGTCTAACACAAAACTTGAATATATAAATTGCGAACTCATTTTCAGATGTCGAAAACAAATAGTCCATGTGACGTCATGCGTGTCACAATACAGTCACAATGGGGACAAAAATGAAGAAAATGACGGCGAAACTATACGTTTCGTGCCTCATCATTTATAAAAACCATTCAAAATGACGATAAAAAAGACTCATGTCTGGCAGTCTTACATCACCATGTTCTGCATCAAGAGTTTTCATCTGAACATGATAATTTATACATGTAGATAGTTCACAGAATTAAGAAAGCATGTTCTATTTTGCGACACTGACGTTCGTAAGAACTACATGTAACTTACATTAACGTCAGCTATGACGTTTTGTTCATGTTATATGCAAATCAGTCTTTGTGAGGTAGCTTAACCCATTATGTAGAAAGCTATAAATTATTCAAATGGTTATCGATGATCTTATAAAGCCAAATGAGCCGCCTCGTGGGAAAACCAACAATGTGGTTTCCGAACAGGTCCGACACAAATCGACCTGTACAAGCACAGAAAATGGCTAGAGAGGAAATTTTGGATTTAGACAGTAGAGGAATTGTACTATTCATGTAGCGAAATTAAAGGCGCCTTTGTTTTCGCCTATCCAGATTGTTGGTTTTCCCATGTGGCGGCTCAAATGATTCCTAGCGCCGGTTCTACAGTGAACTGATTCACCCGTTTCTGTCCCCACACTTTGACTTCAATTGTAGCGCATGTGTACATTCACATGCACAAAAAAGTTTGACATGTATTCAATTGTGTTTTATTTACAAATATCATTATCTAAGGATACATGCCAATCTAATACCTGTTGCAAATTCTTCCGTTAATATGTGATCATCCATGCCGATAGGTATCCCCTTGCCTGGTTTATCTTTTAGAGTTGTGTTTGTGTACATTACGTAAACATATTTGTTTGCACATACTGTTATACAATTACGCTGAATTTGTAAATCTATCGCACTCATTCTTTATAAAATTGAGCATTTTGAGTTCCTGTTATGATCACCTCATCTTGTCGATAATAACATACACTTGGCAAAAACGCCAACGCACTACTTTTAAAATTTGAATATCTTCACTCTCGTCAAAGATTTGACTTTGAAATTTGGCACACGCTTGTCTCTTAAGCATCCACACATACCTACTATGTTATTTTGTTTAGTTTTTCTCTCGGAATCGCGCAATAAGGAAATCATGAAAAACACGTTTTCTGCACGTGCTCCTTGTGGTGTGTAGCTTTTCTCATTCTGAAACTTGTATTGGTAGCCTGGTTATGTATCGGATTGAAGTCAATAAAAATAATTCGTATATTTGTTGAAGAAAGGGCTATAGCGATCGGTTAAGTTCAGGGGGTTACGTCTTTTACGCAGGTACATTTAAAGTCAACGCAATAAAGACGTCTTAATTTCGCTGCTTTTTCTTTCTTAAACACAACCATTTGGTATTATTCGAGTTTAAGTTTGAAAGGCAACCATTTCGTCATAAAGTGAAATTCGTTTTCACTTTCAGCCTGTCCGTCCGTCCGTTAACTCGTACAATGACTCAGTTATAGCCCATAAACGTGTTTTGTAATTTCTGCAAATCCTCAAATCCGTCGCCAGTTAGAGCAAGTGTTGGTTGCTGAGTGGACTAACATTCCACAAAATGTAAAAAGAAATATCATCCTATCCATGCGACAGCGCTGGGCAGCAGTGGTACGAGCTAATTGGGGACACACTAGATATTAGTTTGTTTAGATGAATTGAACCGAGAGATTCGAAGTTCAGCTTACGTGCCCTTATAGGAAGCTTACATTAACAGTAGATTTCAGTTATTGATTAAATCATTGTCACACATCAAATTTGTTCTGCAAATCATTTTTATAAAGTTATGTACGATATTCACTTACTTTACACTACCTTTGTTTTCAATACGTTATAAAATCTTATTTCCAGACTTTTCTAATCATGGGTGTGCTAACCAAAAGTTCAATAAATTTCGATAGAAATTACTGATAGCAATGAAATTTCACCACATTGTTACAAAATGATGTGTCTTATCATGCAGCGAATTTGAACATTTTCGGTTTATTCGTTGTTGAAATATTCTTAAAAACCTCACTAGGTGCGTTGGGAATTTGGTAAAGTATATACCCACAATATTAATTTAATGGATAAAATAAAATAAAAAAAAAAAAAACTAATAATGATTTTATATCAACCCCTGATTTCCCCAATTTTACTATATGTAAGGTTCAAATCTGGGGTAGGTTTCAAACGGAGATATTTCCGTTATGGACAATCATCTAAATGGAGGAAATAAAAATAAAACTGGGATCCTTTATGAACATATTCTAACACACCTCGCCTATATAGCCAATGGTAAAAAACGTGTTATATTGTGCAACAATTTCACTGGGCGAATAAGCGTGACGTTACTTTGCGGCATTTGTGACGTCAGCTATCCCACAAAGCAGCGTTAGACGGTGAAACGTCGTTTTAGCGCACAACAAACGTAATAAGTGTGTGTAAATACCAGCATTACAGTCAAATATTTGGCGGGATATCTGCAATGCAATGGCGGAAATCTGAACGATATCGACGGTTTCAGCAACATTTATTCCGTTTATTGTGTGTTAGAATCGAAATAGATCAGCTCAAGTGCGTGAATTGTTGAGTAATAATTCACTGTTTGTCGGTCAGTTGTAAGAAGATAAATCACTCGCGCTACGCGCTCGTGATTTGATCTTCTTTACAACTGACCTCCAAACAGTGAATTATTACTCAACAATTCACTGCTAGAGCTGATCTACTTCTTAATTAGTGAGAAAGAGGATGGGCCAAAATTACTTTCCAACACAGAAACTGTTTTCCATGTGTTTAATACCACACACAATTTTCTAAACCATTTTACACGAATTAGGCATAAACTCATTTTGATCAGTATATCAAAACAGGGAAACTATGCGTAAGGTATAGTTTCAAGTGAAGATGACAATAAATCTTGCAGGTTTTATAGTGTCAATATCTTATGATCACTGTGTTATCGATTTATATCACCGAATGATAAAAGTTACATCATCATGACTGAAAGTATTACGAACATACAAAGAGAAAAAGAAAGCAATTTAGCAACGATAAGTGTCCATCAACGACTTCTGTTCACCATGGACAATAGTCGTTGCGGATGCAACGACTTCTGTCCACTAGCTAAATGGACAATAGTCGTTGAGCATGTAGATATAAAAAATATTTTCAACGACTACTGTTCATTTTCATAGAGCACTGCGAAAAATGCTTATTACTGTTAAAACCGTTCTGTAAGTACATACCTTGACACCCATTTAGCAAACAACATTCACAGATCTGATGGACCATAAGCACCCTGTATGATAGGCTTTCAGTCCATGGTAGGAACGCCTTGGTCGATGCCTGGGGTAGGAGGTTTGATCCATGGATCCATGTCTGTGGGTGGGACTAGAGAACACTTAAATATCGATGTACTGCTGTGTAGCATTTTTAGCTCACCTGAGCCGAAGGCTCACAGGTGAGCTTATAGTATACCCATGCTCCGGCGTCCGTCCGTCCGTCGTTCACAATTTCAAAGATCTTCTCCTCTGAAACCGCTTGGCCAATCAAAGCCAAACTTCATGTGGAGCATCCTTAGGAAGGGGGAACGAAAGTTTATATAAATGGTCCAGGTCACATGACCAAGATGGCCGCCATGGCTATAAATAACTAAAACTTTCAAAAATCTTCTTCTCCAGAACCAGTGGGCCGATTTCCACGAAACTTGGTATGTAGCATTGGAGACGCGGGCCCATCATAGTTTATAGAAATCATGACCCTAGGATGACCTTGACCTATTTTACGGCAAGGTAAACTTAGGTCGCCAATGCATTTGAATGGGAAAAAATGGAAAAATGCTATTTAATGGGTAAAACTTACTGGGAATAGGCAAATGGACAGAAGATTAATGTTAATGGAAAATTTTAGCCCCTGGGGGGTTGTCTGCCCCTGCCCCGGTGCTATACACATGTATATGACCATAATATTCAAACATCTTCTTCTCTGAAACCGCTAGGCCAATCGAAGCCAAACTTCATGTGGAGCATCCTTGATAAGGGGGAATGAACGTTTATATAAATGGTCAAGGTCACATGACCAAGATATCGAACTATTAGCAGATAAATTAAAGGTGATCTCATCTGAGTACCAAGATACGGATTTATTTCTTGCAGGTACATGTACTAGGCAATGTCATTTACACTTTTACTCGCTATGCGATCTTTCTACCTGAAAAACAACAACGACGACAGAACATTGGTTTTGTAAAGATATTCATCTGATCATCTGAGCGGGCTTATGTTTTGTGGTAGTAGCATGCTATTTTTAATGTTTTTTTGTTGTTTTTTTCTTTCACGCTTGCATTGTAGCGCGCGGAAACGTCGTTTCGGATCAGAAAGTGCGTATGTGCGCTCTGATCTGAGACTTAGCTGATTGCATGCCCCTAATGTTTGTTTTGAATTTCATTGATTACCACCTTGTATATGAAGATGTAAATGTTTTATATCATATTTTTCATAATCACCATTTTTTATTTAACTTAAGTAATTAATGTCGATATGTCTGTTCATATATACACATGAAAATAAGTTAGGGAACATTTTAAGCCCTTGGAGAAAGCTTGAAAAAAAAAATCCATTTTTTTTTCTGTCGATACTGAAATTTTTATCACATACATTTCATATCTTGGCCTAGCTACAGACCAATTTATAGAAATTCACAAAATTTTGTCTTTGTGCTACGGAGGATACATTATGCCATATGTGAAAAACTCCACTTTTACTGAATACAAGTTTGCCATTTTGCTTCTGCACTCCGCAAAACTCAATTTTTGAAAGCAAAACACGAATAAAATGTTGAATCTGATCCGTCTGAATGAATAAACGACTTCGGACCTAAGACTTCATGCTTCATCTCCAAACCAACAAAGCAAATAAAATCTACAGTTTGCATTGATTTCTATGGAAAGCAAAATTCTTGGATATTTTGCAAATAAAGCCGTACAAGAATAATTCCGTAAGGAGACTATAACCAAAACGTACATGTTTTGATTCCTAAAGGGTCATATCGAATATCTGGCCAAACGTTTACAACCTGCAACATGCATATCCAAAGAACAAAATACATGAATTCAAATAATGAAGTTATCGCAAAGACTAGCAGTGCGTTTATTAAATTTAGCAAACATTTTCTGAATCAAAGATGGCCGCTCTCCGCCGCAGTTTATGTTTGTTGCTAACCATTTTCACGTAGAAGCAACTTTGGAGACTACAGATTCCGACAAATGGTCAAAACAGTCTTCATTTTTTTTACAAAGAAAGATATATACAGTCCAAAGTGTGTAGCATTACGAAAACATGCCCATATGATATACAGTATTTTTTTTTCAGGCCAAAAATCGATAATTTTCAGGGGCGGTTCTAACGAGTACCCACAATCTATGTTTTTGAGCAAAAATAAGAAAAATAGGTATACCCCTGCAAACCTCAGTTTTTCTATATAAAAGTGGGGTTTAAGGGGGTATACATTACACGGACATGTTTTCATGATGGTCACATTATCACAGGTGTTCCCTAACTTATTTCCATGTGTGTGTATAAAACAAATAGTCCGATAAGCCAAAATAACAATATTATTTTAATAACTTCTACCGCGGTTTCACTGTTGTGACAGATTTTTAAGAAGACATTTTGCGTAGCAACGAAACGTAACGTCTATAATAACGTTTCTGCTTTCGCTGAATTTAAGTAGCGTTTCCGGCCTTCGAATACTCTGACGGCATCTCTCTTGCTATCTAGATTTATTTAATTTCGGTTTGAGTGTATTTATAAAATATTTCTCCTTTGCCCGTCGGAAAGTTGCGCTTTCTGTGTACAACTTATAAAACGGAAATGTAAAATATTTTGAGTTCTAACCCCTAGCGCATGTATCTATATGTTCACTTACTTTTAGCATTCTTGTTCTAGGGTCACGGATCTGTTGATTATGTACCGTGACCCGTTTTCTTAGACAATTGCCTGTCTCACAAATATATTCTTCTCCACACCCCCTGCATCTCATCACATAGATCATATTTGAACATTGCATGACGTGCTCTCATGTACTTTGAAGTTGATCCCGCACTTAAATGATATTGTACTTCCTTCGATAAGATGGATGCAGAGGCCGCAGTTTGCTCTATTGCATTTGCGCACTTGGATAACAATCGTTTTAGGTTCTAAGGCTGCCGTTTGCTTTTAATGATTTTATATCTAGATAAAATATCGCACATCTTTGAACATCTTCTTGTAAAATTGGAAGATGATCGACAATTACTCGGAACAATTCGGATCTTTTGGATTGTACGTTGAGACATATGGGATTATATTTTCATCTTTTCGTGCCTTAACCGTGCGTAGTTGGCCCTTATCTAGCGACATTGCTCTTTCAAATCCATAATCTATAATATGTATAGGATAATTTTGCTTTGTCAGAAAAGATTTTAATTCCTGCATGCGTATTTTAAGAATGCGGTCTTCTGATATAATGGTTCTGAGCGACGTGCTAGATTGTAGGGAATATTGACCTTGGTATGCCTAGGATGACAAAAGTAGACAAAAGTAGAATGATAAATATTGTTTGCTATCTGTTTCCTTATAAAATATATCTGTTTCTATCTTGCCGTTTTGTTTTTTTACTAGGACATCCAGAAATGCTTGATCAGTATTGCCATATTGTAGTGTAAATCTAATATCTATATGTAAGTTGTTCAGTATATTGTGCAGTGATTCCAAGTCCTTAACCAATTTTGTCCACGGGATAAAACAGTCATCGAGAAATCGTTTCCAATTTTGGGAAAATTAATCTCCAAGGTCATAACTGTTTTGATTTGTTCATACAATAATTCTTCCAGATAGCCTATGGTTAATGTCGAATATACTGGAGCGAACTTGGTCCCCATTGCGCTGGTTTTTTGATATATATATATATATATATATATATATATATATATATATATATATATATATATATATATATATATATATATATATATATATATATATATATATATATGTGTGTGTGTGTGTGTGTGTGTATATAAACTTATGATCTATCTATCTATCTATCTATCTATCTATCTATCTATCTATCTATCTATCTATCTATCTATCTATCTATCTATCTATCAGACAGGAATGATTCTGCAAAACCGTTGACTTGGCACACTTTATAGTCTTATTCGATCGATACAAAAAGCTATAAAGATATATTAAATGCTATCTGAAACCTTTGTTTAATCGTTTTCCTAACCTTACCCTTAATTAATAGAAAAAACGCATCAACTTTGTCGCGTCATAAAAATTTAACTGCAATAAACCAAATATAAATTGAAGTTGCAAAGTCGGTTTGCTGATGTTATCGAGGCTTTTAATTCGACTTCTAGGTACCTTGATGACCTTTTGAACATTCCTTATTTTGAAGGCATGGTCAAACAAATTTATCCCCCTGAACTACAGTTAAATAAAGCAAACAACACAGATACCGAAGCCACCTTTTTAGACTTACATTTTCCTATTGCAAATAGATTCGTTTCTTCTAAAATTTATGATAAACGCGATGACATTTTATTTTATTTTATATAGTAAACTTTCCGTTTTTGTATGATGACATTCCTCGCCGTGCTTCGTATAGTGTATACATTTCGCAACTTATTAGGTTTGCTAGAGACTACAATCATGTTGCAGACTTTAATGTGCGAAATTAATGTTTAACAGCCAAACGTCTCCAGCAGAGCTATCGGTATCATAAACTTCTAAATTTTATCGCAGGCACTATGAATTGATTTCCAAATTTAATGTTGGGCTATAAAAGACCATTTTACGCAAGGCCTTTCGGAACCAGAATTTTATGGTGACTTGGTTTACAAATTTAAGAAACTTATAGGAAGGAATGCTTTTTCTTTTCAATTCAGAAAAAAAAAAAACATTGCACATGACAGACGTATAGACTATAACAAATGTTATGCGACAGACTGCATGCTTAGTTTTTAACACAAATGATGTTTGATAACTATGCTGCCTTCTTTAATTGCACGCCGGTGAGTCGGGTGTCAGACTCTATAATGGCCCCGACATAAAGCTTATCATTTTAGTTGGTTTGGACCGCAGCTTCTTGTCTCTTGCTTGGCCCACCGGTGTTCAACTGGTGTTTTTCTTTAGCACCGGAGTTATTATTAGGCGCCCAGGGATCTCCATCGTGGGCCAGCTTACTCAATCTGTGAGTCCTCGTTTTTGATTCATAATAGAGTTTATCATGATTTATTTGTTTGTCCCTGATGATTCGTCACGAGGACCGAACAACTAGTAACTAAATGTTGTGAACCACTGCAGAAGCTGTGGGTGAGGTTAGGTACCTGTAAATTCGATTTAAGCCCGCCAGTAATTTTATATTTCTGATCGTTCCAAGGCAATACTCTTTGGTCGTTCTTATTGTTTTATGTCTCGATGTTTTAAATTTTAGTGATGTTGGTGCCTTATGTATGTTTTCATATTTTTAGTTAAGTTTAGGTAACTGAGTGGCCATCTTTTGGGAAAATAGCTGCTCCTTCGGCTTACGATATGTTTTCATGGTATAAGTATCTGGTTGCTAATTTAGGGTTTTCCCACCTGGGTTTTTGGGATGGGAATCTTTTTCTGATTACGCCTTTCCCTGATCGTTGCTTGTACCTCTTTACAGAGAATGTCTTATACTATCTTTTCCGAAGACCTCGGTCATCTTTTGTGACTGTACAGCCCGTTTTATGTCGAATCTATTCGGACAGCCAAACGTCAGTTTGTCCCAACGACGCTGCCAGATTGTGTGACTACATCAGGATAACATGTCCGTGACATGTTTTCCCGCCTGGAACCCCACTTTTATACAGCAAATACAGTGATATACCTATTTTGTCTTATTTTTGATCCAAAACAAAGATTGTTGGTACTCGTTTGAAAATTCTCTGTTTCTTGCATGAGCATGTTCATATTGTTACAACACGAAGCAGAAAACCCAAAACCAGATTTTCAAGGGACATTGCCGAGTTCACTAATGTAGTATATTCAGTTGTCGATAAGGCTTGGATCTAAGCAGTATCATGGAAATTTGGTTTCGTTTTTTATTATTGCAACTTCTATTTTACAAAGGTGAGTATCATTTAACAATATAAGGATCAAGAATAATTTTCCATTTATTAACATCCGCTACGTCCCGAGGTGAGTGTTGGGCTACGCCCTCGGTTTTCAACACTGTACTCGGGACCTAGCGAATGTTAATGAATGCCAAAATCTTATTTGATCGCTCTTATTGCGTAGATTCTGCAAAAAAGAAAGAAATAATGATGCACTTTATTTTAAAGCCTCGTCACATTTTCATACGCGTAAAAGTTGTTTTTATTCTTACGCTCGTTCCAGGCGGACTTCAGATTCTCAATATTAGCACGTGTTTTTCGTGGCGCCCGGTATCGAATATAATAAAATGCCGTGTATTAACAGCACGTGCACACGTAAATCGCCACATAAATAAATTGCTTTGATCTTCGTTAATACTGGGCCAAACTTATAACGCAACATTGAATAATTTTTATTGTTACACTTCGGAACATTATCAAATAAACTTTGTCTCTACTGAATTAGATTGCCGGACGATCGACACATCTTGAAACATCTGGGTTTTAACATTCTGTGTTATACGCCTCAAGAAATTAATCATTTTTCAGAGGAAGGGTCTTGGCAAAAAATGAAATGCATTGTGATTTTCCAGAACGCGTCATGTGACGTGTATTCGTACCCTAGAAATTAATGTCGGTTTTCAGGAGTACCCCCGCTCCATTTTAGACAATGAATAATTTTACTGTCAAAAGATCAATTTTTCCCAATTTGAGCAGAGTTGAAGACTCATTTTAGCCACTAACCATACAAGTTGACTCACATTTTAACATTTGTTAGACGGTCCTGACCCAACAATGGGATGTCATTGTGCTTTCTTACAATGCTGAATGACGGAATGAACATGTTTCCAAATGTTTCATTATATACATTCGCTGTTAGAATTTTTCACCAATTCCATTTTCTATTGTGTTCAATGAAATACACAGTACTAAACGTTAAATTTTCAATAATGCAAACTTTTATTTAAAATTTTGGGTACAAATGGATGACATTTTGCAATAACCGCATCGAGCTTCACTGGACGATCCATAAAGAAGCCATTTGTGTTAAAACTGACTTCCAGAATCTCTCAGGAGACGCATGCCACCCAAATAACCGTTTTGACCAATCAGATTCAAGCTCAGTGCCCCATGCTAAAAGAAAAACATTTTGTTTTTTGTACCCAATTCATTCACTGGCGATTGCTGACCATCATATGTCTGGTAGACCGTCTTGTGTTACATTAAAATGCGACAAACATGTCATAACCGTGTTGCGTTATAAGTTTGGCTCAGTATATATTACGATTGTTAATATCGTGTGACACGGGTATGTATGCAATAATTACAAAAAATGCCGTTGCTATGCACAAAAAAGTACAAGTAGGCAAAGATCAGGAAAAGGCGCAATCAGAAAAAAGATTCCCACTCCAAAAACCGAGGTGGGAAAAAAAACCAAACTAGCAATCAGGTACCTATACCTTGAAACATATCGTAAGCCGAATGAGCAGCTATTTTCCCAATAGGTGGCCTCTCAGTTACCATTACTTAACTAAAAAAATATGAAAACATACATAAGACGCCAACAGCACAAAAATAATCACACGCAATATATGTGTTCGGGCAAAAGTAAGAAAAATGTATTGACCGAAGTACATCCCAGTTTTATTGGTTTAAAAGTGAACCATTTGCTTTTTGGTTAAGGACTATGCGAATATCGCAGAGATTTGGAAGCGAATGCTCCATATACTGGTAAGGGTATCAACAATAAACAATGAATCTACTTTCCTTGTGCGACCATGCAATAAACACATTATTTGTATAACTGACATGTTGAAATTGTTTAATATTTGTCTTATTTTGCTCCAAATATGGTAATGTTAGAACAGCCTTGCCAATGCAATTTTGGCGAGTACCCACAAAGGGTGTTAAGAAAGTTCGTTATGCGCAAAAAATGCTTTCCTGATCTGTGAAGCAACTCGACATTATACAGCGTTTCAACTGCTGTATTGTATCTGAGAAAATAAGTCAAGTCAAATGCACTATTTAATCAGCTTGTGTCAATAAAATGCTTTCAAACCACGTGGTAAACTGCGGAACGAACTTTTTACACCCTTTATGTTTCGGAACAAAGCTAAAAATCCGAGGTGGGGAAACAACTACTTTAATTATGTTAATTGGGAATTAGGTACTTACAAAAAGAGAAAATATTGTTAGCCGGGTGAGCAGCTTTTTCAAATAGGCGACCGATTAGTAACCCGAACATATTAACTAAATATATGAATGCGCAAAAACAACACCAAGACACATACAAAAACTGGAACCATATCAGAAGCATCGCCCTGGAACGACCTGACATATAAAATTACTTTTGGGTTTAAATAGATTTTAAAGGCGCTTAACCTCAACCTCGGCCTTTGCAGTCTTTCACCTTTTCTGATTCGCCTCGGTTTTTGGAGTGGGAATCTTTTTCTGATTGCGCCTTTTCCTGATCTTTGCCTACTTGTACCTTTTCACACATTTAGTAAGTCGTTCGGTCCGCGTTGTGAATATCTTGTCAACGAATCTCCGAGGACGAATAAATTATTATGATAAATTCCATTGTGATTCAGAAACGATGACTCACAGATAACACGTTATTTTTTCAATCTGCATTATGCCGTCAATCTGCAGTTGAGACTAAGAGCCAAAACCAAGGCCAATCCGGAACGAGGCAGGGCCAAATCGGAACTAGGGTGGGCCAAATCGGAACAGGGGAGGGCCAAATCGGAACAGGGGAGGGCCAGTTGGAAATTTCATATAGAGTACTAGAAACATGGTTTTCCAGTATAAATGAGGTATCAATATAGTAAAATATGATGTAGAAAACATGTATTCGTTATATTTAGTTCCATTTGAATATATTATTCAAATATTTGAGAAAGTATATATGCAATTAATATGCTAATCGGCTCGCTTAAATCATTGAAGAATACCTTAGATACATTCTTCAAATATTTGAGAAAACATATATTCATCAAATCTTTTCGAAATCAGAAGGACTTGATATAGTCTTCAAATATTTGAGAAAACATATATTCATCAAATGTTTTTGAAATGACAAGGACTTGATATATCTTTCAAATATTTGAGAAAACTTATATTCATCAAATCTTTTCGAAATCATAAGGACTTGATATATTCTTCAAATATTTGAGAAAACATATATTCATCAAATGTTTTTGAAATGACAAGGACTTGATATATCTTTCAAATATTTGAGAAAACTTATATTCATCAAATCTTTTCGAAATCAGAAGGACTTGATATATTCTTCAAATATTTGAGAAAACATATATTCATCAAATGTTTTTTGAAATGACAAGGACTTGATATATCTTTCAAATATTTGAGAAAACTTATATTCATCAAATCTTTTCGAATTCAGAAGGACTTGATATATTCTTCAAATATTTGAGAAAACATGTATTCATCAAATGTTTTTTTCGATTTGCAGTTACACTTAAATCGTTAAAGAGTAATATATTTCTCAAATATATGATAATATATATTCGTTTTACAACAAAAGATACAAATAGAAAGTACATTACTTGTACATTAGTAGTAAGTAAATTATCTGTGTTAAAGCCCTACAAGTATATGTCGTTATCAAATATTTTAAAACCATATATATTTTATCTATCGTCTGATTGCGAAACATTTTTTAATATTTGGAAACATAAGTCAATTGCATGTGTATTTAAACCTTTGCCCCTTTACTCCCTCAAATCTCGTATTCAACTCCGTTGTCAAGCATCGAATGAGCCTGTGCATGGGAAAACCACAATTTTGGTTTCTTAACAGGTCCGACACAAACCAGGCTGTACAGACACAGCAGATGGCTAGAGGCTGGAAATTTTGAATTTAGAAATTAGATGAAATCTACTATCCATGTAGCGAAAACAAAGCCACTGATCAGCTTCACAGTTACTGCAAAGCTGATCTGCGTCTTTGTTTTCTCCAATGCAGATTGTTTGGTTTCTCATGCGACGGTTAAAATATGTCTGTTTGTGCAAACAGTAATGCACTAGTCATTTGTAACCACGGCCCCAAGCCCTGGCGACTGACTTTTGGTCCAGCAAATCCACGCTAAAAGCCCCACCTTGAGGGAACTGCTCGTTGCTGTTTTGCCCCGCCTGCTATATTTTCATTTCACGGCCCTTTTTGCCTAGTATATAAAGCAAACATAGGGTATTCCCCCCGCACTGCCGTGGCAAAACTTTGGTCAAAACCCCACTCACTTCCACAGCTATCCCACGCCCTCTCCCGGGGCTGGGGCCGTGGTTACAAATGACTTGTGCATAAAGAGGCGAAACAATGATGCATTATGCACAAAATGGTAACTGTCTTTGGTGTTCACCTGCGACATTTCTTCCCTTAGCTCAAGTAGTAGGCTACTCAATTGGTGAGGTGTGCGCTTCGGATTCGGGAGGTCGCGGGTTCAATCCCAGGTCACGCCATAACAAAGACGTTAAAAGGAACCAGTGGCTACCGTGGTTTCTCTCACGACATGCGCCGGTGGAACCTGGCATGGCATGAAGCAACTTTATCATAAAGTTAGTTGATATATTTACAAGGAGGGATAGTCTTAACTAGCCTCAGATGATACTTACAGTTCAAATAAAAATAAAACTGAGATCCTTTAAGAGCAGTGAGCATATTTTCGAGAATGGTGATGGGCCATGCCACCGTTTCGGCTATTCAAGCCTCGTCAATGACCCTTTAGATTTGGCAACATGGAGCCAAAGAGAGTTACAGTAATTATTCAACTATCAGCAGGCTAGTCGATACAAAGACTAAGTATAATCAAAATGTGGCCAAATATATTGAACGTTGGTTAGAATATGAATCTAAACCGATAATAATTTTCTGATTTCTCAAAATATCCTCTTTGATCTCAGACCAAAAGGAAAATATAATCTGCACTATGGATGATGTATGGGGAGACTTTTTAGGGCCGCCACGCGGCATGGTGATGGGCCATGCCTCGTCAGCCATTCACACATGACTGGAATATTGTTGACTGGGACATTAAACCCCATGCAAATCACACAATTTACGTAATAACTTTCCTCGTGAAATGACTCGAGTTTTTGAGCCATGTCATATTGCACAACGTTTATTAACAAACGTTAAACGCTCGTTTCATACACGCTTTGGGCAAGTTTCTGCAGCAATATCTCGTAACCTCGCGTACACTGGTGTGCCTAAAATCTGTGCCAAACGCGTTGAAAGCGTATTCAACGCACTGTAGCGCACGTGGAACTTATTCGAATCGTAGAAAACACACACCCGAGACACGCCGAGCTTTTAGAAAAACAAAAAATAAATAAATAAAAATAATAGATCTAATAATAATTATAATAAAAATAAAAAAAATGTTTAAACTTTTCGCGAAACGCGCACCGATCTCTGAAATTCTACAATACCACGCGATTAGTGAATAAACATTATTTACAGGTTATGACAAATTATATCAAAGGCGAAGGTTGGCCTTATAGTACAAATTCGGGTTACATTTACGAATTCTAGCCATCACGATCGTTTGCTTTCGACAAAGACCCGTCACAGTTTATGCATGTGTGCATCATTGCTGCGCACATTTAGACCCCGTATGCACTTGGCACAAATGTACCTCGAGGATCTGTGGTTATGTGTGGAAGAATTATTTGACGCCCCGGTACCAGCCTTGTGGTAAGCCACTACCTGACGGATTGCAGATCTGGTCCATTCAGGGTCGTGTCTATTTGTGTACAACAATAGAAATAATTAATTGATATTCTAAATCTTTTATACCTTTATATGGCGTCTTTGTCATTTTTATGTTATTACCTGTATAAAAAAAATTATAAATAATGTTCATTCACTAAATCGCTACTGAGAATCACGTGGTATTGTAGACATGCAAACCGATAAATGATCGGTGACACACGCTTCAATTGACAACGAAGTTGAGGTTAAGCTAGTATCTCACTGGAATGCGAATATCTCGCGACTATTTTGCGAATTTTGTCGCGGACTTTCGCACGACATTCGCGCGAGTGTCGCGTGAGTGTCGTGAGAATTTTCTTGTGTCGCGAACTAGTCGCGAACTGGTCGCGAAGTTTTTAAACATGTTCAAAAATTTTATGGGAATTAATTCGCCAAAACATTTCGCAAGACTGTCGCGCGACTGTCGTGCGACGGTCGTGCGACGTTCGTGCGAGTGTCGCGAACTTGTCGCCGCGAAATTTTGGCGAATTTACAATGCGAAATTTTCGCGACACTCGTACGAATGTCGTGCGAGTGTCGCACGACGGTCGCGCGACAGTCTTGCGAAAACCTCGCGACTATCTGGCGAGAAAATGAAAATAAGCGACATTCGTACGAATGGCGTGCGACACTCGCACGAATGTCGCGCGCTGACTGTCGTACGAATTTAAATGAAAATAAGTTACATTCGCGGGAAAGTCGCGATAGTCGCGAGATATATTTTCAAAATTAGACCGAAATTCGCGAATTTGTCGCATAAATGTCTATTCAATGAGACTGCAAAGTTGTGTTTATATCGTTAATCTTTGTCGCGAAATAGTCGCGAAGTATTCGCGAACTAGTCTCTAGTTGTCGCATTCCAGTGAGATAGGGGCTTTAGATTTTGGAGTTTTCTCCTACATAGATTTATTATTCTTGTTATTGTGTACTTTTCATTGTGCGTCACCCATTCCATACCGCCTGTTTTATATATGTATATATACGTATATATTTTTGTATTGAGGCTTAACGTCCCAGTTAACAATTTTTTCAGTCATGTGGGCCGGAGCAAATGCGTTCTGGGAGTCAATGTGTCTTGCTCAGGGACACAACACGGTGCCGCTTGTGGGGATCGAGCCCAGGACCTCTCGATTCGGGGTCCGACGCTCTACCACTACGCCACCGCGCTCCCATATGACTTATATGTAAATAAGTGCCACATAAGCCACACTCGGCTGGGTGTCAAATATGTTAGTTTCAAAATAGTATGTATACCTATGCTTTTGATACGTGACACTAAATTAAACTAATTAATTATCGTTATTATTATATTAATTTTGATAATATCAAAACATAAATAATGGGTGTGCCAGGTGGTTTTTCTCGGGGTTCTCCCGTTTTCGCCCCACCTACTGATTGGCCCGTCTCATATGAGCTGAAATAATCTTGAAAGGGACGTAAAACTGAATTATAAAAACTCTTTCACACGTTTACATATTCGGAATTCAGACAGACTTCATAATCATTCATTCACAGACTTTATTACGCAAGAAAGATTTCAATGGCCTAATTTATAAACAATTCACTAGTTGATACCCAATTAAACAAGATTCGTGATTAGATAGGGTTCAATAACAACCAATAAATGAGCCGCCTCATGGGAAAACTAACAATGTGGTTTCTGAACAGGTCCAACACAAATCAGGCTGTACAAGCACAGAAGATGGCTAGAGAAATTTTGGTTTTAGAAAGTAGAAGCAATGTACTATCCAAATAGCGAAAACAAAGGCGCTGATCAGCTTCGCGGTTACCGCGAAGCTGATCTGCGTCTTTGTTTTCGCCTATGCAGATTGTTTGTTTTCCCATGAGACGGATCAAATGTCAATCACTTCGAATAAGGCCAGAAGGTCCATCTGGTATTACACTTAAAGTTGCTATCATCTGATCATAGACGAAATACAAATACAATGACTTTTTGCGAAGACGAGTTGTTAGACCCTGTTTGAACCTGGTTCTTGCACACTACTTGCGCGCTAATTTTCTTTGCACACCTGGGCCCAGAATTACACTGCTTCCTTAAAGTTAAGGCCCACCTTAGTTAAGGTGACAAATTTTGAAACGATATTGTACCGTTAAAATCAATAACTGATAATAAAATGCTATTTACATAATAAAACCGACAAGTTTGATTTCAGCATAGTTTATATGCATCTTTTTGGATGCTGAAATTCGCCACCTTAACGTTAAGGGAGCATTGTAATTTTGGGCCCAGAGGACTGTAAGACACTAAAGCAACTTTTACAAGCATTTAATAATAACTAGAAAAAGTGCCTTGAGAGGCACGTATACCCCCGGCTGGTAGCTCCCTCCAACACCCCCACCCCTCAGCCCACCACCCCCAATCCAGACATGCTCACTGACAGTGACACATTAAACCTCAATTCCTGATGAAAGAGAGCGCCCTTAACAAGAAAATCTTATAAATTTGTATTTGCAAAAAAAAACACTGTCTTAAACCATGGGGAGGTGGGGGGGGGGGGGGGGTGTAGTAGAATGACAGATCTATTTTAGAGCAGTATACAGAGCTGACTTGTATACTCAATCTAGGACTTGATCGCAGACATTGAGGGTCAGGTCCTCGGTCCTAGATGTAAAGTAGAATGTCATTCTTCAATAATATTAAAAAAAAAATGTCCTAGATTTTGACCTCTAGCCCCACCCTCAGGGCACGGACCCTAGAGTCTAATACCATTAGGAACAAGGCAAACCTTATAGAGTACCTTTGGTGCAAGTACGAATCATTTCTAAACATGGTGGTAAAGAAAAGTAAAGAAATACATTTTTTAAAGAAGTTCTAGACTTCTAGCCCGCCAGTAACTTTGTGTTACTGATCGTTCCAAGTCGATACTTCTGTGGTGGTTCTTTTCGTTTTATGTCTTGGTGTTTGAAAAAATTTTTTGTGCTGTTGGCGCCTTATGTATGTTTTCATATTTTTAGTTAAGTTAAGGTAACTGAGTGGCCACCTATTGGGAAAATAGCTGCTCATTCGGCTTACGATATGTTTCATGGTATAAGTACCTGATTGTTGGTTTGGTTTTTTCCCACCTCGGTTTTTGGAGTGGGAATCTTTTTCTGATTGCGCCTTTTCCTGATCTTTGCCTACTTGTACCTTTTGACCTCTAGCCCCACCCCCCGCACATGGACGTCATGTTTACTGCAAATCATAGCTAGTTGTGTCAGGTATGATGTATGTACAATCAAGGCAATTCCCTGTTATCGTGTATTTCACGGGAAGTCGTGTACAATTAAGTGTTGCGTTTCTCAAGTGTTTCAGTATATTATCCTGTAATTTAGTATTTTATCTAACCGTAACAAATGCGATTCTAGTATGATTAAAAACATGTCCAAATGCATAGTAAAGTCTGATTCTTTCACCCTGCCGACGTACCTCTGACAGGTATGTTTTCATATAAATCATTTAAATGCCCATAAACTGTGAACAAAAATAAAGTTTTGGCCCTTATCAAACTTTGGCTAGTGTATCTGTACTGTTACAATTTGAATACCTTTTTTACGTGCTACTACACTGTAGGTAGACTCGTCGATCACATTATGTAAAACCCTAGTCTTCAGTCTTTTATTGTATTGAGAGAACCATACGAGCAATTAGATTCGGTCATTATAATTCGTTTCATTTCCTGCGTACAGACGACCACCTTTAATCAAAGAAAACCATAAACCACTGGATTTATTTCTCATTAACGCCAAGTTCAAGTGAAGGAATCCTGTATTGCAATCTCTAAAATTAAATGCTACAATCACAACGCCAATGAGCTAAATGCATTTTGTATAAATTCATAGTGTTCATCGTTTCTAATCTAAATCGTATGTATAAGTCTGATCGAATTATGGTGTTTGTTTCTACATCAGGAAACCAAAACATGCCCGTGGAATGTATACCCCCTTGAACCCCACTTTTTTATAGCTCCAAAACATAGATTGTGGGTACTCGTTAGAACCGCCATGTACACACAATCGATGTTTTGAGCAAAAATAAGAAAAAAATCATTTTTTTTTCCATTGAATTTTTCATATTTTACATCTTTAAAAATTTCTGTATAAATGCATGGACATTTTTTGTAATGAAAGCCTCGTCATATATTAGCGAAAATCCCTCAATGCAGACTGACGTAAAAATGTTATTCTGTCATGTTTTGCGATTTCTGGACAAAATCGTTATCCTTCGAGTTCGTTCGCTTAAGAGAGTAGTTTTATAAAGCATCTACAAAACGTTTCGACCAGAAATGACAAAAAATGATAGATGCAAATCTGTGCAAGTCTGCGTTGAGAGACTTTCGCTCCTTCCGACCAAACAGTGTGAGCCACTAACATTGCGCATTAAATCAAATATAAAGATTTGGATCAATTTAGACAATTAAAAGTTAAAGCAAACCCAGACTATAATATGTGCATTTTAAGTCACGATTCACGCGAAAGCCTATATTCGTAGTATGAAAATTCGGAACATGCCGGGCACATGCGAGGTTTAGATTTGGTCTCTACGCAGTCGAAAAAAAAAAAAACAACAACAGGTTTTCTTTGTAATCCAATGATTATAAGGACATCTCTCTCTCTCTACTTTGTGATATAGACTGAACGGGTGCTATAGTTGAATCGTGGAAATAGTACTTCTTCCCCTTTTGATTAGAGTATATGTCTTTAGGCTGTGGAAGAAATGTGCCCTATATACTGGTAATCTGCATCTGGGAGACCTGTTATTGAAACGACTGGTTAGGATATTAACTGATCGCTCAAAATCTATAAAGATTCATATATACGTAATGAACATGGAACTGACGTGACGCACAATACTGTCAGACTGTGGCACATTCCAGTGTATTTAATCAAAACGCATTTTCGAACACGTCCATGCGTGTTTGGCAGACAATATATTTTAATGTTGTAATTGGTTGCTATACTGTTTATTAAGTTTTGCGTCAGTTTCAAAAGGTAAAAGTAAGTTATAGGAATATATCATAAGCTGAGTGAGCATCATTTTTATCGCACCTGCTTATAGCAGGGTGCGATATAGGAGTCTAAATTTCGTCCGTGCGTCCGTTCGTTCGTCCGTCCGTCAACATTTACGTCGATGTTTCATTTTCTCAACATCAGTGATAGCTGCGAGTCTCAAACCATGCATAGTAATTGTCCTTGACATACCCTTCAAGCACGCACCTTGACCCAGTGCCCTTGACTTATATTTCACGGTCCATTGACTAAATGTAATTTTTACGTCGAAGTTACGTCAAAGTTTGGTTTTCTCTGCATCAGTGATAGCCCCGAGTGTGAAACCTTGCATAGTAATTGTCCTTGAGATACCCTTCAAGCATGCATCTTGACCCAGTGCCTTTGACCTATATTTCACGGTCCATTGACTTTGTTTATTTTTACATCGAAGTTTGGTTTTCTCTGCATCAATGATACCTGCGAGTGTGAAACCTTGCAATGTAATTGTCCTTGACATGCCCTTTACCTTGACCCGGTGCCCTTGACCTATATTTCTTGATCCATTGACTTCGTTAATTTTTACGTCGAAGTTTGGTTTTCTATGCACCTGTGATAGCTTGAGTGTGAAACCTTGCATACTAATTAATTGTCCTTGGTGTACCCTTCAAGCACACACCTTGACCTGTTGCACTTGACCCATATTTCACGATCCAACGACTTTATTATTTTTATGTCAAAGTTTGATTTTCTCTACACCTAAGGTAGCTGGAATGTGAAACCTTGCATAGAATTGTCCCTGACATGCCCTTTAAGTGCACACATTGGCCTGGCGCTCTTGACCTTTATTTCATATTTTGAAATATTTTGCCCGATGCAGGTGCGATACCGACCTCCGCGGCTTTCTTGTCTCCAAAGGTCGTCACTCAGTTACGCTAGCTTAACTGAATATACATGTATGACAAGGTACATTGAAACAAACTGCGAAAAATCTAAACAAAACACAGGACAAATAAAACCACTACAGAAGTAACGGTCAGCAAGTCTATTTCAGCTTCACTGTGACGGAGCCCCATCTATCGGGGCTGTGAAAAAAGGACGGACTTCTTGTGTGGCCATTCAAAGCTGACTTCCTACTGGCTGACCATCTCATCCCTTGCTAACCGCTTAATAAATAAATTCTAGAGCGACTTGCCCTAGTGGTAGAGCATCGGAATTCGAATCGAGAGGTTCTGGGTTCGATCCCTTCTACCGGCACCGTGTTGTGTCCCTGAGCAAGGTACGTTGACTGGTTAATACCCAGGAAACGGTGGCTGCGTCTCGAAAAAAATGTTGACTGGGACATTAAACCTTAAAACAAACAAACAGTAGATAATTCTTATAAGTCTTAGCCTGGTTAAGCCAAACTATCCAAACGTATTAACCTTAGTTCTTTACTTGGATGCCATGACATCCCCAGTGACACGACAAAATGGTATATATTTTTTTTGTGCTTTTGGCGCCTTATGTGTGTTTTCATAATTTAGTTAAGTTTAAGTAACTGAGTGGCCACCTATTGGGAAAATAGCTGCCCATTCGGCTTACGATATGTTTTCATGGTATAAGTACCTGAATGTTAATTTATTTTTTCCCACTTCGGTTTTTGGAGTGGGAATCTTTTTCTGATTGCGCCTTTTCCTGATCTTTGTCTACTTGTACCTTTTCATGAAGTTCAGCTACCTTTCTGGAAGCTACCTTTCCTGACCTTAAACTAGATTAGATGTTGTTTTGTCTGGTTTTACAACTTCCTAACGGCTAGTGCCGTATGGTGACGTGGTATGTCGTAAACCACATCCAAAAAGATGGAGAAGCCCTGGATCGAACTTATGACTAATGCAGTTTTTCTACTCTGTATACAACATTACCACATAATCTAATTAAAGAAAAAGTTCTGGATTTGATAGAGTGGACCTTCAAAAGGGCATTAAAAACTATGGTTCACTTTATTTGGCATGTAATGACAGAAAGGCTTTTTTCACTTCCTCTGACCAAAGTCGGTATACACTTTGGTCATGTCAGAATGTGTGCGACGCCTTATCCTATCTCCTTGATAATATTTATATTAGATTTGGGACCAAGTTATACAGACAAATTGTTGGAATTCCGATGGGTACAAATGCGCACCTCGTAGCTGATTTATTTTTATACTGCTACGAAAGAGATTTCATGGATTCTCTTAACCATGATAATCAAGCTGATGTTATCGAGGCTTTTAATTCCACATCTAGGTACTGAACATTGACAATCCTTATTTTGAAGGTATGGTCAATCAAATTTATCCACCTGAACTTCAGTTGAACAAAGCCAATATCTCCGAAGCCCCCCTTTTTAGATCTACATCTTTCTGTTGCAAATGGATTTGTTTCTTCTAAAATTTATGATAAGCGCGATGACTTTGATTTTGATATAGTAAATTTTCCTTTTTTGGATGGTGACGTTCCTCGTCGTGCTTCTTATGGTGTATACATTTCGCAGCTTATTAGGTTTGCTAGAGTCTGCAATCATGTTACAGACTTCAACGCTCGAAATAAATGTTTAACGGCAATTCTTCTCCAACAGGGCTATCGGTATCATAAACTTCGAAAAACCTTTTCTAAATTTTATCGTAGACACTATGAATTGATTTCCAAATATAATGTTGGGTTAAAGACGCTTTCAAGTGAGGGCCTTTCGGAACCTGAATTTTATGGTGACTTGGTTTACAAATTTAAAAAACTTAAAGGAATTAATGATTTTTCTTTTCAGTTCAGAAAAATCATAACACGTTACAGACGTATAGGTTATAACTTGAATGTTATGCGACAGTCTGCATGCTTAGTTTTTAACCCAATCATGGTTGATAACTATGCTGCCTTCTTTAATTGCACGCCGGTGGGTCGGGCGTCAGACTCTATGATGGCCCCGACATAAAGCTATTCATTTTAGTTGGTTGGGGCCGGAGCTTCTTGCCTGTTGCTTGGCCCACCGGGGTCCAACTGGTGTTTTTCTTTTGCTCCGGAGTTAGTAGGTTATTCGGCGCCCAGGGATCTTCATCGTCGGGCAGCTTACTCAATCTGTGAGTCCTGGTTTTTGATTCATCAGGATGTTTATCATGATTTATTTGTTTGTTCTTGATGATTCATTGACTAGTTAGAGATTCACCACGAGGACCGAATAACTTACTAAATGTTATGAACCACTGCAGAAGCTGAGGGTGAGGTTAGGTACCTGTAAAACCCGTTTAAGCCTGCCAGTAACTTTGTGTTACTGATCGTTCCAAGTCGATACTTCTGTGGTGGTTCTTTTTGTTTTATGTCTTGGTGTTTAAAATTTTTTTGTGCTGTTGGCGCCTTATGTATGTTTTCATATTTTTAGTTAAGTTTAAGTAACTGAGTGGCCACCTATTGGGAAAATAGCTGCTCATTCGGCTTACGATATGTTTCATGGTATAAGTACCTGATTGTTAGTTTGGTTTTTTCCCACCTCGGTTTTTGGAGTGGGAATCTTTTTCTGATTGCGCCTTTTCCTGATCTTTGCCTACTTGTACCTTTTTGTCTGGAAGAAAGAAAGCATGGAAGATCCACTGGAATGGCCCCCATCTATTTGCAATCTAATATCCATGGAACGTTTGCTTTGATAACTGACCATTCATAAGACGTACACTACATGCCAAAGGAGAACTGACAAAATAGATTTGTGTCATGCTGTCTTTATGAATGATAAAAATTAATCATAAATTTTAATTATCTATTGAGTAAATGAAAACAAAAACGGATGATCTTATTTTCAGGAGGAGTTTTTACATGTTTTTTTTTTTTTTTTTTTTTTTTTTTTTTTTTCAGTAAGTAATGCGCCATGAGCTGTTTGATAGATATTTTCTACGTGACATTACAATCTGTTGGTGATTGTCAAAAATTTTGATTTTTGCGTGTAAAATGGAACGAATTCGAAAGTTTTCTGACACAATAAATAGGCACAGACTTAGTAATAGACTTAATTAAAATTACCAACTAAATTTTGGCGCTGTAATCGTAGGTCCGTGTGTTTTAACCACTTTACGCTTTACGTCACTGAAAACCCCTAGCGCCATAAACGGCATTAAACGAATGTCCTCATTTTTATTCTGCTTTTTTCTTGTGCTTCAGGTTGTACGCTATCACCGGATATGGTTTGGTTTCACAAAAAGCCTTTTTGTAGCCCTCCTAAGGTTTTCTAAAAAAAAAAATAAAATAAAATAAAAAATAAAATAAAACGCTACGTATCAAGAAAACAGTATTAGCAAACAATTTAGCAAACAAATCTTTATGAATAAAATTACGATACACATATGTTTTTATAAATCAGTTAAATTTTTAACAAGTTTTATGCAAAATGATATTAAGTATAAGATGTATAGTGAGCCGTTTTCAAAGTAGAACATCTTCAGCACTCACAACATGCAAAAGCTTATACAAAGACTGTTGTCGCCAGAGCTCTTAGAGATTGCTCACCTACCTTTGTGGGATATTGACAACCTGTGCGTGTTTTGTTCCAGGATAGGTTAGGAATCTGGTTTCAATACATGCAAATAGATCACCTTTGATAACGATCGGAAAATTGTCGTGCAATCCCAACGGCTTCGTTTTATTTTATTTATTCTATTATTTTACTGTTCAAAGTCCAAGTCAACTGCTATGGTCATATCGGGGCGTCGCCTTCATTTTATGGGATTTCTATCCAACATGGCATCCGAAATAAGATTGGTTTGAATTGATGCTGTGCGTCCCAGTCAACAGCTTATGTCATATCGGGACGCTGCCTCCATTTTATTGGACTTTCAACAAAAAATGATGATGTCTAACATCCAACAAGTGCTTGATATACATGTATAACCATCCAACACTAAGCCACAAAAAGGACTTAAATACACATGAATGGTTAACTTTGACAACCACGTTTCCTGGGCAGGCTCAGACCTGAGCGGCTAACCAGTAATCAGATGGTCAGTTAGTAGTGTACAAGCTTTGGCTGGAGGCACAAGCAGCCTCAATGGGCGGGTGTCCCCGAAATAATCGGATGTTATTTTTCATCAACCATGTTAACAGAATGTCTTGAGGTAAGACTGATTTGACTCGTGGTCAGTCAGTCGTTAAGCAGCTTTGTCTTGTGCCTTGTGCAGTCCATCTATTGAAGGTCAATTACCGGTTAACGGCTAAGAAGACCCAATCTTGCGCAATAAAGGCAGCTAGTTCAAATGTCAGAAGCTTCTTCGGCCTTGCTTGTAACAAGACTCAGTTGACTTTGAAGTTTCTCCAGATCCAACCACGGGCGCAAACGCCTTAAAATTCCTTTAATTCTATCACTGATAAAGTCATGACAACCATAGAAACTGTGTTTTATGATATATTCTTGTTTCTTATATGTAACAAGGTAAACGAAGCAACTAAGACAAAATATATGTACAATGCGACAGACGTGCGACTTTGACTGTCACCAAACACCAAAGACTTGAAACGAGAAATAAAAATCAAACTGAGATCCTTTAAGAGCAGCGAACATATAATGAGAAGCCTCTTCAGTGACCCTATAGATTTGGCAACATGGAGCAAAAGATTATGACTGTAATTTACATCGTTCAAAAGGGTAGTCGATACAAAGACTAGTAAAATCCAAATGGGGTCAAATATTTAAACGTTGGTTAGAAAATGACTCTAAACCGATAATAATTTTCTGATTTCTCAGAATACCCCGGGTCGCTGATCTCAAAGGACCAAAAGGAAAATATAATCTGCACTATGGATGATGTACGGGGAGACATTTTAGGGCCGCCACACGGCACAACACCAGCTGCAGTAATAGGAAATAAAAATTAAACTGAGATCCTTTAAGAGCAGCGAACATGACTGTAATTTACATCGTTCAAAAGGGTAGTATAATGAGAAAGGGGAAGTTGGTTTAAGGTCCGAAATCCATTGAATAGAAGTCAGTTCCCTTTATCTTGTAAAATGTTGAATTGGTTCGAGATTTGGCCAGAATCTGGCAAAGGACTTCGAATATGGCTAACCCAGTGTGCTAAATTATAGAATCAAGAACGCCAATGAAAGCGTATGATGAAAGCAACTCGGCTCGGGGTTACGATGTCGTTCTTGTGTCCCTCTAACAGATATGATCTTAGTCTTACGGAAACTGAAAATTAAAACAAGAATGTTCATTAGAATCAAAGGAATGCTACACAGAACGAATGATAAACTATAAATGCGTGTTTGTCAAACACTATGCCCCAACTGTATGTTTGCCCCTAACCCAGCGCAGTTTATACGATTCATTCATTTCAATTTATCGAAGCGAATTTTCATGTCCCGGTATAGCTGCTAGAATGCCTGGGTTTTTACCTCGATCCAGAAACAGAATGCAAGCGTTTTGCACAAAGTTAAAATGGACAGAAATGTCTCAATAGTTAATCAGGTGATCTATTCCTCAGTGCCAAACAGTATGCCAAATATGAACACTGTAGCCCCAATACATACATTTGCACACACTATTTTCAAATTATGATTTCAAAGGTATAAACTAAGAAAAGGGAATGACTCGGATATGAAAAAATACTGGTCAATTTTTTCAATGAGAAATCTGTATCTGTAATTCCACAATCTTAGCGTTCGCCGTTGAAAAGTTTCAAATTTCACCGAAAAGTAGATATATTAATCTATTTTCAAAATTCTGTAACTTTTTCAAAAGTAAAAGTAAAGATCGCATAAGGTAATCAGGTGATATACCAGTATGCCAAATATGAATATTCTAGCTCAAATACTTTTGAGAAATCTTGCACACAAGACTTTCCATTTTGTTTTCACAGTGACAACTTAGAATATGGGCATGACTGGGACATGAACAAATACGTGTTACCGATTTTTTTCATGAGGAATATGTGAAATTGAATTAAAGTCCCTATCTCACTGGAATACGACAACTAATGACTAGTTCGCGACTGTTTCGCGACACGCGATTCTCATGTTGCAGTCTCATTGGATGGACATTTATGCGACAATTTCGTGCAATTCGGACCGAATCATTCGGCCTTATTTTGCAAATATGTCTAACGAATGTCGCGCGACACTCGTACGACAGTTGCGAGACATTTTTGAGTGTCTTACGACATTCGCACAAATATCGCTTAGTTTCGCATGTTTTCTCAAGACTGCCGCGACCGTCGTGAATTTGTCGCATTGTAGATTCGCCACAATTTCGCAGGTTCGCGACTCTCGCACGAATGTCATACGACTGTTGAGCAAGAGGTTCGTGGCAAATAAATTCGCATGAAATGGTAAAACATGATTATAACTTAAAATGTATTTCGTTAATAGTTAGCGAATAGTTCACCACACATATAACAAAACGCGCGACGTTCGTACGAATGTCGTACGATTGTAAGTCATATTATATATATTGTAAATTCTACACTGTCGTTTCATTATGTCATGCATTTCAACATTTATAAATTGAGAACCGTATGTTAGACTGGCATAAAGTCAAATATAATATTCTCTTTAATTGAGCACAGACCCGTCATATTATCTTGCTCCGATTTCCCGGCTACGTCAAAGGCGTGTTTTGTGCTGAGCAGTTGGAAAAACTGAGTCAATCTCTTAATGAATATGGATGCAAAGAGTCATAACTTTGGATTTGTCTTCAATTCAATATCATTTACTTGGTTAAAATGTTTTGTTTTGTTTTTAAATGATATCTAGTATCAGGGGACACTCATTTTCATACTAATAGAGACATACATTAAGAATTTTCTTGGTCGGCAAGTTCCAGTGATTTCTAATTCATTGTATAAGATGGTTGTTAGTATTTTCAAATCAATTCAAAGTCATTAATCTTTTGAAGAATCGTAAACCAAAAGGTCAGGTCAAGATTGACTACTATTATACAATGCCCAGGTTGTACTGGCATCGGTGTTTCCTCATTACAGAATTCAACAATGTTGTCTATTATATTGTAAGGCTACTCTTTACAAATTGTGGGAATGATTCGTTTCAGGGAGCCGCGACGTAGAAAAACATGGCTTAAGCAAATTCGAAAATAAAAAGACAACAGATCAACTGGCATAATATTGCGTTTAAGCTATATAGAAAGTATTAAAAACTCTTTGTTTCTAATTACAAAATTTCAATTGTGTAGTAGTCATTTGTGATTGCACTGTTCAATTACGCCAGAAATGACCTCGTGTCATTCATGTTCCATCTAAACAAAAACGGGATACACCGTATCAAACCAAATTCTAGTTTGCTCTGCTGAGCCACAGGCTGTTCATGCGAGCGTATAGTGTACCACAATCCGGCGTATGTATGTCGTCTGTCCGTCCGTCTGTCCACAAATTCAAAATTGCTTTCCTATAAAACCGCTCAAAAACTTTCCTGAAAATTGGCTATGATGATTTGGTACAATATTCCACCATCAGAAATTTGTCAAATGTGAATTTGAGATTGGCGTACTAAATACGCTATAATCGTCGTAATATAAGATTATTATTATCATTATTATTGTAACTTATATCGTTATTATTGTTAATAGCCGACCTAAGCCGTAGGCTCACAATGTGAGCTAATAGTATAGTATTCGAGGCATCTGTCCGTGCGTATGTCCGTGCGTCCGTTCATACTTTCAAACATAAATCCCTCCATGGCCACTAGGACAGTCGCAATCAATTTTTATCTGAAGCATCAATGGGGTGGCGAAAAGATTGTTTTATTATTGTTATTATTATTTTTGTTATTATTATCATTGTCAGGTTGGATCAGAACTCACTGGTCTCCGTGGCAACAAATAGCTTCAACTGATTTGCACTGGGAAACATAAACAAACCTCCGAAACCTCAAGGCCCATGAGCTTTTATTTTCATGTTTAGCAATGTATTGTAAGGTAAACTATGTAATAGACATAAAATGGCGCAACCTCTCCAAAACCGAGATGGTAAAAAACTAAACTGACAATCAGGTGCGAATAATAAGAGAACATTATCGATAGCCGAGTGAACCGCTGTTTCCCGATAGGTGGCCAATCAGTTACACGAACTTAACTCTAACCCTAACCCTAACCCTTTCAACAAAAAGTAACTGAACGAGTATTTTTATATTGTCATTTGAAATTTTAACGAACCGTTAACTAACGACATCGTTAATTTTAAACAACTGATATGAAGATGTTTTGTGTTGCCGTTGGCTCTGGGATGATTTTAAGTTCTTCTTATAAAAGGAAGATGGGTGTTTTTTATATCTGGGGAAGGCCTCCGGAACGTCCGTTCCTCTGGTATTGAGAATGGTGTAATGAAAACGTACATATGGTGCAAAAATCACAAAAGTCAAACACCAAAACATACAACAATTTGAACAACAACCGATGTATCGCCTTGGAACGATCAGTAATGTAAAATTAAATGGGGGCCATTATAAATCCTCTTTATTAGTCAGGCCATCCGTGCCCCAGGGATCCATAAAACGGCATTATCTGCCATCAGCTTATAACAGGAAACACATGAAAACAATCTTCTCTTAACCATATATTTTGCTTGACGTAACAATGTATTGTAATCAAATATTGCCAAACTCATAGGCTCCCATATACCTACAATGGGAAAACGTATAAAACATCTTCTATGGGCCAGACGGTCTAGAGCTTTGATATCTTCTATATTTTGTTTAGGTTTTCCCCAAATGGTAAGCTTATCGAATAGTACTCGAGCCGGCGTCCGTTCGACCATGCGTCAGTCCCTGCGTGCGTCCTTTCACACTTTCAAACATAAATATCTCTAAGGCCACTAGGCCAATATTGCGATTGCAATTTACGGGGGAAAGGTTATATTTTATTTTGGGAACTTTGGTTTCCGTGGCAACAAATACCACCCATAGACATACAATGGGAAAAATATAAAACATCGTGTTCAATCGAGGCCAGGTAATAAAGGGTCACTCTTTAAGGTTCAGTACCCGAAATTGCGCAATATGGCACATACTAGCTCCGTTTGAACGTTTTCATTGATTCCAAAGCATCACACCTTTATGTTTTATTCTCTAAATCCACAATACACATACGTAGTTTCTATATACTGTGTGTAGCAATGTTCAGTAATCCTCTTTATAAATCATACCAACCATGCCCCTGGGGTCCATACATGCAAAACAAAAACCTTCTCTGAAACTACAAAACCCAAAGCTTGTATATCTATTATGCAGCAATCGTATGTCAATCCTGTCAATCATGCCATTAGGTCCAAATTGTCCCCAACCATGGGTGGGGGGGTCATTGACTCCCATTTACCATCGATAAAACAACAAAAACTTCTCTGAAACTACAAGGCCCTGAGCGTTTACATCTTATGTGTAGTAATGGCTAGTAATCAGTTTAAAAATCCAGCAAACAGTGCCCCTGAAGTCCATACAACCCACACCTAGCCGGCGTGATGGGTAATGTTTTGAAAACGTCTATGAAACAACACATAAAAATAAAAACTGTGATCCTTTAAGAGCTGTGAGCATATAAAAGAGAACGAAGATGGACCATACCATTTTCTTTGGTTTCATTAGCTCCTTCAGACATAAAACAAAACAATCTTTATTGATCCTGCCAACGTTGTCCTTGTTGTCCATACAGGCCGTCATTTTCTGCCACATGCATAAGTTTGTATATACTGGGCATTGCACTTTAGAGATCTTTTGGGGTTAATGAAAAAAGTAGCCCCACCCCCCCCCCTGAGAACCAACAAGTTTAACTTTCTAAAACATGTTTTCATTCGAAATCTATGGGGATTATTTTCAGACACTTAAGGGCAGCTAACTCCATATTCCGCTGTCAAATATGGCCGAATTCGAACTTATGCGAAACATTATGGTTTTCCACGCTTCTGCCACCAAGAATGATGAAGATCCAATCAAACATGTAGGGGTTAGAGTGTTGACAACACTAAGTATCATTTTCAGACATTCAAAGGCAGCTAACTCTGCAACCATTCATGTGATCTGGTCGAATTTCGAAATCATCCAAGATCTTATACTTGTCCACGTTACAAAAATAACGCAGATCCAAACACAAAAGAGGGCACCAGAGTGTTGGCAACACTAAATATCAATTTTTCAGAATGTCAAGGGCAGCTAACTCAGCAATCAGTAGTGGGATCTGGTCGAATATCGAGCTGATCAGAGATATTGTGGTTGTCCTTGTTACCTGCAAGTCTGAAAAAGATTTGATTCAAAATAGCCGAGAAAATGTGTTAACACCACTTTCCCCATTATAAGTCTATTGGGAGTTTTCAAAACACACAAGGGCAGCTGACTTCGTAGTCCGTGATGGAATCTGGCCGGAATTCGAACACGTTGGAGATATTATGGTTGCTATCGTTAATTGCAAGAATAAATATCATCCAATCAAAAATGTAGGATCAAGTTTAATTGTGATTGGCCTTCTCGTCTCCGATATACATGTTTGAAAGTGTGGACAGACAGACACACGCACAGACCCACAGACGCCTGCGTCTCATTCTAAGAGCTCACCCTGTAAGCCTTCGGCTTAGGTTAGATAAAACATGCTTAAAGTGTGTGTGTGTGTGTGTGTGTGTGTGTGTGTATGTGTTTGTGTGCGTGTGTGTGTGTGTTTCATAGTCGGAAGTTTTCATGTGTTGCCAATAATTAGCATATGGCAGAAAATACGCCTTCTGGGTGTGGCCTGTAAAGACCCAAATGGGGCACTGTTGCAGGATTTTAAAAACGGACTAGTAGCCATTGCTACACACAACATTAAAAGCTCTGGGCCTTGTAGTTTCAGAGATGAAGTTTTTGTATTTTTCAGTTGAATGTATATGAGAGCCAATGACCCGCAAAGTGGGAACATTTTGGACCCCAATGTCACGATTGACATGATTTATGCACAGCTCCACATACGACTGTTGCATACTACGTATACAAGCTTTGAGAATTTTTCATGTATGGGCCCGAGGGGCGTGGTTGTCAGGATTTATGAAGAAGATTACTATATAATGCTACACAAAAATAATATGCCTTGTGGATTTAGAGAAGATGTTCTTTATTTGGTCCATTGAAAGTCTATGGTTGGTATTCGTTGTCATGGAACCCAGTTCGGATCCCAGTCGGCCCTAAACCAAATGCAACCATTTCGCTATCTCAATTATAATAACTTTACTAAATTTCAATAATTCATTTTGGCTCCATGTTGCCAAATCTGAAGGGTCATTGAAGAGGCTTCAGTAGTTGAAACCGCGGTATGGTCCATCTCCATTCTCTTTGATATGCTCGCTGCTCTTAAAAGATCACCGTTTTTATTTTTATTCAGATAAAATTTAAAAATTGCCCTAGTGTCCTTAGATATATTCATGTTAGAAAGTGGGAAAGGAGGCACGCACGCTGGGACGGACGCACGAACGGATGGCGTCCCGAGTAATAACCTTACCGCGTGACCAAAACTATACAAAATATCAAATATATCAAAGCTTTAGACTGACTGGTTCCCGATAAATGATTTTTTTCAAAACTTTTCCCATTGTTGTCGCCCGTCACAACGGGTGACATATACGGTAGGATTTTTCCAAAGAAACAGCGAAGAAAACCGACAGAATCCAAATAAGAAAATATGTATGGTTCTCGAGATATTTTACATGCCATTTGACAAAGCGGGAAACCAGCAACGTTTTACCGACAGGAACTGACTATTGAAAGGCAGAAAGAGATTGGCTAGATCTATTCCGACCAATCATACATTTGGTCTAAAAAGGTACAAGTAGGCAAAGATCAGGAAAAGGCGCAATCAGAAAAAGATTCCCACTCCAAAAACCGAGGTGGGAAAAAACCAAACTAACAATCAGGTACTTATACCATGAAACATATCGTAAGCCGAATGAGCAGCTATTTTCCCAATAGGTGGCCACTCAGTTACCTTAACTTAACTAAAAATATGAAAACATACATAAGGCGCCAACAGCACAAAAAATTTTAAACACCAAGACATAAAACAAAAAGAACCACTACAGAAGTATCGACTTGGAACGATCAGTAACACAAAGTTACTGGCGGGCTTAAACCGGTTTTACAGGTACCTAACCTCACCCTCAGCTTCTGCAGTGGTCCACAACATTTAGTTAGTTCTTCGGTCCTCGTGGTTCGGTATTCTTTGCTGTGGATGGACTTGATTTGGCGATTATGAGTGTACACAGTCGTTTCGCAAGTCGTTTCGTCTCCAGGGCACAAAATTTCGGTTCTGTATTTTGATTAGGCCGAATGTTCAACAGAACATGACACCCCACCACACAAATGGATAGACCGAGGTATAAAAGTGTAACGCGATGTAGGTAAGACAGTTGATCTACATGTATATCCTGACAGATACATGTAACCATTCTTACGCAATCCAGGACTAAATGGATGGTGGTGTAGATCTAAATATCAGATAAACGGGCGATACTAGCTTTTTTAAAAGCTATCATTGTATGTAATGTATATTGAAGCTTATGAGTTTGGAAAAACGAGTATGTGATTACAATTCATTGCTATAGAGAATATTGTTTTCATGTATTTCCTATTATAAGCTGATGGCAGATAATGGCGTTCCCGGGACTGGGTCAGTATGCCCCCACTCCGGAAGCCGAGGTGGGAAAAACTAAATTGACAATCAGGTACTAATACAAAGAGAACATATGGGTGGCTACTCAGTTACCCGGAGTTAGCTAAATACACGAAAACGTACATAAGAGATGCAAATAGCACAAAAACGAAACACCAAAACTAAAGCATTAGAACCAAAACAGAAACATCGCCTTGGAAAGGTCTATCTATCATTTTATTACATCATTGTTCTATTTTCTGTTATGCACTAACACACATACTTAATGTTTGATAATGGAGTTGGGAATAAGTCACGTGAATTTTCAAGCATTTGTACATGCACGTACTCGTACATGCGAGAGAGAGTAAAGCAGAAAGCGTTTCAATGTATATGTGACTTACATGTACGTTTCCGAATATTTGAATTATTTTTTGAAATCAGATGGTAGTTAAAATATATCTCGTTTGAAATAACTGGGACAGCTATATGTGTGTCAATATCTTTAACACAGATAACGTACCAAGTCTAGTATTGTACAGGTAAAAGTAGGCTATGATAAGGAAATGGTGCAATCAGACAGAAATTTCCACTCCAATAACCGAGATGGGAAAATCTAAATTAACAATCAGGTACTTATACTAAGAAAACACATCGTAAGTCGAATGAGCAACTATTTCCGAATAGGCTGCATAAGGTGCAAACTTCACAAAATTTCAACACCAAAATAAAATACAAATAGAATCACCACAGAAGTATTGCCAAGTTGGAACGACCAGTATTAAATATAAAATTACTGACGGGCTTAAACTTGTTTCACAGGCACCCGACCTCGCCCTCAGCTTCTACAATCACTGTAAATCCGTTATACACAAATAAAAACAAGAAATAAGGACCATCATGTTAAAATATATATTATTCATAGCTACCAACATTTAACAATCATAACGGAAAGCAGGGTGGGCAGCTATTGAAGGTAAGGTGGCCACAGTGCTAGCTTGGACGGAGCAAGTAAAATTCAGAGGACAAAGTGAACAGCTAAATGATATTCGGGTGACCACAAAGTCATGCAATATAAAACTAGAAATTGGAATAACTTGAATAAATTCGAACCACAACAGCAACACCGCCAAAAAAAAAAAAACGGCCAGTTATAAACTAGAAATTGTTTCCTACACGAAAACTGATGTCTCCCCTTTTCTAAGTCCAAACATATTCAATATTCTAGACTTATGATTTTTGTGTCTTGCACGTTGTCGCGGATGTAAATAATGCTATAAACTTTCTGCATTGGAGAAAACAAAGACGCAGATCAGCTTCGCAGTAACTGTGAAGCTGATCAGTGCCTTTGTTTTCGCTACATGGATAGTAGATTTCATCTAATTTCTAAATTCAAAATTTCCAGCCTCTAGCCATCTGCTGTGTCTGTACAGCCTGGTTTGTGTCGGACCTGTTAAGAAACCAAAATTGTGGTTTTCCCATGCACAGGCTCATTCGATGCTTGATAACTGAGTTGAATACGAGATTTGAGGGAGTAAAGGGGCAAAAGTTTAAATACACATGCAATTGACTTATGTTTCCAAATATTAAAAAATGTTTCGCAATCAGACGATAGATAAAATATATATGGTTTTAAAATATTTGATAACGACATATACTTGTAGGGCTTTAACACAGATAATTTACTTACTACTAATGTACAAGTAATGTACTTACTACTTGTATCTTTTGTTGTAAAACGAATATATATTATCATATATTTGAGAAATATATTACTCTTTAACGATTTAAGTGTAACTGCAAATCGAAAAAAAAACATTTGATGAATACATGTTTTCTCAAATATTTGAAGAATATATCAAGTCCTTCTGATTTCGAAAAGATTTGATGAATATAAGTTTTCTCAAATATTTGAAAGATATATCAAGTCCTTGTCATTTCAAAAAACATTTGATGAATATATGTTTTCTCAAATATTTGAAGAATATATCAAGTCCTTCTGATTTCGAAAAGATTTGATGAATATAAGTTTTCTCAAATATTTGAAAGATATATCAAGTCCTTGTCATTTAAAAAACATTTGATGAATATATGTTTTCTCAAATATTTGAAGAATATATCAAGTCCTTCTGATTTCGAAAAGATTTGATGAATATATGTTTTCTCAAATATTTGAAGAATGTATCTAAGGTATTCTTCAATGATTTAAGCGAGCCGATTAGCATATTAATTGCATATATACTTTCTCAAATATTTGAATAATATATTCAAATGGAACTAAATATAACGAATACATGTTTTCTACATCATATTTTACTATATTGATACCTCATTTATACTGGAAAACCATGTTTCTAGTACTCTATATGAAATTTCCAACTGGCCCTCCCCTGTTCCGATTTGGCCCTCCCCTGTTCCGATTTGGCCCACCCTAGTTCCGATTTGGCCCTGCCTCGTTCCGGATTGGCCTTGGTTTTGGCTCTTAGTCTCAACTGCAGATTGACGGCATAATGCAGATTGAAAAAATAACGTGTTAGATATAGTCATGCAACCTGAATATCACTGGACTAGAGCAAACGAAAAACACCAGTTGAAGTCGGCATTGTTGACACTATGCTATGCCGACACAATGCTCTCAAATTGTTCAGTTGCACGCCCAGCAGAAATGTCTTGGTCATTTTTCTTACTCCTTACCTGTAAAAACCTCTTCTTGCTTCAACAGAATCAAATCAACGTGCAAGCTGTAGCAAAAGAATAAAATTCGAATGTGTGATGAAATGTTTTGAAATAAAATAAAATGCGAGATAGAAATTCAAATTAGAACACAATTATATTATATGTACCGTTTTCATGTTTATTCAGTATATTACATGTACCTATACCAGTCCTTCATTGTCATTCGTTTGTTTTCGTAAAGGAATTTGCGATTGTCTAAGAGACTTGGAAACGAACTCTCCATATACCGGTAAGGTGTCAACCACTAACAATGGATTTACTTGTCAATCCTGGTCGTCCCAAACCCCACACGCACATATGATGACCAAAGAGGATTTCTTTACTACCGACCGGTCCTTACGAAGAGCGAAAAACTTTTGTCGAGAACTGGAAGGTGAAGCTGGTCGACCATGGTGTTATACAACTCATCCTCACGTACGCTGGGACTACTGTACATTCTCCATCTGCACAGGTAAAATTACTGCAGGCCAGCGAAGATATGCTGTCGCAAACAATATTTTGTTTATCAACAAAAAGGTACAAGAAGGCAAAGATCAGGAAAAGGCGCAATCAGAAAGAGATTCCCACTCCAAAAACCGAGGTGGGAAAAAACCAAACTAACAATCAGGCACTTATACCATGAAACATATCGTAAGCCGAATGAGCAGCTATTTTCCCAATAGGTGGCCACTCAGTTACCTTAACTTAATTAAAAATATGAAGACATACATAAGGCGCCAACAGCTTAAAACATTTTAAACACCAAGACATAAAACAAAAAGAACCACCACAGAAGTATCGCCTTGGAACGATCAGTAACACAAAGTTACTGGCGGGCTTAAACCGGTTTTACAGGATCCTAACCTCACCCTCAGCTTCTGCAGTGGTTCATAACATTTAGTAAGTTCTTCGGTCCTCGTGTTGAATCTCTAACTAGTCAATGAATCATCAAGAACAAACAAATAAATCATGATAAACATCCTGATGAATCAAAAACAAGATTGAGTAAGCTGGGCGCCGAATAACATACTAACTCCGGAGCAAAAGAAAAACACCAGTTGGACCCCGGTTGGCCAAGCAACAGACAAGAAGCTCCGGCCCCAACCAACTAAAATGAATAGCTTTAAGTCGGGGCCATCATAGAGTCTGACGCCCGACCCACCGGCGTGCAATTAAAGAAGGCAGCATAGTTATCAACCATGATTGGGTTAAAAACCAAGCATGCAGACTGTCGCATAACATTCAAGTTATAACCTATACGTCTGTAACGTGTTATGATTTTTCTGAACTGAAAAGAAAAATCATTAATTCCTATAAGTTTCTTAAATTTGTAACATAAGTCACCATAAAATTCAGGTTCCGAAAGGCCCTCACTTAAAAGCGTCTTTAACCCAACATTATATTTGGAAATCAATTCATAGTGTCTACGATAAATTTTAGAAAAGGTTTTACGAAGTTTATGATACCGATAGCCCTGCTGGAGAAGTTTTGCCGTTAAACATTTATTTCGAGCGTTGAAGTCTGTAACATGATTGCAGCCTCCTTTATAGATTTACATCTTTCTATTGTAAATGGATTTGTTTCTTCTAAAACTTACGGTAAAGGCAATGACGTTTATTTTGATAAAGTAAATTTTCCTTTTGTAATTGTGACGTTCATCGCCGTGCTTCTTATGGTGTACACTTTGTAACTTATTAGGTTTGCTAGAGTCTGCAATTATGGTGCTGACTTCAACGCGCTAAGCAAATGTTTAACAGGCAAACTTCTCCAGCAGGGCTATCGGTATTATGAACTTCGAAAAATTTTATTTCTTTTAAATTTCATCCCAATAACTTTAAATTGGTTTCAAAATTTATTTTTGGGCTCTAAGGACGTTTTTACGTGATGACTTTTCGGAACCAGATATTTATGAAACGAATAGGAAGGAATCATGGGGTACTTTACTCGTACTAGCACTTCTACAGGTATTGACCAATAAATTGTATAAAACATATAGGGAAAAAATATTTAACACTTCGTAACTTTCTTATTTCTTATGATATTTTTATATCACGAACGGCGTTAGAAAGTCTTTATCTTTACCATAGTTTTTTAATTTTTGACGTAGCGCTATTATATAATGGTCTGTTTGGGGACGGCCGTCTTGTTGTACGCAGTTTAATTAAATATATAGCAAAATTTCCGTAAAACGCGGTTAAATACGCCTAGGTACATGACTTCAGCAACAATTTTAAGCTATGATTTTACATTAATGTTAGGCGTCACAAACGGTCCAATGTAGTAGAAATATTATATTTTAATCTGGTGTATTTTTTATTTTTGTAGCTCAACGATAAATTGGTCTGTTTGAGCAAGGACGAAAAAACAATAAATATTATATTCTATCTGGAATTTCCGTTAGTATCCGTAAAATGCACCGATTAGACCCGACTTAATTTCCAGGTATTAATGCCGTGGGCGAAGATTATCGCTCTAATATGAAAATAAAATGTATTTGATGACTGATTGTATAATAAAGAATTTTATATGAATAAATTAATAGGCTTAAGTTTAGAGAGTGATAATTTGCAGAAATAAAACATTAAACTTTACCATATTTTTTTCTCCTTTTTCGGCAGTAGACGCCGAATTGAAAACACAGATGTCAATTCGCTCATGATTGCATAATGTCAATTAGTAATGACACTATGTTAAATTCGCATTCAAGTTCTACTCATCTAATTTATCATTTTATTTTATGAGAATCTTTTTTATACTTATTTCATGAGGTATATGTATTTTTATTTTTCTTTTGATGCTGTAATCCGCAACAGGACGAGTGCTCTATATCTGTCATTCAAAGTCAATCCAAACAAAATAGCAGCTTTTATTAGCTTTAATTAAAAAACATAACATCAAACATAAACGTTTAAAGCGATCATCGCATGAACAGTTGAATCCCGACAACAATTAAAGAAATCAAATTACATGTAAACAATTTAACTTAAGTATTTCACACATACTCGAGATGTAATTGAGCAAACCGAACGAGTATAATTACTCATTTACCCAAAGCGATGACACTGTGCCATAACACATTATGCATGCTTTATTTAACCAACGTGAAGAATTCAAAGATATTTAAAATCTATTTTTTAATATCTTTCTCAAAGCATTTTGACACGAAACAAAAAATATTTAATCATTATACATGTATCGTAGTAGATAAGACTCCTACATTTATCAACCTAACTATGTGTAATTACGGATTCATCATTCATTCATTCATTTCTTTCATTCATTCATTCATTCATTCATTATTCATTCATTCATTCATTCATTCATTCATTCATTCATTCATTCATTCATTCATTCATTCTTTCTTTCTTTTATTCATTTCTTTCTATCTGTCTTTCTTTCTTACATGTGATATATGAAACCCTTGACGACAAAGAAAAAATTTGAGATAATTCTCAATGAAAATGAAAATGGCAAGTTTCCGCTTTGTTTTCGCTTCATAGTACATCCCTCTTCTTCTTAAATACGAAATTTCAAACTTCTAGCCTGCTTCTATGGCTGTACAGACCGGTTTGTAACTGACCTGGTCGGAAACCAAACTTGTTTTCTCATGCGAAGGCTCATTTGTTTTTTTTATTCTTGTACATGCGATTGTTAGAACACCGCATGGTGCTTTAACAAAACAAAAACTGTAGTTTAATAAAACATTAAGTTTCGTTTTAAGAATCTAGATCTCTGTATGCAGACTTGGCTAAGAGTAGCCTGCCTGATATGCAGAATCAGTTTTGTCTGTCAAAACGGTTTCCTACGACGCTGCCAAATTATCATGTGAGAATGTTTTTATAAGAAGCGTGACTTTAATACCTTGCGGCGACAGCCTTAATACGCTGGATGTCAGGTGTAATCCCTTAATTTAGTCATCCATGATGATCGTTTTAACTACCTTATAATCAGCAAAGCGTGAAAACCTACCTTCTGGTCGGCATTTCTGACCATGTCAGACAAAGACCAGATTGGTTATCATTAAAAATGTATCAAGGTTGAACTGCATACTTGGATAAGAATAACCGGTCTTATGGAAAATGGTGTTTCAGCGCTGTGCAGATACACCGCCAATCTATCAGGAAAACATGTCCGTGAAATGTTTACCCCCTTGAACCCCACTTTTGTATAGTAAAACTGGGATTTGCAGGGGTATACCTATTTTTCTTATTTTTGCTCCAAAACATAGATTGTGGGTACTCGTTAGAACCGCCTCGACCAGCGGTTCTAACATGTACCCACAATCTATGTTTTGAGCAAAAATAAATAAAATATCCAAAATTTTCAGCTGAAAAATTTCAGTTTTCAAAAGCTAAAAAATATCTGTTTATTGCATGGGCACGTTTTCGTAATGTTTTCCTGAGCGAGGCCAGTACTATACATGTATAGAAGGTTGTTTTGTGGGTTTTGTTGTCCCGGGAGCACCCGAAGGCTCAACCGGGAGAATGATTTTTTTTTTTTTTTTGAGAAGCCCGCCCGGTTAAGTATAGATGTGAAGAACTTAATTCGAAATATCTTTAATGGTATATAGACTGTGAATATCTAAGTTTTTTTACCCAGCGAAAATGTATATTCTAAATTAATTTATTTGGCGCGAATTACGTTTAATTTCTATATAAAGAAAAACGTATACATTTAATATTTTTCTTAATAATAATAATTTAATTTATGTGTCTTTCACATTCGGATCCTGATAGCCTTCTAAATTTATTTTTAACAATATGATTACTATTGTGCAAATATTTTCAAAAGGGGAACAACACGTTTATTCTCCATATAAGGTTACAAACAACTAATGGAGTCTATTAAAATAATATATGCAGCTTCTTAAATCATCTTGAAAATGCAAAGGCGTGTCCGCGTCTGCAAGACGAATGCTTTTGTTTACGATGGGTCTCTGTTATAATTATCCTATATAAAATCATGTGACATGGGGTTAGCAGATGAATACCCCCGGTCCCTGCGTCATGCATTTAGTCTTTTAACATGTCAACTGCGCTTAATTAAAATAAAGTTTTCACGCAGAGAAAGCTGCAGAGAAAGCTGTTAAAATAAAGCGATGAAATCTTTAATCCCTACAACAACTGTCCCCAGGCAACACTGACATTACCTAGACAGATTAGCCGAATGATAATCGAATATCGCCGGCCAATATCGGATATTATCGGAAAGTCTCCGTAAATTTACCTGAGCGCTAGTAAAATCGATTGCTTGCTTATGTGCCTATATTGAAATACGACTATTGTTCCGGTTGGTTTGTTTTTCTTTTCTTTTTAGCTCAGAAAAATCATCACGCGTTACAGACATAAGGGTTCTAATTTAAATATTATGCGACAGTCTGCATGCTTAGTTTTGTTTTTCCAATCATGGTTGATAACTATGCTGCCTTTTTTAATTGCACGCCTTTGGGTCGGGTGTCAGACTCTATGATGGCCGCAACATGAAGCTATAGCTTGACAACGAAAAATCGGCTGTGTTATGGTTATATTTTTGTCAACATATAGCTTTTTATAGATCGCCGTTTATCATAGGTGTTTTCCAATCAATTCACCGTTTATTAACGGTAATGTATTGGCATGATGTTCTTAATAATAATAGAGAAAGGAATTACCTCGGTAGGTAGAGGAGCAGTTTAGTTCATTTGGAAGAGAAGGTATTTTGCCCTTAAGAGAGACAACCCAGGGTTCGAATCCCGTCAAAGACATTTTTATTATTTTATAGAGTGCTCTTCATCCTCATTTTTTTCTTTCTTTATCTATTATGGTGTTATATTTTCTGACATTTTATTTAATTTATTCTCCTTGCAGATCATGTTAATGCTAAATGATAATTATTATTATGGGACTTTACAAAGTATATTTGAATTTCTAAGTAAACTTTTACGGACATAGAAACTATAGTAGGTGTCCATATTAATGCCTATTTGCACCGCGTTGTCTGCATCTTTTAGGTTATTTCATGACGTGTCACACATTAAGTCATAGTTTCACTGACAGTCCGTCACACCTTCGTCTGGAAACAGTCTCCTCGTCGGTCAATGTCACGTCATCAGAGAATTCGTCACCCGCCGTCAACGTGCGTGAGCCATACAACGACTTATTTTACATTTTCATGCGAATTGCGAAAATATATAGATAATCATGTAAAACACGAACTGCATGAAAGTATGAGTGATGATTAGGGAGTGGCATGAAAAAAAAAACAAAAAAAAAAAAACTTTCACAAAAACATTTTATGGGACTCGGACCCACAGTGGTCGGATCCTATGTCCTGTGGTCTAACCATTACACCAAATTCAAACGCAGAAGTTCTAATGATATGAGAGTATTTGTTAAATACCATGCTTCACGAATTCCGATAAACCGATCAATAGTTGTCTAAATACTCGCATAGGATTCCGTATACGTCATCAAATTTATAAAGAAACATCGATAACCAAAATATTTACCAAAACAATCTGTCATGTTACGATGGTCAAGCTATATTCATTATATATAGTTGGATGGGACCCACACTATCTCTCTTTGAACATTTTCACTGCTTCCAAAAGATCCAACTTTTATATTTTATTTGTCGGTTGCTTTGCCATCCAGAGTTCAACTGGTGTTTTTCTTTCGCTCCGGATATCAGTAAGTTATTCGGCGCCCAGGGATCTCCCTTGTTGGGTAGCTTACTGAATCTGTAATTCCTCGTTTTTGATTCATCATGGTGGTTATCATGATTTGTTTGTTTATCCTTGATGATTCATTGACTAGTTAGAGATTCACCACGAAGACCCAACAACTAACTTGATGTTTTGAACCACTGCAAAAGATGATGGTGAGGTTAGGGCCCTTTTAAATCGATTCAAGCCCCAAGTGATTTTCTATTACGGATGGTTCCAATGCTGTATTTCTGTTGTGGTTCTATTTGTTTTATATTTTTAGTCGAAATTTTGTACTGTTTGAACCTTATTTGCGATAAAATAGTTTTTGTTTAGTTCGAATATCTGAGTGGACGCCTTTTGGCGGACATAGCTGCTCACTCGGCTTACGTTTTTTTACGTACAAGAACCTTATTTTCAATTTAGGTTTTTTCCATTTTCCCAACTCGGTTTTCGTAGTGGGAAGTTCTTTCTGATTATGCTTATTTTTCCTGGTCATTGCCTAATTGTAACTTTACCCACAGTATATCTTGAACGGAGGTATGGTAAAATGAACGTAAACAAGAGGACCAATGGTCCTGTAAACGCTCAACTGAGAACTGGAATATGCATCCTAAGCTGACCTTGCCGTAAAATAGGTCAATGCCATCCCAGGATCATGATTTATATAAACTTTGTAAAGCTGTATTTATTGATGCTTCAGGCCAAGTTTCAAAATCAAAGGCCTTCTGGTTCTGAAGAAAAAGATTTATAATCATATTTACTATTTATAGGCATTGCGGCAATCTTGGTTATATGACCGGGACCATTTATATTAGCTCTCACTCGCCTTTCCCAACGATGCTCCACATAAAGTTTGGCTTTGATTGGCAAAGTGGTTTCAGAAAAGAAGTTCTTTGAAAAGTATGGACATATACATGTATATAGCCCGGAGGTGGGGGCAGACAACCCCCTGAGGATATTTTTCCATCAACATAAATATTCTGTCCATTTGCATATTACCAGCAAGTTTCCCCCAATTTAACAACATTTTACTAACTTTCCCCATTCAAATGCATGGACAACCTATGTTGGCCTTGTCATAAAATAACTCAAGGTCATCCCAAGGTCATGATTTATATAAACTTTGTAGAGCTCCTCTCCCTGATGCTTCATACAAAGTTTCAAAATCATAGGCCTTCTGGTTCTGGAGAAGAAGATTTTCAAAAAGGTACAAGTAGGCAAAGATCAGGAAAAGGCGCATTCAGAAAAAGATTCCCACTCCAAAAACCGAGGTGGGAAAAAACCAAACTAACAATCAGGTACTTATACCATGAAACATATCGTAAGCCGAATGAGCAGCTATTTTCCCAATAGGTGGCCACTCAGTTACCTTAACTTAACTAAAAATATGAAAACATACATAAGGCGCCAACAGCACAAAAAAAAAATTATACACCAAGACATAAAACAAAAACAAAGGTTTTTTGCTATTTATAGCCATGACAGCCATTTTGGTCATGTGACCTTCACCATTTATATAAACTTTCATTCTCCCTTCCTAAGAATACTCAGGAATTATTATCGGCTTAGATTCATTTTCTAACCAACGTTTAACATCTTTGGCCCCTTTTGATTATGATAGTCTTTATATCGACTATCCTGTTGAAAGCTGCAAAATTACAGTAATTGTCTTTGGCTCAATGTTGCCAAATCTATAGGGTCACTGAAGAGGCTTAAGTAGCCGAAACCTCGGTATGGCCCTTTCCCTTTCTCATTAATATGCTCACTGCTCTTAAAGAATCTGTTTTATTTTATTTGCTATTGCTGTAGCTGGTGTTGTGCCGTGTGGCGGCCCTAAAATGTCTCCCCGTACATCATCCATAGTGCAGATTATATTTTGCTTTTGGTCCTTTGAGATCAGCGAGGGTATTCTGAGAAATCAGAAAATTATTATCGGCTTAGATTCATTTTCTAACCAACGTTTAACATCTTTGGCCCCCTTTGATTATGATAGTCTTTTGATTATGATAGGGATCTCCATCGTCGGGCAGCTTACTGAATCTGTGAGTCCTGGTTTTTGATTCATCTGGATGTTTATCATGATTTACATGTATTTGTTTGTTCTTGATGATTCATTTACTAGTTAGAGATTCACCACGAGGACCGAAAAACTAACTAAATGTTATGAACCACTGCAGAAGCTGAGGGTGAGGTTACGGCCGTGTAAAATCGATTTAAACCCGCCAGTAACTTTGTGTTACTGATGGTTCCAAGTCGATACTTCTGTGGTGGTTCTTTTTGTTTTATGTCTTGGTGTTTAAAATATTTTTGTGCTGTTGGCGCCTTATGTATGTTTACATATTTTTTAGTTAAGTTAAGGAAACTGAGTGGCCACCTATTGGGAAAATAGCTGCTCATTCGGCTTACGAAATGTTTTTATGGTATAGGTACCTGATTGTTAGTTTGTTTTTTTCCCACCTTGGTTTTGGAGTGGGAGTCTTTTTCTGATTGCGCCTTTTCCTGATCTTTGCCTACTTGTACTTTTTTATATTGACTATCCTGTTGAAAGCTGTAAAATTACAGTAATTTTCTTTGGCTCCATGTTGCCAAATCTATTGGGTCACTGAAGAGGCTTAAATAGCCGAAACCGCGGTATGGCCCATTCCCTTTCTCATTAATATGCTCACTGCTCTTAAAGGATCTGTTTTATTTTTATTTGCTATTACTGCAGCTGGTGTTGTGCCGTGTGGCGGCCCTAAAATGTCTCCCCGTACATCATCCATAGTGCAGATTATATTTTCCTTTTGGTCCTTTGAGATCAGCGAGGGTATTCTGAGAAATCAGAAAATTATCATCGGCTTAGATTCGTTTTCTAACCAACGTTTGACATATTTGGCCCCTTTTGATTATACTAGTCTTTATATCGACTATCCTGTTGAAAGCTGCAAAATTACAGTAATTTTCTTTGGCTCCATGTTGCCAAATCTATAGGGTCACTGAAGAGGCTTAAGTAGCCGAAACCGCGGTATGGCCCATTCCCTTTCTCATTAATATGCTCACTGCTCTTAAAGGATCTGTTATATTTTTATTATCAACAAGACGTTTGGCTTTGATTGGCCAAACGGTTTCAGAGAAAATGATCTTTGAATATTATGGTAATATATACATGTATCTTGCCTCCGGCGGGGGGCAGACCTGCCCCTGGGGTCCTTTTTTTCAGAATCATAAATATTCAATCTATTTGCCCATTTCCATTAAGAGTTTCTCGTCAAATGACATTTTGACAATTTTCCCCATTCAAATGCATGAGCGACTTATGTTGACCTTGCCGTAAAATAGATCAAGGTCATCCTAGGGTCATGATTTATATAAACCTTGAAGAGCTCCTCCCCTTGATGATTCATGCCAGGTTTCAAAATCATAGGCGTTCTGGTTTTGGAGAAGAAGAATTTTAAAGGTTTTTGCTATTTATAGCGATGGCAGCCATCTTGGTAATGTTACCTTGACCATTTATATAAACTTTCATTCTCCCTTCCTAAGAATACTCAACAATACGTTTGGCTTCGATTGGTCAAACGGTTTCAGAGAAAAAGATCTTTGAATATTATGGTAATATATACATGCATATTGCCCCCGGGTGGGGGCAGACTTGCCCCTGGTGTCCTTATTTTTAGAATCATAAATATTCAGTCCATTTGCCCATTTCCATAAAGTTTTTCCCTTCAAATGACATTTTGACAATTTTCCCCATTCAAATGCATGAGCGACCTATGTTGACCTTACGCTAAAATAGGTCAAGGCCACCCAAGGGTCATGATCTATATAAACTTTGTAGAGCTCCTCCCCCTGATGCTTCATGCCGGGTTTCAAAATCATAGGCCTTCTGGTTTTGGAAAAAAGAAGATTTTTTAAGGTTTTTGCTATTTATAGCCATGGTGGCCATCTTGGTCATGTGACCTTGAATATTTATATTAATATCTTTCATTCCCGCATCCTAAGGTTACTGCATATAAAATTTTGCTTCGATTGGTTGAGCGGTTACTGAGAAAATGAAGTTTAACTTTTAATTTTTAAATGACTTTTGGCCAAGGTAAAGAAATGACCTTGACCTTTAATACTCACATCACTTCATTAGCGCAACATGTTGTCTGTATCTACCACTTTTCAGGTCACTGGCTACAAAACTTCTTGAAAAATTCAATGTTTACACTTTTTTCAAATGAAAAGCCTATGTAACCAAAATTGACCTGGCCGTAAAATAGGTCAAAGTCAAAACAAGGTCATGATTTATATAAACTATGATGGGCCAAAGTCCCCAATGCTACATACCAAGTTTCGTTGAAATAGGTCCACTGGTTCCAGAGTAGAAGATTTTTATGTTTTTCACCATATATGGGCATGGCGGCCATCTTGGTCATGTGACCTGTACCATTTATGTACACTTTCGTTCCCTTTTCCTAAGGATGCTCCACATGAAGTTTGGCTTTGATTGGCCAAGCGGTTTAAGAGGAGAAGATCTTTGACACTGTGGACGACGGACGACGGACGGACGCCGGAGCATGGCCATCCTATAAGCTCACCTTGTGAGCCTTCGGCTCAGGTGAGCTAAAATGGATAATTTTGTGCCACTGCAAACCGCCAGACTTGTATAACAAGCCATGGCTCGTATATAAAATGAGCCGCGATGGGAGAAACCGGTCTTCGGAATTTTCGAGCAGGTTTGACAAAATCCAGCCTGTACAGTCACAGAAGAAAGATAGATGCTTGAAGTTTCGGATTAAGTAGAAAAGGAGTGGTACTATCCGTGTAGCGAAAACAAAGTCGCTGATTAGGTGTGTAGTTACTACACAAGTGATCTGCACTTTTGTTTTCCCAAAGGCAAAGTGTTTTTTTTTTCGCATGACGCGGCTCAAATCGCAATCGTGTTTATTGTCGTCTCCCCGTGACGTGCCTTAAAGAGCATTAATGCAATATCCCATACCGATGTACCTGTCGTGATACGATTTTGTTAATACTTGAAAAGAAGAAAAATAAATGTAAAGGTTGTTCGGGTGTAAATATGGGTCCCCGCTCATTAGGGCCTTCTGGAGAAATAGATGGGCTGCTTGTGCCTCCAGGCAAAGCTTCTAATCTACTGACCGACCAACTGATTATTTGTTAACCGCTTATGTTTGAGCCTGCCCATTAAATGTGGTTTAGTCAAAACATTTACACGTATAAGCCTTATTGGCTTAGTTGGTGGTTATATTTATAAAGCACATTTTGAGTGTCATGACATACTAATGTTGGATTTAAGTTTCATTAAATGGAAGCAACGTCCCGACATGACCATTGCTATTGACTGGACGTAAAGAGCATCAGTTCAAACAAACAAACTATAAAACTAATGTATTATTATCGTAGACTAAATATTTCCATCGGGGCTCCGTTAAACCTCTCCACACACTTTTCTGAATATACAGATGTATATGCAATTATAACATCCTTTGCGAATCTGAATGGGATTCAATCGGTAGTATTTCTTAACTCATAAACGCCTGGCGTCCTTTTTATGAGACATAGGCAAACATAGGCAAACATCATGGCCCCTGATGTGACGTCGCAGAACGCGGCGTCCCATCTTGGACTATTCTGTTTGCACAGAGAATTTTAATGAAATGATCCGCCGCATATGAAAACCAACAAAATGCACAAAGACGCGGATCAGCTGTGCAGTAACTGCCAAGCTGATCAGCGTCTCGGTTTTCAAGACACTGACAGTGCAATCCCTTTTCTTCTCAAATACGAAATTTTAAGTTTCTAGCCTGCTTCTGCGGCTTACAGCCTGGTTTATCTCGGACCTGGTCGAAAACCAAAATTTTTGGTTTTCCCATGCGAAGGCTCAAATATAAATCACTCCTAACACCCCTAAATGTGACAGTGGACTCATTTAGTTCATACTTATGGGAAAATCCATTCGTAAAACGTGTTAACAAGTGGAAATTTGATTCTATAGGACAGTGGGTATACCAGTTATTATGTGTGTTCGGTGTTCTCAAATACCAATAATTATATTGGATCAATTTCATTATAAACGGCGCCAGTGATAAGGAAATTGATACAAATGGTAAAAATGTTAATGATATTGGTGCAAATGAGCCTCGACGCGAGAAAACCGGTCTTCGGGGTTTCCGACCAGGTCCGACACAAACCGGCCTGTACAAGCTCAGAAAAGAGCTAGAAGCTTGAAATTTCGGATTTAAGTAGAAGAGGAATTGTACTATCCGAGTAGCGAAAACAAAGGCGCTGATCAGCTTCGCGGTTACCGCGAAGCTGATCTGCGCCTTTGTTTTCGCCTAGGCAAAAATCCGGTTTTCTCACGATGCGGCTCAAATGGTAAAATAATTGCCATTGGTGCTCCTTGGGCCCCGAACACACGTATCGTAAATGTATTTTACTAGAGTACTATCAAGAATGCATCCATGAACTGCACAGCCCGACAGGAACAATCACACCCCCTGACATTGACAATGACGGATTATACGACCTCAACATTGATTGTCTGTGGATTGTCGTAGCACCGGACAACAACGTGGTGAGGTACACAATTCACTTCTACGAAACAGAATTGAATATTGATGAACTTTTGGTACGTACAAATAATAGTTTAAAGTCTCTTTCTTTCTTTGTTTCTTTCTTTCTTTGTTTCTTTCTTTGTGTCTTTCTTTCCTTCTTTCTCTCTTTCTCTGTTTTTCACGCTCGCTCTCTCTCTCTATTACAATCATCTACATATGTTTTTACCTTTGTCGGTCTCTGTCTTCTCTCTCGCGTACTTTACTGTAATGTTTATTTTTTTTCTTTTTCTCTCTATATATATATATCTCTCTCTCTCTCTCTCTCTCTCTCTCTCGCTCTCTCTCTCTCGCTCTCTGTAAGTGTGTATCTCTCTGTTACTTACTTTCTCTCTTTCTCTCTCTTTCTCTGTCTCCGTAACTGACTTCATGTCTATCTCACTCACTCTATTCATCTATGTTTTCTTTTCTCTCACTATCTCTGTTTTTCTGTTTTTACTCTCTCTGTTACTGTAACTCTGCACCTTGTTCATCTTTTTTCTCTTTGTCGGTTTCTCTCTTCTCTCTCTCGTGCGTTGTATTGTCTCTATTTTTTTGTCTATTTTTGGTGTGTTTGTGCCTTTATGTGCGTATTATATATAAACATTTAAATTCAAACAACTGAGTCACCGTCTTAAGGGAAATAGATGCTGACTCAACTGACGAATATTTTCTCTTTATATCAAATTATTATTGTCCTGATTGAACGAACAACTAACTAAATGATGTGAACCGCTGCAGGAGCTAAAGGTGAGGTTATGGCCATGCAAAATTGATTCAAGCCCCCGGTCATTTATAACTGACCGTTCCCAGACGATATTTATGTGATGGTTCTTAGTGTTTTATGTCCTGGTGTTGATTTTTGTGTTGGTTGCACCTAATGTACGTTTTCATATTTTTGTTAAGTTTAGGTAACTAAGTGGCCACCCTATTGGGAAATAGCTGCTCACTCGGCTTACAAAATGTTTTCTTAGTAAAAGTACCTGCTTGTTATTACGCTTTTTCTTAAATCGGTTTTTGAAGGCGAAATTGCTTTCTGATTGTGCTTTTTTCTGATCACTGCGTTTTTTACATTTTACCCACCTGTTTTTCAAGGGTGGGACTATGTTTCTGACTGCACCAGTCCTTGAGCTTTGCTTACTCAAGCTTTTATTTCAGATCTTTGAGAAAGCTAACCCGGCTGATCAACAGGTGTACCCAGTCTCACTCAACTCATCAATAGAGGGTGTTACGCTATCCAACGTGCTGTATGTAATGTTCTATTCCGACTACAGTGTTAATTACAGATCGTTCAATATAACGTACAGACATATCGAAGGTATTTTTGTTCAGTTTTAATGAAAACATCCCCACCATTCATCGTTCTTCACCTAACCTCACCCTCAGTTTCACAGAGGTCCACAACATTTAGTTAGATGTGCGGTCCTCAAGATGAATTTCTCACCAGTCAGTCAATCATGAAGGACTAACAAATAATTCAGAATTAAAATTCAGATTTTTAACTTTCACTAAATGATGGAAAGCATTATGCTGTTTTAAAGAATAACGCTCAAAATCATTCTCATAAAAGTCATGTAGCGATGGGCGAGTGGCGAAGCAGAAGGTGTAGGATACACTGGGAGCTGATGTCGCAGACCTGCACGCAGGCGGCTCAGTTCTATGTGGTCGTTTTCCAGGAGAAACAGTAAGCGGGATTTGGCAGCCGGCATAGTGACTCAGCAGACCTGTTTAGGACCGCAATGCTCATCCCCGTAGCATGGGGAAGGGGGACGAAAAGGTGCCCTACACAATTTCCTGTTTTAAACCCCTTGGCTGGTTAACCGCGATCAGCGGGGACCCCTCTTAGTGGTCGAAACAATAAGAAAAAAAGAAAGACACTCCCTTTTCGGAATGGCACATGGATTGTGAGAACATTGATGGACAGTGCTGGGTCGGGTATACCACAGCATAGAACGGCCCGTGTAGGCAGAGAACTTGGGAGGTATGGATTTCAGAGTGAGACTTGGTTCGCAGATGTTGGGGTGATCGAAGAAGTTGGTGCTGGATACAACCTTTTCTGGAGTGGACGCTAAAGTGGAGAGAGGCGTGAAGCAGTTGACTTTGCCGTTAAAACATAACGTGTTGGTAAGCTTTCAGGATTGCTAAAAGGCATCAATGACCGCCTAATAACATTGACTCTTCCTCTGTCAGGCAATAAACATGCAGCCATTGTCAGTGCCTATGCAGCCACGATGGCCAATCCAGACGAGGTTACGGACAAGTTCTATAATGACTTAGACGACGTTAATTCTGCAACACCCCGTACAGACGAGCATATCCTTCGTGGTGGTTTTTAATGTCAGAATCGGTTCAGACTTTCTGGGGAGGAGGTATATTCCCAGAAGGTGTTGGAAATTGCAACAGCAATGCTATCTTGCTTCTAAAGAAATGTGCTGAACATTATCTTCTAATCAACAACACAGTATTCCGTCTACCTAGCAGAACTAAAATTCCCTTGTCGCATCCCCGTTCCAAACACTGACATCTCATAGACTATGTCATAGTGCATAGAACAGACAGGCAGAATTTTAGAGTGACAAACACATGTGTGGTGCAGACTGGTTGTCAGCAAACTCAACCTAAGGATCCAGCCTGCGAGGTGACCTCAAGGCAAAAAAGCTCCTATAAGACTGGATGTCTCAAAGCTGAATCAAGACAGCATGAGACAGGCTTTAAGTAAGGACATTTGCAACCAACTAAAGGATGTTAAGAAAGTTCGCTCCGCGCAAAAATTGTTTTCCTGACAGTTTAATTTTAATTCTTCAAAACTAAAAAAATGACATAACCAGACTTTAATTTGGATGAATGTAGAAAGACAAGAGCAATTGTGTTTTAAATCAGATAACTGATCATTAAAAAAGTGGCCCTCAAACACCGGCACCCATTTTGTGACCCTTTACTTTTTATACGAAAATGGGGGTATACTAGTAAATACCTTTGCCATACCAAGACTGATGCGTAATTTTTTTCTTTGATTTAATGAATTAAGCCTTTATGAACTACTTATTCGACATTTATAATAATTCTGTGACATCTTCAATTGTAAACCTTTAAAGAAAACTCAAATGTCAAAATTTTCACATTTTTTTTTTCAGAAAATCGAATCATTCCAAAATTTGTGAAAACAAGTGACCCTAGAAAATATACACCTGTGAAGCAACTCGACGTGAGACAGCATTTTAACTGCTTTATTGTGTCTGAGAATGGGACAGATTCATGGAAAATATATCATTTGATTAGTTTTTGCCTACAAAACGCTTTAAAATCATGTGGTTAATTGTGGAACGAACTTTCTTAACACCCTTTAGATGCAGTTAATCTCAATTCAGAGAACCCCGAAGAAAACTGGGCAGTTTTCCATCAAACAGGTCATTCTTTAGCTGCTGCTACTTTAGGACATCGATCTCGCAAACATCAAGACTGGTTTGATGAGAATGATGACTAAATCAGCAGGCTTCTTGAAGAAACACACCGATTGCACAAGGCACTTCAAGATGATACTTGTTCACTCCCCAAGAAAGCAGCCTACAGCAACATTTGTAAGACAGTCCAGACTAGGGGCATGCAAGATTCCTGGCGGAGGAAGAAAACAGAAACAGACAGAAAGGACATGAATAAATTTCATGATGCACTGAAAACAACTTATGGCCCAAAGAGTTCTGGAGCCACGAGATGAGAGCACTATTCTCACAGTTAAAGAGGCTATCTTGAAAATGTCGGCAGAACATTTCAATATTGTGCTGAATCGACCATCAAGCATCAATGAGGATGCAATCGACAGACTTCCACAGATAGAGTGCAATGTTCTGTTGGATGAATTTCCAACCGTAATGGAAACAATGAAAGCAGTTCAACATCTGTCTTCTTGCAAAGCTCCAGGTGCAGAAGGAGTTGTTTCACTGTATGTGGAGGAAGAAGGCTATCCCACAAGAATTGAAGGATGCATCCATAATCCACCTATTCAAGCGGAAAGGATATCCACAAGTCTGTGACAACCACAGAGGCATCTCCGTCCTAGTCCTATCCATATATCGGCAAAAACTCTGTTGAAACGCCTGAATGCTCATCTTGATTAGAAGGGACTTATCCCAGAGCTCAATGTAGATTCAGAAAATACAGAGGGACAATAGACATGATCTTTACAGCTTCAGGAGAAATGCCAAGAACAGAATGTAGATCTATACATGACGTTTGTCAACCTCACCAAAGCTTTTGACACAATAAGTCGTGATGCACTCTGGAAAATCATTACCAAGTTTGGCTGTCCATCCAGATTCATAGCAATGAAGCACAATTTCATGATGTCATGCAGGCATCCATATAATCGAGAGTTCTTTGAACCCTTTGAAGTAACGGACGGGGTCAATCAGGCTGTGTTATGGCACCAACACTGTTGAGCATGATGTTTTCTGCCATGCTAATTGATGCTTTTCAGGACAGTGACACTGGTTTTCCAATCAGGTACCGTTGTGATGGCAAGCTTAGACGTTTGCAAGCCAAACCTAGGGTGCAGACTGATGTGCTAGATGAGCTCCGCTTCGCAGATGGTATGGATAAGAATGCCAGCTCAGAGGCTAAAGTACAATAAGCCATGGATCAAGTCTCACATTCATGTGACAATTATGATCTCACAATCAGCACAAAAAGACAGAAATTGTACACCAAACAGCACCTGGAAAACCGTACAATGAACCAACCATGAGGAGTGACTCCCACAGAAAATCTTCTTTGGAGAACTACAAGAGGGAAAGCGCTCTCAAGGTGGCCAGAAGAAACGCCAAAAAGACACTCACAAAAAATATAAAAGTTTGCTCCTTTGGAAGTAGTTTAAGCATTTTAAAAGGGGAGATAATATGGACACAAAGCCTCTTTGAAGAATTTCTTTATACCAATAAGGTCATTATACTACTGTTTATTGTGCCTACCTCTCTGTCGTACTCATTCCCTTACGTTCCTGTTGAAAACTAGCCGGATGGCTACCTTGTTGGGAAAGAGCTAGTCATTCTGCTCTTCAAATGTATTGTCGGAAAATGTTTTGTTGCGTTTTATGTATTTTCTTTCCCACTCGCTGTCTATGTTGGGACTTTAAATTTAATTGAATTGCATCGATTCCTGGTCCCTCTATTCTTATTTGGGAACAGACTGTACAGGAGCGATCAAAGTGGCGAGGCCTCATCAACAAAGGAAGAAAATTTATTGTGAAAAAAATAATATTTGTGGTTAAAAATACACTGCGGGGTATTTAATAACCATTGCTTATTGATTTATCGTTTTTCATTATATCAATTATAGGCAAAACTGTTTCAATGGTTCTTGTTGTAAATATGCTATTAAATGCATACAAATTACAGAGTAAAAATGTTTAGATAAAAGTTGCTGCATACAGGTTATTATATAGATTATACATGTAGGCCAAAACTGTTAAGAAACTCTTTGTGGACATAATGTCGATTATAACATCAGGAAAACATGTCCGTGTAATATATACCCCCTTGAACCCCAATTTTATATAGTAAGAGTAGGGTATGCAGGGGTATACCTATTTTTCTTATTTTTGCTCCAAAACATAGATTGTGGGTACTCGTTAGAACCGCCTTGGCGAGGCGGTTCTAACGTGTACCCACAATCTATGTTTTGGGCACAAATAAGAAAAATATCAAACGTTTTCAGCTGAAAATGTTCAATTTTTAAAACTAAAAAAAATCTGTTTCTTGCATGGGCAAGTTTTCGTAATGATATCAATTATCTGCAAAATATGTAATTATATCAGTTGCAGGTCAAACCTGTTCAGACATTCTGACGGATTATTCTGGTCCCGTGAATATGACAAACATTGGGCATAGTTGCCAGGCCTGGGCCGAGCAGTCTCCGCACAGACATAACTATATTCCAAGGAATGATAATGTAGGAAACAGGTGTTTCGACATTGGCTCTGCCGGTCGACCATGGTGCTACACAACAAATCCAGACGTCCGGTGGGGATATTGCACTCTGAGGATTTGTGACAGTTAGTACAACTCGGTTATCACCTTACTTGCCATACTAAACTTACCTGCATTTTTACCGGAAAATACCGATGATTTATCGGATTTCCGTAGGCTATGACAGGTAGACCTTACCTGTCCACTTTGGTTTTCAGTTAACATTACATTGCTATGGAAAACGGTTTTTATACAATTATAGTATGTTTATTTAAAAAGTCAGAAATAGGATGCTGTTATATCCAGTTTCTACATTTTATCAGCTTTCCGATGATATAAATTTTATCTAATTTGAGTTTGATCTTTATGCTTCCCAAAACGCCTGAAGTTACCATCGTGCTATCCTATAGTAAGCTATTGTAAACAATTCAAAACGCGTGCATCTCCATTTTCACGTCTAATTTACTAAAAATCTATTGTAGGGAAATTTAGGATGCTGTTATATTTGTTATCTGCACATTCCATACTTTGCATACATATAAGTTTCACGGATCTAGTAACAGGCTATTTTGCTTCCCGAATATAGGATAATGACAGTTGTAACTCTTTCTGGAAGTTATTTTTTGCTTGGAATTTGTCTAAGTCCGCACAATAAATGTTACAGGTAACTGTGTAATATCGAAGCGTCATTGGCTGCCTCAGGCTAATGAAAGAGGTGAAAATGTTGAGAAATGTTTAGTTTAGCCGATGGGTCCAAAATACTTTTTTGTACTGATTATTAGAAAAATGATCAAAATATTTATCTTTAAGATTAAATATTGTTTTTCGGCACTTTTAAAATCTGACGTTATGACTTATATGGTTACATATAAGTTCATTTTGAAAAAATAGATATTTCAAGAACTTATGTGAATTCATAAATTCATGTGATATTCATCATTTTAATTAATCATTTTTATGCGAATTTTTTTTTTTTTTTTTTTTTTTTTTTTTTTTTTTTTTTTTTTGATGCCGTAATCCGCAACAGGACGAGTATGCGATATCTGCCATTCAAAGTCGACCCAAACAAAATAGCAGCTTTTATTAGCTTTAATTAAAGAACAATAAATCATCAAACATAAACGTTTAAAGCAATCATCGCATGAACAATTGAATCCCGACAACAATTAAAGAAATCAAATTACATGTATCCATTTTAACTTAAGTATTTCACACATACTCGAGATATAATTGAGCAAACCGACCGAGTATAATTACTCATTTACCGAAAGCGGTGCATGGTGATGACACTCTGCCATATCACATTATGCATGCTTTATTTAACCAAGCTGAAGAAATCAAAGGTATCTAAAATCTATTTGTTAATATCTTTCCTCAAAGCATGTTGACACGAAACAAAAACATTTATCATTATGCATGTATCGTAGTAGAGAAGACCTAAATATGTGGTATTACGGATTCGTGAAATGCGAATTCATTCATTCATTCATTCATTCATTTCTTTCTTTCTTTCTTTCTTTCTTTCTTTCTTTCTTTCTTTCTTTCTTTCTTTCTTTCTTTCTTATATACGATATTTGAAATCCTTGACGACAAAGAAATAATTTAAGATAATTATCAGTGGAAATGAAAATGGCAAGTTCCGCGCAAACAATATGACACTATACGAGTATGTTTAATTTTGCAGAAATTCTACAACTTGCAAACTTGCATAGGCGAAAACAAAGGCGCTGTACCGCTCATCAGCGTCTTTGTTTTCGCTTCATAGATAGTAAATAAATCCGAAATTTCAAACTTCTAGCCTGCTTCTGTGACTGTACGGACCGCTTTGTGTCTGACCTGGACAGAAACCAAAATGGTTTTCTCATGCGAAGGCTCATTTGGTATTTTATTCTTGTACATGCGCAGGACATTGAAATTAAACCGTTTGCGTTATTGATGCATGTCAGGTTTACACCGCATGGTGCTTTAACACACACAAAAAAATGTAGTTTAATTAAACATGAAATTTTGTTTTAAGAATTTAGATTCATTGTTCTATATGATCTCTATATGCAGATTCGGCTAAGAGTAGCCTGCCTGATATGCAGAATCAGTTTTGTCTGTCAAAACAGCTTTCTTATGACGCTGCCAAATTATCATGTAAGAATGTTTTTATAAGGAGCGTGACTTTAATACCTTGCGGCGACAGCCTAAATACGCTGGATGTCAGATCCAGTCATCCATGATGATCGTTTTAACTACCTTATAATCAGCAAAGCGTGAAAACCTACTTTCTGGTCGGCATTTCTGACCATGTCAGACAAAGACCAGATTGGTTATCATTAAAACTGTATCAAGGTTGAACTGCATACTTGGATAAGAATAACCGGTCTTAAGGAAAATGGTATGTCAGCGCTGTGCAGGTCATCAACGCCTATACGATTTTAACATGCAGACAAGTTGTCGCAAGAATCTGCTCGAATTTTAAATGATAATTTGTTTAATCTTATCATTTTGTTATCAAATATGATGATAAAAACGTCCCCTGCTTACATCAGGACTGGGGTATGTAGGGGCATACCTATTTTTCTTCTTTTTGCTCCAAAACACCTAGATTGTGGGTACTCGTTAGATCCGCCTCGCCGAGGTGGTTCTAACGTGTACCCACAATCTAGGTTTTGAGCAAAACTAAGAAAAGTTCAATTTTAATGCTAAAAACCTCTGCTTATTGCTTGGGCAAGTTTTCGTAATTATAATGTACAGGGTTCGCGCTAGGATATATTTTTCTTTAGCCATCACTTTCGCCATTTGAGATTTTTTTTCGCCATTTTCTTGAAGTTTGAGCCAAATCTTGGCCATTTTTTCGCCAAGAGGACACATCTCACTCAGCTCCTTGCTCACTTAATCCCCCAAATATTTTGTTTGCCCTTTTTAACTTGGTCTCTCCAGTTCCCTAAAAATACATATTGCCCTTCTCACCCAAGTCCCATACATGCTACATGTACTAAGTTATATTTCAACAGTAGATCCAGGTAATGTAATTATGAATTTCCAACTGATTTGAAGGGCAGGTGTAGACTGAGATCCCTATACATATAGTTTGGGAAAATATGTTTTATAAAGCTTGTTCTTGTATTTGTAAACAAGGAGAACAACTACTAAAATTATTAGTTTATGCTTGTACAAAATCAAGAAACAAACTTTTAAGATTAGTAGACAGATTGAAATATTAAAATTCATATACTTTAATAGAAAAAAAATAAATGACACTCTACAAAATCAAGAGTTAAAGCTATAAAATAAATGCATGGGTGAAGTTGAGTTGCTGATTCTAAAAAGAATCTGTTTCATTTTTAAATGGTATATATTGACATTTCCCACTCACTCAAACATTATTTCAACACTAACACGCTGGTGACAGTCTACATCGTTACCGGACCACGTGCGCCAAGCGTGTTATGCAGTACACGCCTGAATACACAAGGTCAGAAATGACACCTGTCAATTGAATGCTTTAGCAACACACTGCAACACTTGAATAAACACCGATAAAGAATAGGATTATCTCTATTGTAGGTGCGAATATACAGGTAATCAAATGATGGTTTTCAGTGGAAAACAATGGCTTTTTGGCTGGACAAAGTGGCTCTATATATTCGCCATTTATTTTCGCCAAAGTCAAATTTTAGGAGCCAAAAAATAAAAATCTTCGCAAATGGCGACGATGGCGACCGCTAGCGCGAACCCTGATGTAATTACTGCCAAAGTTTAATTTCTTACAAAGATTCTTCGATGAACTCCAATGAACCTCGAATTCTTTTTTATGAAATACTTAAAACCCTAAAACTTTTCCATCAGAGAGACATGTCTGTGAAATATATATCCACCCCATCATATCCCACTTTTATATAGTAAAACTGGGGTTTACAGGGGTATGCCTGTTTTCCTTATTTTTGATCTAATTCGTACATAGACTGTGGGTACTCGTTATAACCGCATAATCAATGTTTTGAGTAAATATATAAAAATCCATTTTTTTTTCTTGAAATTTATTTTCTTTCTGCAGAACAAAGTTCTGTATATTGCCTGAGATAAAGATGTATAGTATATATCTCTGATATTGCATGGGCAAGTCTTCGTTTTGTCACTATTTTTTTCCGTCTCACGAATTATAATACGGATTTTTGTGTTTCATGTTATGTTTTAAGGTGCTAAACAAAGATGAAAAGCGCAAAGAAAACCAAATTAAGCTATTCCATTAAATGTGTTCATGTGAACAATTCATTCGGCCATGGGAAACGCATTAAATAACTAACTCCTCCGATTTAAATTTTATTGGAGCCGAGCTCACTATCTGCTATCACCCACTGGACGAGATTCTCGCAATAGGCGAGATTCTCGTCATCATTGTTCAGGTAATACAGGTAAATAAAAATCGGTCAAAACTCTCTTGAAACCCAATATCGATAAAACTCAGGTATATCGGTTTCTGCGGCCTACAGGGACATAACTTCTTTTATCGGATTAGGCTTATTTGACGGAAATTCTGTGTTGTTTCCCTTGGTAGTCCCTTGCAAAAAAGCTTCACATGCTAAACATAAGGCCAGTATTTTTTATATAACTTTCTGGCTCGCGGGAGAGCCTATCCAAAACTAGGCCCTCCTAGAAAATAAAACTGTTTGTTTTTTAATTTTATATTTTTTCCGACATGCATATCTATTTAGGCATTTTATGCATATTTTACATGTATAAGGAATTAAAAAAGTGTTTTATTTTGATCGACTTTTTTCCTCTCTTATTATTTTATTTTTATTTCTTGCTTCTATCATGAATTTTACTATAAAATTTCTCGAGAAACGAGAAATAAAAAAACCCTGGGCTTACGGAAAACATGTCCATGCAATAAACACAAATTTTGAAGACATATTTTGGATTGCATAACATGCATGTACAGTAATGCCAAGACGAAAGGCAACAGTAAGCGCACTTGGTGTGACGACGAAGTGCACTTAACTTCCAATGTTTGATAGTGATTATTGCACATACTAGTGTACTCCATGTGAAGGGTGCTACCTATCGTCTTAGCATAATTTTACTAATAGCTGAGCAGGTAGCAGAAACATTACAAAAACTTGCCCATGTAATATTCATAATTTTTGCCAGCATTAAAAATGAAAATTTCATCAAAAAAAAAAAAAAAAAAAAAAAAAAAAAAAAAAAAAAAAAAAAAAAAAAAACACACTTTAATATTTCAAACATTTTTGCTCAAAATATAGATTGTGCGTACTCGTTAGAATCCTTTTTGAAGAGGCGGTTCTAACGTGTACCCACAATCTATGTTTTGAGCCAAAAATAGGAAAAATAGGTTTTCCCTGCATAACCCAGTTTTGCTTTACAAAAATACCGGGCGCCACACAAAACACGTGTAACTGACATTCGTCCGGAACAAGCATAAAAATGAAAGCTTATATGCGTATGCAAATGTGCAAAGGCTGTTAATGGCGGTGTTTATGAGTGCACCACTATTTTGTTAGTTCAGAGTTTATGCAATAATATCGATCAAAAATGATTTTGTCATTCATTAATTTAACATTCGCTACGTCTCCCGGGAAAGGTTGAAAACAACGCGCTATGACTTTGGTTTTCACCTCTCCCCTCGCTTTGAATGGGAGTCGCATCGTGAGAAAACGGGATTTTGCCTATGCAGTAACTGCGAAGCTGATGAGTGCCTTTGTTTGCATTACACGGATAGTACAATTTCTCTTCTTAAATCCGAAGTCCTGCTTCTGTGACTGTGCAGGCCGGTTTGTGCCGGACATGGTCGGAAACCCCGACGACCGGTTTTCTCGCGTCGCAGCTTATAATTTAGCCTCGACGCGAGAAAACCGGTCTTCGGGGTTTCCGACCAGGTCCGACACAAACCGACCTGTACAGTCACAGAAACGGGCTAGAAGCTTGAAATTTCGGGTTTAAGAAGAAGAGGAATTGTACTATCCGAGTGGCGAAAACAAAGGCGCTGATCAGCTTCGCAGTTACTGCGAAGCTGATCTGCGCCTTTGTTTTCGCCTAGGCAAAAATCCGGTTTTCTCACGATGAGGCTTACATGTATATGGTAGCAGCCATGTAGAACCTAATGACTCCATCATCACTCAGATAAGACAAACCTTCGATGCGATGTATTCAAACTGGATTATTTATTGTGGGTGATCCTGAATATATTTCACGTTGTAAAAGTAGTCTAGCCCAATCTTAAAATCAAGACCGAAATGCGATTCATTTTTTAAACGGTCACGTTATGGCGACGCTATTTGTTCTTCCACTACACAACCGCGCTCTTCGCCAGGATTTCAGAAGATTTGTTTTGTGAGATTGTGCAAGAAATTGTTAAGATTTCAAGATCCGGGCACTGAAACGAAGTTTATTGCAGTCGAAAAATAGAAACATGTTCCATCAGCGGTCAGCGTCAAAACCGACATCATTACGCCAGGCAACGTAAGGCTATCATGACATAGGACCATGCTAATTTGACGTCATAGTGACGTAATCGATTTCTAGGCAATCTTCGAATTTAAGGCTTGTTGATTAACTGCATAGAAAGATGGGTTTTTATTGAAACAGCTCACGAGCAACAACCTACGTGTGTATCGCCGATAGGTTTTCGGTCCCGTAAATGTTAAACGTAAACGTGCAAGACTTTACTGGATTACATCACACCGTATAGGCCTACGAAGCGAAAGTGTTATCGTGTAAAAAGCGAAATTGCACGTCATTTTGGCACTTACGTATGATATTACCTCGGGAGAAAGGTCACAAAACAAAACGACATTAGTTACGTCATACACCGAGGGCTTTACCTGATACCGCAATAGAACCAAATCTGTAGTAAAATGGTCTTATTCTAACAGGTACACACATAAACTGTACAGTCACGATAGGATTCATATTAATATACTGTGTAACATATGTTTATCAATTTTTGATGGTTTGTGTTTTATTAAAGATATGCCTCCGTTTAAAATCTAACGTTACTTCAGCACCACACAACAATTTGATTTACCTTTATTTCAAACCTGAAAGCCATTAACATAGGACATTCCCTCATGTCTACAAAACATAAACATATGGTGTCACGGTAAAAAAAAAAATGCTTATTTTTTCAAAGTATATTTAAGGTACAGGTTTTTTGCAAAAGTGATGGACAGTGTTATTTAGAGTTATAATTTTTTATACAGATGTTGTACCTATTATACGTGCATGAATAAAGTTGACGTATCTATCATCCGTGCATGAATAGTTTAACCCCAAAATGTTAGTTTGCAATAAGCATATTGAAATAGTATTTTCTTGATAATCTATAGCAAAAAGTATGTTTTCTGACTAAATATATATTTTTGAAATTATCTGACCCCCACTTTGAAATTATCACTCCCCACTTTGTCATAGATTTCTACATCAAGAGGTTTCTACCATGTTGTTGCAGCTATTAAATATTTCATTTTACGGAGAATTCAACAGATATTATATACGATTAACTCAGAGGCTGCCAGAAACACTCAAACTTTGAGCGGAAAACCTATAGATTCTTACGAGATCCTTATCTACGTTTTGCGTTTCTTTATGTACTAAATCCATGATATATTTTAGACGCCTCATGAGAAAAACAACAATCTGCATATGCGAATCCAAAAGCGCAGATCAGTTTCGCAGTAACTGCGAAACTGATCAGCGCCTTTGTTTACGCTTCAGGGAAAGTACGATTCCTCTACTTTCTAAATCCAAAATTTCCAGCTTCAAGCCATTTTGGCGCATGCAGCTCGGTTTGTGTCGGACCTGTTCGGAAACCATATTGTAGGTTTTCTCATGATGCGGCTCATTGTTAGTTTTCAGTGCATGTGGAGGCTCACTGGATGATACCGTCAGCGACTTTGTTTTTCCGGACACAGACTTCAGTAAAGATTTTGATTGTTTATGGTCGATAATAGGGGCTAGCTTTGAAGTGATCAGGTTCCATGTGTACGTGTGCATCAATGAATATGTTTCCAACTGCGACACGTATTACCCATTGGTAAGTAAGACGGTGTGCCATAAACAGATATGCAAATTTCAAACTCGATATAGCTTAGCAAATAGGTTACTGTATAGGCGTCAACTTTTATATTCATATTTGGGCGTGATCAGCTATTTTATCATTCAAAGGCGGGGGGAGGGGGGCATAGAAAAGTCAAACTCAGATAGCGAAGACCACCATCACATGTTTACCGTTCAACATCAGCTACTTGTATTTTGTTCAATCCATTAAATTAGAAACTCTTGTATTGCATTTTTATTCGTAACGATTAATCTGAGAGTTTGGCTTTTAACTGTTTTCTCATAAGTTTTTACCTATGTCTAAAGTAGACTATACCCAATAACGTATTCATGAGGTATAGTTCGGCAAATGGGTCACTGTATGGGCGGCAACTTTAATATTCATATCTGGGCGTGGTCGGCTAGTCCATCTGTTCAAGTAGGGAGATAATAGAAAAGTCGAATTCAGTCAGCCTAGAGCGCTGTCACATATTTTACCGTTAAAGATCAGCTACCTATTTTGTCCAATCCAGTAAACTAGTCAAACTCGGATTTTCATTCTAACGGACAACATGTATGAGTTGAGTCTTTAAACTGTATACCTTGAGCTTTTACCTAGGTCAAAGGTAGACCATACCCAATAACGTATTCATAAGGTAACGCCCATACAGTGACCTATTTGCCGAGCTATAACACCCACACAGTGACCCGTACGTGAGCTATACTTTGTAACACTAGGAAATGTAGAATATACAGTGTTTAAGCGCAGTGACATATTTTTTCACTGACGTAATTTTTTGAAGCTTGGCTTAGCCTCCTATTTGGATCCGTGCTATATCAAGACCGAACACAGGCGCTCGACGACTGGACCGTGTCTTTATTACTATTATTATCATTATTATTATTATTTTGCATTTTCGCCTGTTTGAAAACCCTAGCAAAACGTTCATGTCATTAGATTCTGACCTAAATTCACTGGGACACGGGGTTCCCCGGCGCTGGATCTAATATCTCACCGTGAAATTCAAGCTTGTGTAATCGAGGCTTTCAATTCGACTTCCATGTACCTCGATGAATTATTAAACACTGAAAACCCTTATTTTGAAGTGACGAGCAATCCAATTTATCCATCTGAACTACAATTGAACACAGCCAATGCAACATATACGGTTGCCCATTTGTTTAGATTTACATCTTTCTATTGCAAATGGAATGTATGATAAGCGTGACATGATAAAGTAAATTTAGTTTGCTAGAGTATTCGATCATGTTACGGACTTCAACGCTCGAAATAAATTTCTAACGTTCAAACTTCTCCAGCAGGGCTATCGGTATTATACACATTTTCTTTTTTTTTGTCGTAGACACTATGAATTGATTTTCAAAGTTGATGTGGGTTAAATGCGCTATTACGTAATGACCTTTCGGAACCAGAATTTTAAGGATGTCTTGGTTTACAAGTTTAATAACTTTATAGGAAGGGATGATTTTTCTTTAGAAGTTTAGTAAAACATTATACGTTACAAACGTATGGGATATAACTTAAAGTGTTATGCGACAGTCTGCATGCTTAGTTTATAACCCAATCATGGTTGATAACTATGCTGCCTTCTTTAATTGCCCACCAGTGGATCCAGCGTCAGACTCTATCATAGCCTTGACTTAAAGCTATTCATTCGATGGTTGGGGCCGGAGCTTCCTGTCTGTTGCATGGCCCATCGGGGTTAACTGGTGTTTTTCTTTTGCTCCTGATTCAGCGCCCAGGGGTCTCCATCGTCGGATAGCTTACTGTATCTATGGTTCCTCGTTTATTATTTTTCATGGTGGGTTACCATGATTTAATTGCTTGCCATTGATGATTCACGGACTACTTAGGGATTCACCATTTCGAAAACCTGCTCATGCAATATTCATATTTCTCCATTTTTGTAAAAAAATAAAAGTTTCATCGGAAAAAATGATCTTTTTGCTCATATCATATATTTTTGGTTTTTGCTCAAATCATAGATTGTGGGTACACGTGAGGCGGTTGTAACGAGTACACACAATCTATGTTTTTGAGCAAATATAAGACAAATAGGTATACCCATGCATACCCCAGTTTTACTATATGAAAGTGGGGTTTAAGGGTTTATCCATTGCATTGACTTGTTTTCCTGATGACTACTAACTTGTTGTTGTGAACCACTACAGAAGCTGCGGGTGTGCTACGAGTAAAATCACTTTAAAGAGTAAAATCGATTTAAAGTGTTGAATTTTTGTACTGTCTGTGCTTTATGTGCGTTTTATATGTTAAGTGAAGTTTGATTAACTGATTGGCCGCCTTTTGTGAAAATAGCTACTAACTTGGCTTATGATATGTTTTCTAAGTAAAAGCAACTAATTGTTAATTTAGTTTCTTCTCACCCCTCTGCTTCTTGGAGAGGGAATTTCTTACTGAGCATTGACTACTTTTACCTTTAGAGTAATGTAATTCGTGATGATCTCATATTTAATTTGACGAAATCTATGCTAACATGTAAAATTTGGCAGTGAAATTGTTTGGTGATTTTGTTCGCCCTCACCCACGCCAAAAAGGCTTATGTGGCCGGGATTAACCTGGTTCGGTAATAAAAGCTCATCAGCTCGGATGGGTCTGGGCCTTTCGCGATCGATCTCTTTCATCATGCCAAATGAGAGAACGCGTACCAGTACAACTTGTTTTTTTTTTTTTTTTTTCTTCTTCTTCTTCTTCTTCTTCTTCTTCTTCTTCTTCAACTATTACTACTACTACTACTACTACTTCTACTACTAATGTGCTTATTTTCCAGAGGCTTTTTGAGAAAGGAGCAGTTCAAATCATTGCATTTTGTGACGGACCAAGTAACTATTCTATTTCTGGAGAAACGCGATCAAATGTGTTGTACATACAGTACTACACGGACAGCAGGCTGGAGACAGCTTTTTTCACGCTCATCCACTACAAACTAAAAGGTACCATTACAAAAACTTGCCCATGTAATATATATATATATATAATTATTTTCTTTAAAGCAGAAAGCAGTAAAAAATGAAGAAAAAAAAAAAAGAATAAAAGATACTTATCTTATTATTGTTAAAATCATTTATTGACGGTGAGTAACGAGTTACCAGCATCTACATTTTGGATGAGAAATAAGAAAAATGTATAACTTTCACACTCCAGATTTACTGTATAGGATTGGCGTACGAGGGGGTACACTCTTGTATATGGGATTGTTTAACTAATGTCAAAACACTGTTGCTTAAAACACTATTTCAGTATTTGAAACGACGTTGTTTTAAAAGTTTGTTTGCAATTGAAAAAGAGTAAGCCAAAACAGTTTCATATTGAATGAAAAAAAAAAAAAAAAAAAAAAAAAAAAAAAAAAAAAAAGGATGATTATATCATCACTTAATACAACCTTGTAACCAATAAGAAGAATCAAAGGGGTTTACACATGTGCTTACAAGACTTTTTTACAGTTTGAATATGTTGTACCGTATAGAGTTTAAGTATACTAATGTCCAATGAAAACGTACCACCTACAAAAGTGTAAAAAATATGTTTTTGACTGAAAATTTCAGTTTGTCTTTTTGATATTTCGGTACTGTGATAAGCTGTCCAAATCATGGCACGTTCGCAAATCTGTCTGATAAGTGATGCTCCGAGGATAAAGCAACCAAGACGTTAACCGTCAAAAAGAAAATCACAAAACCGGTATTCGAATGCGCCAGATGTAAAGAAATCTTCAATCACGCATCGACTCGCGCCTAGAAGATGCATAACGTCGAAACATGAAGAATTCGACAGTCAGTGTGCTTCGAAAACGTCAACGTGGAATTCTTGACGTCATAAGCAACATTTTGACCACTGCACAATAACAGAGACATTAAAAAGGCAATCAAATGTCTGCAGCAAAATTGCGATTAAATCACAGATGTGAGCCGTTTTGTCCAGGAATCTTGCCCATTACATCATAAAGGCTTAGGATTTTGACGTTTAATGGCTAACGTAAAGCGTTAAAATCGCAAAGACGTTGAACCTAAATGACCTGTACATCTTTTATTGTACGCTTATATTCATCTCGACAAACAAAAACGATTTTTCAGAAATTCTGACTCGATAGCGTTTCCGGAAGCGGCTGGAGAGAAGCTTAAAATTGACGTCAGTCATCGAACGTCATTCTAGAAAATGATTTCGGTGACGTTTTGCATATGTTAAGATTCGTATTCCCAAAATAAACTGTTTTTGGGATATCTGTATGAAAGAAACCGTTTGTGAACGTTTTTTGACCGAATTTGCAAGACTTTGCGTTTTTTAGGCGTGCATGGTGACGCGTAGAGCGCTTTTACCGTGTGTTGTGATGCGAAGTAGTGTTTGAGTAGGCGGCGAAAAGTTCGTAGAGCTACTCGCATACGGGAAAATCATTTCCGGGATTTTTGGATCAGTCATAGCTTACGTAAAATTGAATAAACGTAATTTGTAGTCTGGCGTAACGTCGCTTACAAACCGTCGCGGGGGGATAAACTTTTGGCGTAGAAACATTGTATTCAACCTATATAACATAAGGAATCATCATATGTGCACAAAGGTTTTGATGTCCCGCAACTAAGAGCATCCGAGGAGTGGTACGTTTTCATTGGACATGAGTATATATTTCTCCGTAATCAATGCATAAATTGTGTCCAGTCGCTCTGTTTACTCAGTCCCATGGTTAACACCTGAAATAAGAAGAACGATTCACAGAAAAAAATGCAACTCACGCTAAAGCAAAAAAAAAAAAAAAAAAAAAAAAAAAAAACTGGGAGTACAAATTAGGAACAATATTTGAAATATTGAGGGATGAAATAAAAGCAGATTATCAGAAAACAACATGAGTTGTATGTAAATAACTTGGTTAATAACGTTCAGGCTAATCCAGGAGATTTTCATTACGGAAACGTCTCCATGATTACTTGGGAATTTCCTTTAGTTACATATTAAATATCTATTCATGAACTTAATTTTCATTTTTGCAAATATTTACCTTGCCTATCATAAAATAATGGTTTATTATATTGATTGTAGTTAGACATTAGCATTTTTGACTTTTTAATAACATATTTACATCAATTATTGATTTTTTCTCTTAACCCCGTCAAACCTCAATTTATCCCTTTTCCCAAAACATGTCGTTCGTCTCTCACTTATGACAAAGACCACCTTTATTCTTATATATGTGGATGCATGCGTGATGAAATTGTTGAGTGCTTGTATGTTGAGATATAAGATGACATGCGCTATGAAATTAGATTTAAGTGAGGAAGAGGTACGCAGCGTCAATCTCACTCGCTCGTCCTCACCCAACCGTGCCTAGAGGCAAGACTCAGTCAAGACGTCTAGAGTTGGGTTTGGATGCAGTGGATGACCGTAATCTTAAGTGCATTGTCACGCTCAGCATGTTCCACAACAAGTTGCTGTATTGTTTTCCGAACTGTTGAATCAGATGATTTCTTCCGCTACGTCTACCGATACAGTCTTAGCCGGATGGCTACATTGTTGGGAAAGTTGGGAAAGAGCTAGTCATTCTGCTCTTCGAGTGTGTTGTCGGGAAATGCTTTGTTGTGTTTTGTTTGTTTTTTTTTCCCACCCGACTTTAAATTAAATTGCATCGATTCCTGGTCCCTCTATTCTCTATTCTATCCAAACACACAGATTTTATTTTGGAATATCCTTTTCCTATATGAATTGCTGGCCACAGCTGAAGAGCTCCGTCTACCCTTTCCTAGGTTTTGTTTAGAGACCTGTAAACACCCAGTAGAGCTGTCGACCAAAACTAATGAGTTCCCCCTGCACAGCTAGATTTTTGTGTAGAGAACTAGCAACCTCCTAGATGGTTTGCCATCCAAGGCAACGAGCCAAATCTGCACCGCATGACAGCAGGTAGTACTGATTGCATGTTACAGTAGGCGTTAATCTGACCTGACTTCACATAGATAGGCGTTGTAGGAATCAACAACCCATTTGCATTTTAGAGCCCTTCAGCAATTTAAAATGCCTTTTTACATAGTTTTCCCCCAGTCTATTAGATATTGGAATAAACTACCTACTTCTCTGATCTCCTTTGTTGAAATGTCTAAATTTACTTCTCTTGTGAGAGCTCGGGACTAATCCACTCCGGTGTAGAATTGTCAATTTGACGTTTTACCAGTATACTATTCTGATTCTGATTCTGATGTGTTTTCAGCTTTTGAGAAAAACTGCACTGAAATACTTACTACAAGCCCGGGGGTTATAACGGCCCCGGATATTGATGACGACTTGTACTACGACTACAATATCGATTGTCATTGGAAAATAAAAGGTCCAGAAGGTTCATTTGTATCATTTGAGATAACAAATATCGACATCGAGCTGTCTAACGATTGCAAGAATGACTATATGTCGGTATGTTTTATTTCAGCGTTTCAAAATATTGAGACATATATTGAAATTTCATGAAGGCATTTTCCCAATTATAACCCCTTTTTGAAAAGGTGGGGCTGTACTGGATTTTCACTGTCCTTCCGAGATTCTATCCTTCTGTCACATCTTGATTCCATGAGTTACATTATTTTTTTGCCTTCCGCTCAATATTGTGAAAATGGATAGACAGAATTTGACCAAATGTTGTAAGCACATCAAAATTGACAAGTCATTTAGGATTGTTACATATGCCCGTTCTTTATTGTAACGGAATTACGGCATTTTATTAAACGTTAGACTGGTTTCCGCTCAATATCTTCGAGATTGACACGACATAATCTGTCTAAAGTTTGTATGCACATCAACATTAACAAAATCTTGCTTGGGATTATTATCCAATTTTTGTTTGCAAAATCTTAAATGAGTAACGGTACTGGCTGACGCAAGAATTGCCTTTCCACTCTAGACCTTTGGAATGAATTGACAAGACTACCCGTCACTGTTTGTAACATTCTGACGGAGTAACAGCCCTTGACTGACAGCAGAAAAAAGGTACAAATAGGCAAAGATCAGGAAAAGGCGCAATCAGAAAAAGATTCCCACTCCAAAAACCGAGTTGGGAAAAAACAAAACGAACAATCAGGTACTTATACCATGAAACATATCGTAAGCCGAATGAGCAGCTATTTTCTCAATAGGTGGCCACTCAGTTACCTTAACTAAACTAAAACTATGAAAACACACATAAGGCGCCAACAGCACAAAACAAAATAAACACCAAGACATAAAACAAAAAGAATCACCACAGAAGTATCGCCTTGGAACGATCAGTAACACAAGGTTACTGGCGGGCTGAAACCTGTTTTACAGGCGCCTAACCTCACCCTCAGCTTCTGCAGTGGTTCATAACATTTAGTTAGTATTTCGGTCCTCGTGGTGAATCTCTAAATAGTCTTTTTTGTCTGTCTCAATATCTTCAGAATTAATCGACAAAATTTAACCAAATTGAATTAGCACATCAAAATTGACAATATCTACATGTAGCTTGTGATTATTACCCGTCATTGTTCGCAAAATTTTGACGGAGACACAGCCCTTGACTGACGTTAGACGTTTCTCTTCGCTCAATATCTTCAGAAGAAATTTGAAGATTTTCACCAAATATTATTAGCACGTCATTACCGACAAGATTTAGTTTGGGATTGTTACCTAGTATCATTTGTCGCAAACGTTTAATGGAGCTACGGCCCCTACTGTCGACACAATATGTTATTGCTCAGTATCTTGAGAAAGACATGACTGTATCTGACCAAAACTTGTATGATCACCATCACCAATCATGAAAAACTTGATATCAACAATTACATGGTCTAGTTTGTTTCTCCTGACGAAAAGCTCAGAAGCGGGGCTGAAGTCAGATTCTATAGTAATCTTTGTTTGTTCTAGGTCGGAATTGTTTTTAACAATGTAGACATTTTTACTGCAATGAAGACAGATATGTAAAGATAATAGAAAAAATAAGCATGTAATAACCTCATATTAATGGGATTTGAACATGCGGAGCCTATACAGTACGTGCTTCTCGTTGACCAAAATAATATTCATGTTTTAGATATCATGTCGTGTGTTGTTCTTTCTTTCCATTGATAGTGTATCGATTCCTGACCTTTCTAATGATTCTTACGTTGTAGTTTGTTTCCATAACCATAAGTTATTTCATAATTCAGTCAAGTCCCTTTGATCACATTACAATTATGAAATACTGTTTTACTGCTCGTTTCCACATTGTTCTCATCACGATAACGTGTCCATATATTATATACTCCCTTATACCCCCATTTTGTTATGTAAAAACTGGGGCACACGGGGGTAAACCATTTGTTTCATATTTTATCAAAACATATATGCTGGGTACTCATTAGAACCGCCTCGAGAGATGGTTCGAACGTGTACCCACAAGCTATATTTTGAGAAACAAATTCAAAATTATAAAACAAATCAACTGTGCACATAAAAATCACATATAGAGGATCTTACACGAGTGGTCATTTCATATGAAATTTATTAAACGAGCCTTTAGCGAGTTAAATCAATTTCATATGAAATGACCACGAGTGTACGATTTGTTTTATTATATGACTTTAAAATAGGATTTTATCACCTTCGAAGTGTACATATTTTCAATGAAAATTTACATTGCTGTTACGGACGTCGTCAATGACGTTACATGTACGTATTCCCACAAAAGTGTTAATACACGTGTGGTCATACGATTTTTATGACATGACGTTTTCCACTGGAAAACAGCGACGTCATATGATTAGAATATATTGCATGGGCTTGTTTTCATTACGTTTGTTTGTACGATAGGTATCTGACGATATTGACGTACTACTGTATAAAGTATGTGGCGTTCACAGCGACTTCAAAGGCATGGTGTCAGGATCGAATAATTTGTACATACATTTTATATCTGACAGCATACGACAACGAAAGGGGTTCAGTCTTACGTACGAGATAATAGCAGGTGAATAAGAAAACGAAACAGTGAAGCGTAGATCAGAAAGTACTTTTAAAGAAATTGCAAAGTTACAAGTGCCATGAAGCATGTCTCAGGTGGTTTGAATCATACTTGACAAATAGGGGTCAACGCGTTTGTTTAAATGACCATTTGTCTGAATCTGCATCAGCAACGTGGTGTTCCCCAGGGTTCTATTTTAGCCTATATTTATTTCTGATTTTCATCATTGGTTTGCCATTTTTGCTTAAACAATCAGCTGCTGCTGATCTATAAGCAGATGATACCATTTTCTATGACTTTCAAAATGACATTGGCCAACTTGAAACTAATCTTCATTTGACATTTAACTCCCTTCAAGATTGTTGTCGGCAAAATGGCATGGTAATCATTACAAAAAAACAACAAAAAAACAAAAAACAAAACAAAACAACAAACAAACAAAAGTAATGTTGATAACCAGTAGACGAAAAAGACAAAATTTGCCGATTTCTCATTTATCATTGAAATGCGATGATATTGATATACGAATGTCAAAGTGTGATAAAATTCTGGGTGTACAGTGTATACGAGGGAAAATCCAAAATAACGTAAATTATTGATGTAGCTTCAACATACGTAGATAGATTTTAGAAAAATGTATATTGCGATAAATCAGAACATTCGTATAACAAGATAAGGTAAAGCAATTACACATTTCATAAGTATCTGAAACACGCCGTGCCATTTTAAGACCATGGTGACGCATAGGCGGCGCACGCGAATTTTCGGTCCTGTCCCGTGTCATACATATCTCGACAAAATGTAAAATAGGCACGCGAATCGCGCGAAACTTAGTCCAGTAAAAGCTTGGTGTTTAGATAATACTGTGCATAAGTTTCAACAAATTTGAGTGGTGCGTTTTTGGACTATTAATATCAAATGTGCGCTTTTTGAGTGCATTCAACGTTAAAAACGTCGTCACCAGACACAGCTTAAATCTGTATTATTACTAAGCTTGCCGCGACTTTTAAAAGCGCCAACACAAAGGCCGAAAATAACTAAATGTAGACAAAACGGGAATATTCAATGAATAAATCAGGTGTGTAAAAATATCCCCCTTATGATTCTGACGATAAAACAGAATAACAAAGATGGAAAAAGAAACAAAAATAACGCGCGTCAATGGTGACGTAAATGCGTAATGCGCTGACCGCATGCAGACGACTGATGATGAGGAGATTTTGAAGCAGTTTAAAGTAAGAATTTTTTCCGAGTTTTGGATACTGACGGAAAATTTATGAAGTACAAAGCACAATAAGCAAAAATCTTTTATCCATGGTACATGTTGAATAGATGGCCGTGAGCCCTTGAGAGGGTGTTAATTTCAAAATGAATAAAAACGTCAACGACGTTACGAAATCAAAGATGACGTGCGCCGGGTAGACCATAGTGACCTTTTTTGTTTTGACTGTAGATTTTTAACGAATCGTTATTTTTGCCTGATATTTTGCCACGGTATACTAGACATATTCCGATTCATGTTCATGTTATTTTACAAGCATTTGAATGAGTTGTATAGAAGCTACAGCAAAAGTCTACGTTATTTTGGATCATCCCCCGTGTGTTAACGAAAATCTGTTATGGTGCTAACAGTTTCAACACATACCAAAAAACATTCATTGTCTTTGTGACTTTAAAGCAAAGTACGAGCTTATTTGTCAACAGATCATAGACGTTTATTCTTAAGGGTTTATATTAAACCGCACATTGAGTTCTATAGTGTTGTATGGTGTAATACATCTAACAACAATATTAATGAAATAAATAAATTACAAAGACGAGCTTGTAAACTTATTCTAGCACAAACGCTTGCATATTTTGTCTTTTGATCAGTCCGTTTTCCTTAACAAAGTTACGATAATATATTAAGTTAAGAACTGTCACAGGTGAGAGAGATGTTATTTTAAATAACACTGCCTCAAATCTGAGATCAGTTGCACAAAGAAACTATATTGTACCTCAAGACAAATGCAACTTGTTCAAAAGTAGTTTTATAACTTATAGGAAGGAATGATTTTTCTTTGCAATTCAGAAAAATCATAACACGTTACATACGTATAGGATATAACTTAAATATTATGCGAAAGTCGGCACGCTTAGTTTTAAACCTAGTAATGGTTGATAACTATGCTGATTTCCTTAATTGAACGCCGGTTAGTCGGGCGTCAGACCCTATGATGGTCCCGACACCAAGCTATTTATTTTAGTTGGTTGCGGCCGGAGCTTCTTGTCTGTTGCTTGACCCACCGGGGTTTAACTGGTGTTTTTCTTTTGTTCCGGAGTTAGTAAGTTATTTGGCGCCCAAGGATCTCCATCGTCGAGCAGCTGACTCAATCTGTGAGTCCTCGTTTTTGATTATCATGATATTTATCAAGATTGATTTGTTTGTCCATGATGATTCATTGACTAGCTAGAGATTCACCACGAGGGCCGAACAAGTAACTAAATGTTGTGAACCATTGCAGAAACTGAGGGTGAGGTTAGGTACCTGTAAAATCGATTTAAGCCCGCCAATAATTTTATATTGCAAATCATTCCAAGGCAATACGTCTGTGGTGGTTCTTATTGTTTTATGTCTTGGTGTTAATTTTTTAGTGTTGCTGGTATCATATTTTAGTTAAGTTTGGGTAACTGAGTAGCAACCTATTGGAAAAGTAGCTGCTAATTTGGCTTACGATATGTTTTTCATGGTATAAGTACCTGACTGTAAATTTATTTTTTACCACCTCGGTTTTTGGAGTGGGAATCTTTTTCTGATTGCGCCTTTCCCTGATCGTTGCCTACGTGTACCTTTCTTTCTCAGGTGTTATTGTTTGGAATAGTATTCCCGTAAGTATAACCAGAGGACCAATGGTCCTGTAAAAGCTCACCTGAGATCTGCTTCATATACTAATAAACATATTTGAATATTATGGTATTTAACCCCAGTGCAGGGCCATGAAGCCCTTGGGCCATTTTCTTTTTTCAGAATAATCAATATTCTGTCCATTTGCCAATTTCCTGCTGATTTTCCCATTCAAATAACATTTTAAAAGCAGATGAGCCCCTGGGGTCCATTTTTTTTTCAGAATCATTAAATTTCAGTCTTACTGCCCATTTCCTGCAAGACTTTTACTTAAAATGACATTTTAAAAGTTTTCCCCATTCAAATGCATTGACGACCTATGTTGACCTTGCCATAAAATAGGTCAAGGTCACCATAGGGTCATCTTTTATATAAACATTGTAGTACTTGAGTCATCCATACTTCATGCAAAGTTTCGTTGAAATCGGTTCACCGGTTCTGGAGAAGAAGATATGTTAAGGGTTTTTACCATATATGGGCATGGAGGCCATCATGTGACCTGGATTGTTTATATATACATTGGTTTCCACTTCCTATAGATGCTTCATATAAAATTTGGCTTTGATTGGCCAAGTGGTTTCAGAGAAAAAAATCTTTGAAAAGTGTGTATGGACGACAGACCGGCCAAGGTCAAGAGATGACCTTGACCTAAATTAATCATATACCTTCATGTAATCCATTAGTTGTTTGCATCTACCACTTTTCAGATCTCAGGCTGCAATAGTTTTCAAAAAATAGCTAATTTCCACTTTTCCCATTATAAGTCTATGAAAACTTAAAGTTACCATAGCAACCAGAGTTCTTATCCGACTGGAATAAAAAACACAAATTATGTAGAGGCTACTGTCAGGAACATGTATACAAAGTACAGGATTCATCCACTTTTCAGTTTCTGAGGAGAAGATTTTTGAATGTTTTTTTTTTTTTCAAAATTTTGCCCTTTATGGGGCCCCAGCAACCAATCAAAATAAAGGATTAGGACTCGCAAGAAACGTCAAACACTACTCAATAAACATTTCTGCAAAAACAAATTCAAATGTCTGCAATTTTAGCGGAAAAATAGCCGATTTCCACTTTTCACATTATAAGTCTATGGAAACTTTAAAGTGCCATAGCAACCAGAGTTCTTATCCGCCTGGAATAAAAAACACAAATTATGTAGAGGCCACTGTCAGGAACATGTATACAAAGTAAAGGCTTTATCCCCTTGACAGTTTCTGAGAAGAAGATGTTTGAATGTTTTTCGAAATTTTGCCATATATGGGGCCCCTGCAACCAATCAAAATGAAGGATTAGGACAAAAGTCACATGAAACGTAGAGGACTACACAATAAACATTTCTGCAAAAACAAAATTCAAATATCTCCAACAAGACAGCAAAAACTGTCAATTTTCACATTATAAGTCTATGGGAAGCATAAGTTGCCATAGCAACCAGAGTCCTTATCAGATCAAAACAAAAAACACAATTATTCTTTCCCCCTACCTGTAGATGGTGTATGTGTAATATGAGAACAATCGGCCCAGCGGTTTCAGAGAAGAATATCTTTGAAATTGTGGACGACGGACAGACGACGGACGACGGACGGACGACGGACGGACGCCGGAGCATGGGTATACTATAAGCTCACCTATGAGCCTTCGGCTCAGGTGAGCTAAAAACGTCGCCGTATTTGGCTATATTTGTGAAAAGGTGTATAGACTGGATAAAAGATAAGTTAGGTTATATACTTTCTTTTATACACGTTACATCCACCGACATATGCAATAGAAAATATTTTGAACATAAATTATGAATTTGCAAAATTTAATTTTCTGTCTGTCTGTCTGTCTGTCTGTCATGTTGGTCGTATCATTTTGGTAATGTAATTGTTTAACATTAATAGTTCACAACATATTTTGCCATGATACTTTGTTTGCTTGTATTATTTGTTCGAAGGGCGTTCAAAAAGTTCGCGGAAAAGTGCCATCATATTCTTATTTTGTAGATCAGCTGAATTAAACTAATTCAGTTATTTAGACAAACATGGTTTGTACTTATACAGCAAATTTTGCTGCTCTTGTGTGAATACAATATTCACAGTGGTTGCTATGGAAATAGTACACCACGATTACCGGCCCACTTTTGTTCATTTTTGCAAATAGTCGATGTTAAATGATGACGTTGCATTTGATAGTTTATGATGCTTTTTCACCAAACTTTGTATTAGCAAAGTTCAATATGTTTGCGGTGAGCATATGACGTCATATAAGTGTGTTACGTCATTTGGGCGCAAAGCGGCCATATTTTTAGTGGGTATGCCTTAAATGCAAAGGGAACAACGGTATTCGATAAATTGTGTGTTTGGAACGGACTATTAAAGAAAGAAACACTGCTAAGAACGGAAAGCGCATATGACAACAAGAAAATTAAGAAACGGCAATCAACAAGTCGTATTCATGACCCGAAAAGCGTCCATGTCGACTCGCGCAGCGTAATGTCAAATAACGTTATACTGTCGAAAATGATCGTTGTGATAGAAAAGAATAGGATTCGTGAAATTCACAACGTGATTGTAGTTTCGGCACAATTCACCGCATTATACACACAGAACTGACAATTAGATGCCCGTATGTCAGGTAGATTCCTTAAGAGCTAGCCAACAGCGGCATGAATGCGTACAGCATGACGTTGTTATGACATTGGGCGGTTTTACAGTTGCTACCTTAGAAACGCACGTGATTCAATGCCTAATTTTCACCCGAGTTTATTCAAATTGTGTGCATATGTTAACTACATGTTAACTTACAACATGTACAGAGAACGTAAATTTCCCAGGACAATTACAAATTTGGCAGCACTTTTCCTCGAACTTTTTAACCCCCCTCGTAACTTTGTAAAATGTGGGCCCCAAGGAAGATTGGTACTAAACCAATTGGGTCGCCCTCTTAAGATAAAGTATCTAATTACTAACTTACCTACTTACTAGAAGATTTGTTTTTATATGCTTCCTATTGTAAGCCTATGGCAGATGATGAGGTCCCTGTGGCGTGGCCCGTATGGACCCCAGGGCCATGATTGTCAGGTTTGTTTCTAAAGAATATTACTTAACATTGCTACACACAAAATATAAAAGCTCTAGGACTCGTGATTTCAGAGAAAAAGGCTTTTTTTTGTATTTTCCCATTGTAAGTATATGGGAGTTAATGACCATTTTGACTCTACGGACATGATTGACAGGACTTATGTAGAACACTACATAATATTGCTTCATACTTAATATACGAGCTTTGGGTCTTGTGGTTTCAGAGAAGAAGATTTCTCATGTTTCTCCTATTATAAGCCTATGGCTGATATTCCCGCGCTGGGGCGTGGTCAATTTTGACCCCACGGGCATGGCTGGGTGGATTTATAAGAGCAACTACCAGACATTGCTATAAACAAAATATATAGCTCTGGGCTATGTCGTTTCAGAGCAGAAGAATGTTTTTATGTTTTTCCGATTGTAAGCCTATGGGAGCTAATGACCCACAGGGTGTGACCATTTTGGACCCCAGGGTCATGATTGGCAGGATATATGTAGGGTACCACTATTGTTAGGTGCTAAATACAAAAGTTCTAGCTATTTTGATTTTAGAGAAGAATTTTTTTCCCATAATAAGCCTATGGCAGATATTTGCACCACCATTACGTGCTCAATTTGGACCCCAGGGGCATGGTTGACACGATATATGAAGGGGACCACCAAACATTTCCTCATACAAAATATTTTAAAAGCACTGGATCTTGTGGTTTCAGCGAGTATTTTCATTTTTGTTTTTCCCATTGTTGGTCTATGGGAGCTATCTGTTGCCATGGAAACCACATTTTGGTACAATCTGCTCCATAACCTAATGCAGTTAATCCCCATACATGCATGTAAACCACGATCGGCCCGCTAACTTCAGAAATATTTTTGAACGGACGCCGATGGACGACGGAGGCCTGCCTATCCTATAGGCTCACCTTTGAGCCTTCGGCTCAGGTGAGCTAATAAAAGCCAGCTAGAAGCACTTGTCTGGTGATCGGTGTTGGTTTTCTGTAATCATGGTGTACCTAGAGGAATCCAAGATAAACTAAAGAGTAAACAAGCGTATGCAAAAAACAGTCAACATTAGCATTTGTTTTATTGTTAGAACAAGTTAGAAGCGCATCGACAGTGCGGTTCTGACGTGTTACCAACCATCTATATTTTGGACATAGAGACAAAAACAATATTATTAAATTATTACAGAACCACAGGACTGTATTGACAGCTTCCGGTTTAATCGCTACAATGGCAACGTATCTGTTACCAACCATGGACACACATGTATACCCTGGCACGCATTGTCTGGATTTCAAGAGTTCGATGTGGACGACAACGATTACCTACTGGAATCCTCGAACTACTGCCGGCAACTGAAAGCAACAGATGTGTTCCCTTGGTGTTTTGTTTCGGGTGATGCCATGCTCATCTGGGAGTACTGCTCTTTCACAATTTGTTCGGGTACATGCCATTGTAATGCCTATGCAAAACACATAAGTTTTAGGTTGTAAAGATAATTTCAGTCGAAAAATTGAAAACAAATGTTTTCATCTCTTTCCGAAATAACAAATAAATATAAATTAAAAAAAAAAAATGAATAAAATAAACAAATAAAAATATAAACTGGACAGACGGTTCTAACGCGTATCAACAATCTGTTTAGAGGTATACATCAAAACATTAATAAAATAAAACTAGATTAGGCGGTTCTGACGAGTAACCACAATCTGTTGTAAGATGCAAAACTAAGAAATGTAAACACTTGTAGACAGGAGTTTTTCTGGATACAAGTTGGCGCAGGGGGTAAAGGTAAAAGCAGGCAACGATCAGGAAATTGCGCAATCAGAAAAGCATTCCCACTAAAAAGACTGAGGTGGGGGAAAAGTGAATTGACCATCAGGTACATATACAAGTAAAAAACATATTGTAAGCGGCGTGAGCAGCAATTTTCCCGATAGGTGGCCACTCAGCCACCCAAACTTGACTAAAAATTTTAAAACGCACATTAGGTGCCAAGACATAAAACAAAAATTACCGCCTTTGAACGATCAGTATTATAAAATTACTGGCGGGTTTGAATCAATTTTACATGGCCATAACTTCACCCTTATTAAACATTAAACATGACATTCGGCTCAGCCAAGATCAGATGACAATTTTTAATTTATCGCGTGTTATGCAGTTGTGTGACAAATACTTCAACAAAAACTACGTCAGTTGCATTGTATACTGTCAGGATCAAGCATGAATCACTGGCATAAACATTTCATATTGATTAGACAAGACACTTTTTCACAGTATACATTTAAACAACCAATTATCCCCCAAACAGGTGTTTTACTGTCTCCCTTGAAAATTGCTTCTTTTTTAATGAGTAAGGAGATTGAAACTAACTCTTCATGTACATATAAAAGATTATGTGGCTAATAGGCAACCATACTCTGTCTTTTATTTGAACAGGCTATGATTACTTATTTTGGAGTTATGCCATGATTACTAATTTACAAGCTATTAAAATGTGACAATTTGATGTGAGCCTGTGCATGAGAAAAACAACAATTTGCATAGGCGAAAACAAAGACGCAGATCAGCTTCGCGGTAACCGCGGAGCTGATCAGCGCCTTTGTTTTCGCTATATGGATAGTACAATCCCTCTTCTTTCTTCATTCTAAATTTCAAGAATCTAGCCTGCTTCTGTGACTGTACAGGCTGGTTTGTGTCATCCTGGTCGGAAACCCAAATTGTTGGTTTTCTCACGCACAGGCTCAAATGATGAAGAAGTGATCTGCCAGATAAGTCAGACTGCTACATCCAATATCTTATGTCTTAGTGTTTTTTCTGCTGTTGGCGCCTTATGTATGTTTTCATATTTAAGTTGAGTTTAGCTAACTGAGTGGCCACCTTTATTGAAAATACCGGGAATTGGGAAAATTGGGAAAATATTCGGAAAATTATCGGCTTACGATATGCTTTTATAAGTACCTGATTGTTGATTTAGTTCTTTTCCAATCTCGGTTTTTGGAGTGGGAATCTTTTTCTGATTGCGCCTTTCCCTGATCTATTCGTATCTCCTTACAATGGGTAATCGTAAAAATATTTGCATATACCTTATACTATGCGTGGCGTGGATAACTACTATCACTAAATACAAATTTAGATCTTAAATTAAAAACTGAGGAAAATATGACAAAAAAACGTCATATCCGTGAGGGACATCCTTTTTTCTATGATGTCACATATTTCTGGAAAGAAAAATAAAATTGAGGAATTGAGTCGTCCAATTGTTTATTGTCGTATGGGCCGCAGCGTAAGAAAATGTACCTTCGGAAAATATTTTGAGTATTAGAAGGGCAATGTTATTTTGAGTGTATAATGATTCCAGAGTGTGAACTCTACTAACATGTAGAAATGTAATTAGTAGATGTAAGTAGATTCTTAGTATTGTTTGGTGATTCATTGACAGGTTGGGGGTTCACCGCGGGGACTGAACAACTAACTATGTGTTGTGAACCACTACAAAAGCTGAGGGTGATGTTAGGTCCCTGTAAAATCGATGTGGTGGTTCTTAATGTTTATCGTTTTGGTATTAAATGTTTGTGCTGTTTGCGCCTTATGCATGTTTTTACATTTGGAGTTTAGTTTAGGTAACTGAGGGGCCACCTATTGGAAAAATAGCTGTTCCTTCGGCTTACAATATGTTTTCATGGTATAAATACCTGATTGTTAATTTAGTTTTTCCCACCTCGGATTTCGGAAGAATCTCATTTTGAGTGCGCATTTTCCTGATCGTTGCCTACTTGTATCTATTAGTCTGTATTTGAACAGAATATTCGAGTTGTTATGTGAGTTATGGCCAATTTACTATATGAACCATACAGACGTCAGTGTCCCGAAAAAATGACGTCAACGTTACGTAATGCCTTTCTGCATGTTAGTAGAATCAATAATAGTCCGTACATTTTCTTAAAACTGTTTAAGGCCCGTACCGGACCCGGATTAGAATAGGCCGGTCGCTCCCTCATGCGGAACCGTAAAACCCGGTCAAAAGAGGTGCCACCTGTTTGCCGTGGGTGGATACCCGTAAGCCGGAGAAGAGGATCCTGGAGGTTGAGGGACAGGCCAGAGATCTTCACCTGTCTCAACACGCCTCTTTGGCCTCGGATTCGGTGTAAACGGGAGGCCGTGGAGGCTCGACACGGTCAATCGGCTGCCATGCCTTGCCCTGAGATCTCTTCTTCCTTCTAACTTTTTCAGTATCGAATGATACGCAACCGTGTTCCAAATTTCTTCATTTCATCATCCTTTTCCCTATATCTCAGAAGGCGGTGGTTTAAGGGTCAATCGACGGGCTTGTTTTTCGGTATTTCTGGGTTACTTGGGTCTAGGTTGAGAGGCAGGGTGGGTACAACGTCTGAATGTTATTTCGGTTTTCTTTAATAGACATCTGACTTAATATTCATTTGTTGTTAAAGCTTGGGTAGTCTGAAGTACTTTGGAATCTTGCACGGCGAGTATGACGGCTATGTAGCTTTGGCGCTGGAAACTGGAGAGCCGTTTCCGTAAAGCGTCCCCTTGTAGGGCTCCAAGGAGGGTGAAGCGCATAGCCGTCGAGACTTAAAACTGAAAATATGGCTTCCTTAAATAACAAACGACAACGACCGGATTCCGACGATGATATAGACGCTTCGACACTGTTTAGAGCACAAGACACTTTTCCAAAGTTTTTACTCATTGAATCAACTATTAAAGAAACACCAGTTACGTCACTGTCACCATTTGTGATTGAAAAGCAGATAGAAAGCATGATAGGTACGCCAAAATCCGTCAAGAAATTAAAAAATGGAATGTTGCTTGTGGAAACAACACGAAAAATGCAAACGGACATCTTATTGAAAACAAAAAAGTTCTTTAACCTATCAGTAGAAGTGAACCCGCACAAATCTTTGAATTCTTCGAAAGGCATCATCAGAGACAGAAACCTCAAAGGAGAGTCAGAAAAGAACATCCTGGAATATTTAGAAAATCAAGGTGTAACGGCAGTTAAACGTTTTACCGTTAAGAAAGGACAGGAAACCATCAACACCAATACTTTGCTACTTACTTTCAACTCAGTCGTCCCACCAAAAGCAGTCAAAATTTTCTATCAAATTGTACCTGTTGACATATACATACCTAACCCTTTGAGATGTTTTAACTGTCAGAAGTTTGGACACCATGAGGACAAATGCCCAGTTGACCCCGGGTCAGTCTGTGAAAGATGTGGTATGGGAAACCATGACCATCATACAAATCACTGCAAAAACCCCACAAAATGTGTCAACTGTGGCGGAGCACATCTATCACGATCAAATGAATGCGAAACATGGAAGAAGGAAAAAGAAATCATGCGATTGAAGATAACAAAGAACTTGACATATCTTGAAGCTCGAAAACAACTTGAACAGAAGCCTGAATTTAGTTTCTCACATATAGTCAAATCACTTGCTGCCAAACCAGAAACCAAAACAGCTGCTACACAATACAGTGTCGAAGACTGTAAGATTACAGAGAGTTCAAAAGTTCTCATTGCGAGGAAACCAAACAGAAACAATATTTCTCAAAATCAGAACGTAACATCAAGCAAATCTCTGTCAGAACAAGCAAAAGTTTGTTCAAAACCAAATCAACCGAGTACAAACGCAAAACCACATTCTGCATCCAGTAGGGTGCAGAAGGGATCAGATGATCCCGTCCAACAGTATAACAAATTTGGAGCTCTGGCTAATGACGATGCCATGGAGATGGACGAGGTTGCCTCGCGCCCTGGTTCCCGTGGCCATCGTCCTCGGTCACCAATCACAGCTCCAAAGTAGAAGTTTTCAGTCTACATTTAAACGAAAGGTCACGCATTTAAATCTCCTCACTAAATTATTTAATGGGTAGCAAATATAAAATAATACAATGGAACTGTCGAGGTGTAAAACCACGTTTTGAAGAACTACTACTTCTTTTGTCACTACTTAGACCTTCTGTTTTCTGTCTACAAGAAACTTTCCTCAAACCTAATGACACGTTTACTTTGAAAGGCTTTAATGTTTACAATCACATTCACTTGGATTGTCTAAGAGCATCTGGTGGAACCTCTTTACTTGTCCATTCCACATTACCACAACGTCAAATTAAACTTAAAACGGATCTACAAGCGGTAGCTGTTTCCGTTACACTCGAGAAAGAGATAACTTTCTGCTCAATCTATATCCCTCCCTCTTATCGTTTAAGATCTGAACAACTGACTTCTTTACTTGAACAGCTTCCTTCACCCTATATGTTAGTAGGTGACTTCAATGGTCATAATGTGCTTTGGGGTTGTAATGACAATGATCCCAGAGGAGAATTAATCGAGGATTTCATCACGAAAAACGACATTTGTTTGATGAATGATAAATCGAACACTTATCTAGATTCTGGTAAAGGCACTTTCTCATCTCTTGATCTTTCACTCTGTCACCCCTCTCTCTATCTTGACTATGACTGGTCTGTTTGTGAAGATCAACGTGGATCTGACCACTTTCCAATTTTGATTGAAAGCGTTCGGACTCATGATGAAGCCCATAACCCCAAATGGAAATTACATAAAGCAAATTGGGATTTATTTAATACCTTATGTAATGAGTCCCTTACTGATACTACTCTGTCTGATTCTTCTGATCCTATAACTTACTTTACTTCTTCTTTAATAACTATTTCTGAGAAGTGTATCCCCAAAACCTCGACAAACCCAAAGAAAAGTAACCCATGGTACAATGACGATTGTAAGGAGGCTATCAAACAACGAAAAGAGACTTTGTTGAAGTTCTGCAAGTTCCCAACGCATGAAAATTTAAATACTTATAGGAATTCTAGAGCAAAAGCCCGTCGGACTATAAAGTCTGCAAAACGCAAATCATGGAGAACATACGTATCTAATTTGAATTATAAAACACCGACTAAAAAAGTTTGGGACATGGTTAGGAAAATATCCGGTAAATCTAAATCTTCTACTTATCATCATCTTAATTACAACTTCAACAATGCGAACGAAACAGCTTCCACAAAACAAGATATAGCAGATACTTTGGCATCACAATTTTGTTCAAATTCCTCAACCAGTCATTATTCGGAGGAATTTCAAAAATACAAGAAAGAACAGGAAAAGACTAAATTAAACTTTAAGTCCTCAAATAATGAAGAATATAATTCTCCATTTAATTTAGATGAACTAAAAGACGCCATCAGTAAAGCCCATGATACAGCAACAGGTCCCGACGAAGTTCACTATCAAATGTTAAAACATCTTCCACCAAAATCACTTCAGGCTCTCTTAGATATTTTTAATGATATGTGGGAAACTGGAAAGTTTCCCGAAAGTTGGGAACTAGCCACTATAATACCAATTCCTAAACCTGGAAAAGATCATGCAGAACCGAACAGCTATAGACCGATAGCACTTACAAGTTGTCTTTGCAAAACCTTAGAGAGAATGATAAATGTAAGACTTGTATGGTACTTAGAAAGTAATAACCTAATATCTCCTGTTCAGTCGGGCTTCCGTTCTGAACGAAGTACAAACGACAATTTAATTAGACTGGAAACCTTTATTCGTGATGCCTTTGTTGCAAAGGAGCATGTTGTTGCTGTGTTTTTCGACTTGGAAAAAGCTTATGATACCACCTGGAGACATGGTATTATGCGAGATCTACATGATCTCGGAATACGAGGCAGATTAGCTACATTTATTGAAAATTTCCTTGCGGATCGTTGGATCCAGGTTCGTGTTGGATCGACTTTATCCGAAAAGTTTGATCAAGCACAGGGTGTTCCACAAGGGAGCATCTTGTCTACAACTTTGTTCAATATTAAGATAAACAGCATAATGAACTGTCTGGATCCTAAAACAGATGGATCCTTATATGTAGATGATTTCTGTATGTGTTACAGGTCAAAAAGTATGAGAACTATCGAGAGGCACTTACAGCAGTGCATTAACAGAATAGAAAATTGGGCCTCACATAATGGTTTCAAATTTTCCAAGTCGAAAACACAATGTGTGCATTTCTGTCAATTACGGAAAGTACACAACGATCCTGAACTTTATTTATATGGGTCTCTTATTCCAGTAGTTGAAGATTTTAAATTTCTTGGAGTTCTTTTTGATCGTAAACTTTCTTTCATACCACATATCAAGTACTTAAAGGCCAAGTGCCTAAAAGCATTAAACTTACTGAAAGTATTATCACACACAGACTGGGGTGCTGATCGCACTGTCCTTCTCCAGCTATATCGTTCCCTCATTCGTTCAAAATTAGATTATGGATCCATCGTATATGGATCGGCAAGACCATCATATATCAGTTCTCTTGACACAGTGCATCATCAAGGCCTAAGATTAGCTCTGGGTGCTTTTCGAACATCACCTGTACAAAGCCTCTATGTTGAGGCTGAAGAGCCATCTCTATATTTACGACGAGAGAAACTTGCCCTACAGTACGCCATTAGAATTGCTGCTAATCCATCAAATCCAGTTCATAAGGTGTCTTTTCCGCCATATATTTCTGAAGAAGTCGTACAGCTTTACGAAAGTAAACCAAGGGCTATCCGGTCCTTTGGTTTACGGGTTGCACCACTTTTAGAATCAGCAAACATCCAAAAAGATAAAATAGAAGAACATTTTGTTTCCGAAATACCATCATGGTGCATTAGAAAACCAGAAGTTAATTTGACTCTACATACAGGGAAAAAATCCGACTCAAATCCACACCTTCTAAAAGAAAGTTTTCATCAACTACAATCTCAATTTATTGACTATCAATGTATTTATACTGATGGTTCAAAAGAAGAAAACAAAGTTGGTTGTGCTACTTTTACAAACGGCAATTGCAAAACATTACGTTTACCTGATGGCTCTTCAATTTTCACAGCGGAAGCTAAAGCTATAGACTTAGCTTTAGACTTCATAAATGAAAGTAACTTAAAGGACAAATTTATTATTTTTTCTGACTCTATGTCAGTTTTACAGGCCTTAAACCATACATCATCCAAAAACCCTCAAATACAAAAACTATTAATAAAACATCACACCATCTCGGAATTGAAAACAATTATATATTGCTGGGTTCCCAGTCATATAGGTATATATGGAAATGAGAAAGTTGATAAGAACGCTAAAGAATCGTTAAATCTAGAAGAAACAGTTTTTAATATTCCTTATGTCAATTTTAAACCTTTTATTAACGAGTACATCTTTGACAAATGGCAAACAATCTGGAACGGAGCGAAGTTTGATAAGTTGAGGGAAGTCGAACCGATCGTTAAACGACCAAAAGCAATTCATAAACTTTCGAGACGAGAAGAAATCGTTCTTGCTCGTCTCCGAATTGGTCATACAAGAATAACACATTCCCACTTATTAAAGCGAGAAGATGAACCTAAATGCATTGGCTGTGATACACCATTCACAGTTAAACACTTTCTTTTAGAATGCACTGACTTTGCAGCAGAGCGAATTTCTTTTTTTCAAGCTAACAACTTGAAAGAATTGTTCAAAGATGTACCCGTTGGAAAGATTTTATCATTTCTTAGACAAGTAAATCTGTTTTATAAAATATAATTTTTAAATCTTCAATCTTATCATTTCATATATCGTTTCTTTACAACGACATTTATATCTTATTTAGTGTTACTTTTTAATACGAGTTCAATATATTTTAACGTTTTACCTTGTTAGACGCTAATGACCCATCAGGGTTGATGCGTCGTTAAACAACAAACAAACAAAACTGTTTAAGCACTGGTCAGAACCTAATGTTAAGATAGAAACAGGCAATCTGTAGAATCATTTTGTCTGGATCCAGGATCTCTGGAAGTGGGGTTCAAATCCATCAAGAGGGTGTTCGTTTTCAACATTTTACCTAATTTTTCAAAACTTCCCATGACATTGAAATAATTTGGTTCCAAGCAAACCACCCAAACTCTCTCTAAATCCGCAACTGGATAGTTGTAGGACAATTAAGCATATTATGGACTAACAACAAGGGCAGATATCACCAAAATTATTTTTGAAAATAAAGATTTGTAAAACTTATTTACTGCATAGCCCAGAATTCAAAGTTTACTCATGCAGTGTTACTTCTAAAGAATATATCCTGTATCTGGTGTGGGTTCGAGCCCCGCTCTGGCCACATGTGAGACATGCCAAGTTCTGATTGTGGGTGTGCCAGGTGGTTTTTCTCGGGGTTCTTCCGTTTTCGCCCCACCTACTGAATGGCCCATTTCATATGAGTTGAAATAGTCTTGAAAGGGACGTTAAACTGAATACAAAAAAAAAAAAAAAAAAAAAAAAAAAAAAAAAAAAAAAATAATAATAATAATAAAATAAAACATATATGGCATTATTTTCCCGCTTTTTTGACGTTTTCTTCAAATAGAGTTAGAATGTCCGCATGTATAATTTGTCTCGTTGAGGTTAATATGAAAAACATTATAGCAGCAACATTGATAATTAAGAATTATAGACATTACAATTTAGGCTCATATATCATGTCCGTAGAAAAAAAAATCTAAAACAAATATGCATAATTTCTGAGACCAATAACCCAAGATCCGTCAAGGCGAGGCGGTTCTAAGATGTACCTACAATCAATGTTTTGAGCAACAATTTGAAAAATATCACAATTTTTCTTTTCAGCTCAGAAAAATCATAACTCGCTACAGACGTATAGGTTATAATTTGATTGTTATGCGACAGTCTGAATACTTAGTTTTTAACCCAATCATGGTTGATAACTATGCTTTCTTCTTTAATTGCACGCCGGTGGGTCGGGCGTCAGACTCTATGATGGCCCGACTAAAAGCTATTCAATTTAGCTGGTTGGAGCCGGAGCTTCTTGTCTGTTCCTTGGCCCACCGGGGTTCAATTGGTGTTTTTTTCTTTTGCTCCGGCATTCAGTAAGTTATTTGGCGCCTCGGGATCTCTATCATCGGGACAGCTTACGGAGTATGTTGAGTCCTAGTTTTTGATTGATCAATGTGGTTATCATGATTTATTCGTTTGTCCTTGGTGTCCTTGGTGATTCATTGACTAGTTAGAGATTCACCACGAGGACCGAACAATTAACTATATGATGTGAACCACAGTGGAAGATGAGGGTGAGGTTAGGCGCCCCCAGTAATTTTATATTACTGATCGTTCCAAGGCGTTCTGTTTGATTCTAATTGTTTTGTGTTTTGGAGTCGAAGTTTTGTACTGTTTGATCCTTATGTACATTTTCATATTTTTAGTTCAGTTCAGGTAACTGAGTGGCCGCCTATTGGGGAATAGCTGCTCACTCGGCTTACGACAAGTTTTCATGGTATAAGTACCTAAGTGCCGTGTTAGTTTTTTCCCACCCCTCGGTTTTAGTTGCGCCATTTCCTGATCATAGCCTATTCGTACTCTTTTACCGATGGAATTTTCAATTTTGGATTCTGAAAAAATATCTACGTACATGTATCACATCGGCATGATTTTGTAATGATTACAGATTTCCCCCGTGCTGAATGTGGTGGAACTTCTTACAACCAGACAGGCTGGATAACGTCCCCTGATATAAATGGTGACGGTGTCTACGATCAAAATGTGGATTGTTTGTGGGAAATATATACCGAAGAAGGAAACGTTATAGGATTCAAAGTCGATTTCGTTGACATTGAAAAAACAGTGGAGTGCACACGCGATTTTTTATTGGTGAGTATTCTGGACCCAATATTGTGGCCGCATTCTTGAACGTCACATGATTGCATATGTATTTTAATTCTCGGCTAAACCTTTTGCATATTGTTCGCTTTACTAGCTGATCGATTGTCTTGTACGCTTGATGAAATGTATACTACTTTGCAAAAGAAACGCGAGGAAAATAAAGTCGCTCAATTTTTTTTTTTTTTTTTTTTTTTTTTTTTTTTTTTGTTTTTTTTTTTGTTTTTTTTTTTTTTCTATATCATTAAAATTTATTTTAATTATATAAATATCGATAGTCCCGTTAACTCTCTGCCACACAATTTGAAAATCATGACGTTAATACTTACGCTTGTCGCGTTGCCGAGAAAAATATGGTATCCCCCATTTCCATAGGGTTAAGTTACCTTATCTTGCAAACGATTTCAAAGCTGATACCGATATCCGAAAATCATGAGAGAGACAAATTCAAATCAAAAAACTTCATTGCATATTCGACGCTAATTTCTTGTATGACGATTTTTTCATTTTTTACGTAAATTGCCGTTTTTAAAGGCAAATTGTTTGTCTGTAATTCCTCGCTGCCAAACACAGTTTCGGTCACGTGACGAAAGTGACTTTGACTACTTTTTTCTTCCGCGTCAGAAAGGTAGTGCTATTTGAGTTTGGGGAATTTTCTAACTATGTCAGCAAATGAGAGTGTTCTTTTTGAATGGAAAATTGCCTGAAGAAATTCTAAAATAGAAAAGATAGCGAAAATGAAAACAATCTCTTCTTAACAATAGCTGATCTGGTTCTCGAATTATCCCAAAATTTGTTTTCTAAATTGGTGAAGTACCTTTTTGAAAATTTGGGTTGAAACCATGATTTCCCCTATTAAACATATAGGAAACAGAAATATATATTTTAAATGTGTTCCCCCAAAAATCCTTTTGCATACACTTGTATTTTACCAATACACATATCATATGCAAATGACATTCTTGATCTTTGGGGAGGGGGGCTGTCAAAATGCTCGAACACTGAATTAAGATGCTAGCTCATCAAGAATGCAATAAGTTTGTGCAAGTCTGTAGTTTGTTTAAATCCATTTCTACCTGGCTGAACTTTGTCTAGTGTTTCAAAAGACTTCGTGTCAGGAAGAAAACCAATGGTCTTGTAAACGCCCACCTGAGACCTGAGTTATATACCAATAAACTTGTATGACTAGAATGGTAATATGTATATAACCCAAGGGTGGGGTCAGAGCAACCCCTGGAGTCAATTTCATTTTCAAATCATAGAAATTCAGTCTATTTGCCAATTTACTGCAAGTTTTACCTTTCAAATGACATTTTAACAATATTCCCCTTTCAAATGCATGGACGATCTAAGTTGACCTTGCCGTAAAATAGGTCAAGGTCATCCAAGGATCGTGATTTATATGCACTTTGTAGAGCTCCATTACCTGATGCTTCATGACAAGTTTCAAAATCATAGGCATTCATGTTCTGGAGAAAAATATTTTAAAGGTTTTTGCTTTTTATAGCCATGGTGGCCATCTTGGTCAGGTGACCTTGACCATTTATATAAACTTTCGTTGTCTCTTCCTAACGATTTTGGCTTTGATTGGTCAAGCGGTTTGGGAACATTTGTCCCAAATGTTATATTGGCATGTAATTAGATGAATGCGGGCGGAAATCTTGGTTTTCTGGATCACATTTTTTGTCAGAAATTACCCTCAACCTGAAGTATTTGTCAAGGTACAAACTTACAAAATATAGTAAAAATGAATGCTATTTCAAACGAACTCCTTTTTTAGATAAGTGATAATCTGCGTGATATTGTAAGGCAACACGTCGCAAGCAGAAGACAATATACCTTAAAAAATAAAAACTGAATGCCACTGCTGTTATCATATTATTCATTCGCCTGTATTTCGTGAGCATTTCTCATTGTCGCCGACATGTAGCGTTCTACACACTCGCCAAAAGGATATGGGAAATTAATGCGGGGAAATGGTCTGAATAGCCGGAAAGACCACAAAATACAAAGAAAGACAACATGCGTTAATTTATATATTAAACTGTTTCGACTTTTAAACACCAAAAATAAACAATAATTATTATGCAGACTGATATAATTCTCTGTCATTTCAAGGCTACTCAGCCCTATGATGTATCAAGTAAATAGACGTACTCGAAATCGTTTAGTACGATAGGATAGCTGTTGACATACTTAACTGACATCATCTGAATCAAGATGTAAAACTCCAAAAATGAGTATGTACTAGTAGTGAACGGTAACGGCAATCTGAAAGCAATAGGCTGACGTCGACAGACAAGCGCTACCACTGGGAGCGCTGACACGCGGTATTGTCCTTATATGTTTTATGATTTCTTTAGTGTAGAGATCCGGCCACTACGTCGTGCCATCTGTATTCAAATCGCATTAATCGTGAATGTTTTAGATACAATTTTGTAATACACGAGCTCGTACACAAAGGTCATGTTAACGTCATTATGAAACATGTTGCACAAGTCTAATTTTGGTCGATTGTTACTTATGTTTAACCACATCACTTAAAACTTCATCAAAATGATCCTTTCGAGAAAATGGGGTTTCATTTGCAAGTAAGTATAGTTTAATGATGAGAGAGAAACAGTGCTACATTTACCCTTATTCTCCTGTTTAACAACTCACCAACTTTTGAAACATATTACAAAAACCTGCGATCAATATGCAGAGATTTTTTCAGCAGTAAAAATAAAAAAAATCAGTGGAAAAGTTTTGATATTTTTAATAATTTTGCTCAAAACACTGATTGTGGATACACGTTAGAACTCGGCGATGTGGTTCTAACGAGTACTCACAACCTATGTTTTGGAGCAAAAATAAAAAATGAATACCCTTGTAAACACCAGTTTTACCATATGAATGCTGGGTTTAAGGGCGTATACTTTTCATGATGACCTCGTGATGTGATGTTACATAATAAATTGTGGATGTGTGTCACTGGACTTGGACTTTTAAGTATTCAAGGAAAAAGCTGACACAAGTGGCGGTTGTGGATTGACAAATATGTCAAGGTGGCCAATTAAGATCAGGCAAACATGTCCGTGGAATATATACCCCTTAAACCCATCTTTTATTTAAAAAAAAAAAAATGGACAAGGCGATTTTAATGTCTTCCACAATCAGTGTTTTGAGCAATAATATCAAAATTATTTAAATGAAGTTTTCTCCACTGAACAAAAACAACTAACAACTGTACAGCTGTATATCGCATAGGCAAGTTTTCGTAATGAACATTAGAAGGTATTTCGAGTAATGTCGAACTAAGGCCCATGAACAGATTTCATCTTACACTTATAATACATGATTTCATCTTACACTCATAATACATGCCTGATTGTTGGTTTGGTTTTTTCCCACCTCGGTTTTTGGAGTGGAAATCTCTTTCTGATTGCGCCTTTTCCTGATCTTTGCCTACTTGTACCTTTTTATATCAGAGTTCTTGTGGTTGTGCCGTGTGGCGGCCCTAAAAAGTCTCCCCGTACATCCATTTAATGCTCTTATTTTTCCAATCCTAAGGGATTGCTTCAATCAGTTTGTATTTTCCTATCTCTAACTACCACAACTCTTCGATACCGTATTGAAGGTCATTAGTTGACCGTCACTCGTATCTCGTTGTATAAGCGATTCTTACGTTTCTATCTATGGACTTGTATTAGACATGGATCTGAGATGTGGGCTTCGGTTATACCTTTTTCTTTCATTCGAAAGATTTTGCATTACGATTAAGTGCATTATTTATTCTATAACCGGTATGAGTGTCGCGCTTCTTTTGGCAGTATCAACACAATACTCCCAACTATGACTATCACAAAAAGATTAGAAATTACATTAAATCCCCTTAGGTTGCATGCCGCGTCTACTGTACGGATTCCTCATTCAACTAACAATTTTCAAAATTTATTACTTACTGTTAGGGTGACACCTCTTTTCGGCATCTACTGTTAACCTACACGGAGCTTCTAATTCAAATATGTTTCGTAATAATCTTCAGATTAGGTTATCTCCACTCAAATCACCAATTTTACGTAAATATATTAATCCGTTCAAGAGGTACAAGTAGGCAAAGATCAGGAAAAGGCGCAATCAGAAAGAGATTCCCACTCCAAAAACCGAGGTGGGAAAAAACCAAACCAACAATCAGGCACTTATACCATGAAACATATCGTAAGCCGAATGAGCAGCTATTTTCCCAATAGGTGGCCACTCAGTTACCTTAACTTAATTAAAAATATGAAAACATACATAAGGCGCCAACAGCACAAAAAAAAATTTAAACACCAAGACATAAAACAAAAAAGAACCACCACAGAAGTATCGCCTTGGAACGATCAGTAACACAAAGTTACTGGCGGGCTTAAACCGGTTTTACAGGATCCTAACCTCACCCTCAGCTTCTGCAGTGAGACCTGGAATGTACCCTAGTATTTCTAAGTGCAATGCCAAGAAGTGCAACTGTTGCAATCATTTATGCTCTAAGACTACTATCACTTCATCTGTGAATGATAGGACATTTTCAGTGGTTAATGATTCTGATTTAGACTGAAAATCAATGGATTTTGTATATGTTCTTACTTGAAATACAAATAATTGTAGGATGCAATATGTTGGACAAACTTGTCGAACTTTGCAAAAACGAGTTGGTGAGCACTATTGTAGAATCAGAAAGCCCAAAAATAATAATACCTTTCTGTACCAGCATTTTAAGCGCACTGGTCATTCTCCCAATGCTGTTATAGTTCAACCAGACGAGAAAATCTCATATGATGAAAATTCTTCAGTTAGATTCAAAAACATCAAACGATTAGAAACTGAACTTAAATGGATAAAATTATTGCAAACACCCTTTCCACTGGGATTTAACGACAACATTTACCATGAAGGCAACATTTCCAAAATGCCCGATTTTGATGTACTTACACTTTCAGAGTCCCGTAAACGTAAAGAGGTACAAGTAGGCAAAGATCAGGAAAAGGCGCAATCAGAAAAAGATTCCCACTCCAAAAACCGAGGTGGGAAAAAACCAAACCAACAATCAGGTACTTATACCATGAAACATATCGTAAGCCGAATGAGCAGCTATTTTCCCAATAGGTGGCCACTCAGTTACCTTTACTTAACTAAAAATATGAAAACATACATAAGGCGCCAACAGCACAAAAAAAAATTTTCAAACACCAAGACATAAAACGAAAAGAACCACCACAGAAGTATCGACTTGGAACGATCAGTAACACAAAGTTACTGGCGGGCTTAAACCGGTTTTACATGGCCATAACCTCACCCTCAGCTTCTGCAGTGGTTCATAACACTTAGTTAGTTATTCGGACCTCGTGGTGAATCTAGATCTCATGGTATACGGAAAAAGGGTAATGACAAACGTAAGCGGTGCGCTGCATTGAAACTGAACATTTCCCTTAATGATTTAGCTGTTAAAGTAAGGATTCACGGTCGACATCCAATGCTGTCTTATCTTAGTTCTCTACCTATTGCTGCATTACTTTCCTTGGACACAGAGGCTAATAGATTTTACGATAGAAATCATCAAATGTATGACGCTGCACTGTTAACAAGATGTTATACTCAGCATGCTCTTCGTCCATTTATCGATTCCGAAGCTAATCACATTAGAAGTTTTATAAAAATTCCTTTCATTAATAGAGGAATTGACTTTATTGATTTACCAAGCATATTCCAAGATAAATCAGTGATACAGTCTATACCTACCTACTTCCAAAATTCAGAACCTCCTATTATTTGTTACAAATATAACAAACCAATCAGAAATACTATTTTTAATTTCAATAAACTTGTTTCTGATCTTGATATCCATGCTAATACTCCCAAGTCTTGAGATTGTAAAGATTCAAAATATGTTTATCAACCAGCCGGACATATAGTTACTGGAAATTTCAAAATAATTTCGGATTCTAGAATTCGCAAAATTGTTTCTAAAGGTCCGAAATATAGATTCCCTTCCTACATTAATTTCGACAAATGTGGAGAGGAGATTGCATCTGCATTAAATGATTTCGGTAATCGATGGTGGAAACGAGAGGGTGTTGAGGATAATGCTCTCAAAGAATGGAAAAGAAGTATCTTCACTATCGTGGATAAACGTATTAAGTTTTATTCACAAAATACTAATCTTTTACCTACTAAACCCAAATCGTCATTTAGGCATTTGAAGCAGGGTATCCAAGAATTTCATAGAAAGTATGTCTTGGTTCCGGCAGATAAAGCCGCTAACAATGTTGTTGTCGTTTGTAGGCTTCACTACGTTAACACCTTAAAACAGGAGCTTGATGGTATCAGGGCTTATCTGGAGACAGATACTGATGAGGTGTCTGTAGCTAATGCCCACTTAAACGATTTACCTGTTAAGTTTTCTGTTTGTGTCAATGAAGGCCAAGACAAACTTCCTACAATGTATTGGTTACCTAAGCTTCACAAAAGACCATGCAAAGCTAGATTTATTGCAAATTCTAGCTCTTGTACTACCACTGAACTTTCTAAATTATTAACGTCCTGTCTTACTGCTATCAAATCTCATGTTATAAGATACTGTGAGACAGTGTATGAAACTTCAAATAAAAATTGGTTTTGGTCAATAAAAAATTCTGGTGAAGTGCTCAGTAAATTGAAGTGTAAAGGGTTCCGTGCGACAAGCTTGTCCACGTATGATTTTTCTACTCTATATACAACATTACCACATAATCTAATAAAAGAAAAACTTCTGGATTTGATAGAGTGGACCTTCAAAAGGGCATTTAAAACTATGGTTCACTTTATTTGGCATGTAATGACAGAAAGGCTTTTTCACTTCCTCTGACCAAAGTCGGTATACACTTTGGTCATGTCAGAATGTGTGCGACGCCTTGTCCTATCTCCTTGATAATATTTGTTTTAGATTTGGGACCAAGTTATACAGTCAAATTGTTGGAATTCCGATGGGTACAAATTGCGCACCTCTCGTAGCTGATTTATTTTTATACTGCTACGAAAGAGATTTCATGGATTCTCTTAACCATGATAATCAAGCTGATGTTATCGAGGCTTTTAATTCCACATCTAGGTACCTCGATGACCTTTTGAACATTGACAACCCTTATTTTGAAGGTATGATCAGTCAAATTTATCCACCTGAACTTCAGTTGAACAAAGCCAATATCTCGGATACCGAAGCCCCCTTTTTAGATCTACATCTTTCTGTTGCAAATGGACTTGTTTCTTCTAAAATTTATGATAAGCGCAATGACTTTGATTTTGATATAGTAAATTTTCCTTTTTTGGATGGTGACGTTCCTCGTCGTGCTTCTTATGGTGTTTACATTTCGCAACTTATTAGGTTTGCTAGAGTCTGCAATCATGGTACAGACTTCAACGCTCGAAATAAATGTTTAACGGCCAAACTTTTCCAACAGGGCTATCGGTATCATAAACTTCGAAAAACCTTTTCTAAATTTTATCGTAGACACTATGAATTGATTTCCAAATATAATGTTGGATTAAAGACGCTTTTAAGTGAGGGCCTTTCGGAACCTGAATTTTATGGTGACTTAGTTTACAAATTTAAGAAACTTATAGGAATTAATGATTTTTCTTTTCTGTTCAGAAAAATTATAACACGTTACAGACGTATAGGTTATAACTTGAATGTTATGCGACAGTCTGCATGCTTAGTTTTTAACCCAATCATGGTTGATAACTATGCTGCCTTCTTTAATTGCACGCCGGTAGGTCGGGCATCAGACTCTATGATGGCCCCGACAAAGCTATTCATTTTAGTTGGTTGGGGCCGGAGCTCCTTGTCTGTTGCTTGGCCCACCGGGGTCCAACTGGTGTTTTTCTTTTGCTCCGGAGTTAGTAGCTTATTCGGCGCCCAGGGATCTCCATCGTCGGGCAGCTTACTCAATCTGTGAGTCCATGTTTTTGATTCATCAGGATGTTTATCATGATTTATTTGTTTATTCTTGATGATTCATTGACTAGTTAGAGATTCACCACGAGGACCGAAGAACTTACTAAATGTTATGAACCACTGCAGAAGCTGAGGGTGAGGTTAGGATCCTGCAAAACCGGTTTAAGCCCGCCAGTAACTTTGTGTTACTGATCGTTTCAAGGCGATACTTCTGTAGTGGTTCTTTTTGTTTTATGTCTTGGTGTTTAGAATTTTTGTGCTGTTGGCGCCTTATGTATGTTTTCATATTTTTAATTAAGTTAAGGTAACAGAGTGGCCACCTATTGGGAAAATAGCTGCTCATTCGGCTTACGATATGTTTCATGGCATAAGTGCCTGATTGTTAGTTTGTTTTTTTTCCCACCTCGGTTTTTGGAGTGGGAATCTCTTTCTGATTGCGCCTTTTTCTGATCTTTGCCTACTTGTACATTTTTACTAAATGTTATAAACCACTGCAGAAGCTGAGGGTGAGGTTAGGATCCTGTAAAAAGGTACAAGTAGGCAAAGATCAGGAAAAGGCGCAATCAGAAAAAGATTCCCACTCCAAAAACCGAGGTGGGAAAAAACCAAACTAACAATCAGGTACTTATACCATGAAACATATCGTAAGCCGAATGAGCAGCTATTTTCCCAATAGGTGGCCACTCAGTTACCTTAACTTAACTAAAAATATGAAAACATACATAAGGCGCCAACAGCACAAAAAATTTTAAACACCAAGACATAAAACAAAAAGAACCACTACAGAAGTATCGACTTGGAACGATCAGTAACACAAAGTTACTGGCGGGCTTAAACCGGTTTTACAGGTACCTAACCTCACCCTCAGCTTCTGCAGTGGTTCACAACATTTAGTTAGTTCTTCGGTCCTCGTGGTGAATCTCTAACTAGTCAATGAATCATCAAGAACAAACAAATAAATCATGATAAACATCCTGATGAATCAAAAACCAGGACTCACAGATTGAGTAAGCTGCCCGACGATGGAGATCCCTGGGCGCCGAATAACCTACTAACTCCGGAGCAAAAGAAAAACACCAGTTGGACCCCGGTTGGCCAAGCAACAGACAAGAAGCTCCGGCCCCAACCAACTAAAATGAATAGCTTTAAGTCGGGGCCATCATAGAGTCTGACGCCCGACCCACCGGCGTGCAATTAAAGAAGGCAGCATAGTTATCAACCATGATTGGGTTAAAAACTAAGCATGCAGACTGTCGCATAACATTCAAGTTATAACCTATACGTCTGTAACGTGATATGATTTTTCCGAACTGAAGAGAAAAATCATTTATTCCTTTAAGTTTCTTTAATTTGTAAACCAAGTCACCATAAAATTCAGGTTCCGAAAGGCCCTCACTTAAAAGTGTCTTTAACCCAACATTATATTTGGAAATCAATTCATAGTGTCTACGATAAAATTTAGAAAAGGTTTTTCGAAGTTTATGATACCGATAGCCCTGTTGGAGAAGTTTTGCCGTTAAACATTTATTTCGAGCGTTGAAGTCTGTAACATGATTGCAGACTCTAGCAAACCTAATAAGTTGCGAAATGTATACACCATAAGAAGCACGACGAGGAACGTCACCATCCAAAAAAGGAAAATTTACTATATCAAAATCAAAGTCATCGCGCTTATCATAAATTTTAGAAGAAACAAATCCATTTGCAACAGAAAGATGTAGATCTAAAAAGGGGGCTTCGGTATCTGAGATATTAGCTTTGTTCAACTGAAGTTCAGGTGGATAAATTTGATTGACCATACCTTCAAAATAAGGGTTGTCAATGTTCAAAAGGTCATCGAGGTACCTAGATGTGGAATTAAAAGCCTCGATAACATCAGCTTGATTATCATGGTTAAGAGAATCCATGAAATCTCTTTCGTAGCAGTATAAAAATAAATCAGCTACGAGAGGTGCGCAATTTGTACCCATCGGAATTCCAACAATTTGTCTGTATAACTTGTTCCCAAATCTAATATAAATATTATCAAGGAGATAGGATAAGGCGTCGCACACATTCTGACATGACCAAAGGGTATACCGACTTTGGTCAGAGGAAGTGAAAAAAGCCTTTCTGTCATTACATGCCAAATAAAGTGAACCATAGTTTTTTAATGCCCTTTTGAAGGTCCACTCTATCAAATCCAGAAGTTTTTCTTTAATTAGATTATGTGGTAATGTTGTATACAGAGTAGAAAAATCATATGTGGACAAGCTTGTCGCACGGAACCCTCTACACTTCAATTTACTGAGCACCTCACCAGAATTTTTTATTGACCAAAACCAATTTTTATTTGAAGTTTCATACACTGTCTCACAGTATCAGTATCTGTAAAACCTGTTTAAGCCCGCCAGTAACTTTGTGTTACTGATCGTTCCAAGGCGATACTTCTGTGGTGGTTCTTTTTGTTTTGTGTCTTGGTGTTTAAAATGTTTTTGTGCTGTTGGCGCCTTATGTATGTTTTCATATTTTTAATTTAGTTTAGGTAACTGAGTGGCCACCTATTGGGAAGATAGCTGCTCATTCGGCTTGCGGTGTGTTTCATGGTATAAGTGCCTGATTGTTAGTTTGGTTTTTTCCCACCTCGGTTTTTGGAGTGGGAATCTCTTTCTGATTGCGCCTTTTCCTGATCTTTGCCTACTTGTACCTTTTTACTAAATGTTAAGAACCACTGCAGAAGCTGAGGGTGAGGTTAGGATCCTGTAAAACCTGTTTAAGCCCGCCAGTAACTTTGTGTTACTGATCGTTCCAAGGCGATACTTCTGTGGTGGTTCTTTTTGTTTTGTGTCTTGGTGTTTAAAATGTTTTTGTGCTGTAGGCGCCTTATGTATGTTTTCATATTTTTAATTAAGTTAAGGTAACTGAGTGGCCACCTATTGGGAAAATAGCTGCTCATTCGGCTTGCGGTGTGTTTCATGGTATAAGTGCCTGATTGTTAGTTTGTTTTTTTTCCCACCTCGGTTTTTGGAGTGGGAATCTCTTTCTGATTGCGCCTTTTCCTGATCTTTGCCTACTTGTACCTTACTTAACAAAAGTGAAAATGCTACACTCGTTTTCTAAATTGACGTCCTGTCTCTCATTTCATTTCATGGAAAAGTTTTCATTACACATAATAATTTCATTCCTTGGCTGTAACGTGTACTTTGAATCGATTCTGTGAATGCAAACAGAGTCGTGTTACATGCATTTTAACAAGTAGGTAGTCAGAAAAATGACCATGCAATTTCTTTAGATCGTAAAACCGCATTTGAAAAATTGAGCGCTCTACATCGGCAGCGCACGGGTTGGGTGCAACCACAGACAATACTGTAAAGCTAGTATCTCACTGGCATGCGAATTTCTCGCGACTGTTTTGCGAATTTTGTCGCGGGACTTTCGCACGACATTCGTGCGAGTGTCTCGCGAGTGTCGTGAGACTTTCTTGTGTCGCGAACTAGTCGCGAACTGGTCGCGAAGTTTTTCAACATGTTGAAAAATTTTATGCGAATTTTTCTCCAAAATATTTCGCAAGACTGTCGCGCGACTGTCGTGCGACGGTCGCGCGACGTTCGTGCGAGTGTCGCGAACTTGTCGCCGCGAAATTTTGGCGAATTTACAATGCGAAATTTTCGCGACACTCGTACGAATGTCGCGCGAGTGTCGCACGACGGTCGCGCGACAGTCTTGCGAAAACCTCGCGACTATCTGGCGAGAAAATAAAACTAAGCGACATTCGTACGAATGTCGCGCGACACTCGCACGAATGTCGCGCGACTGTCGTACGAATTTAAATGAAAATAAGTTACATTCGCGGGAAAGTCGTGAGACACTCTCACGAATGTCGCGCGACTGTCGTGCGACAGTCGCGCGACTATCGCGCGACAGTCGCGCGATTTATTTTCAAAATTAGACCGAAATTCGCGAATTTGTCGCAAAAATGTATATTCAATGAGACTGCAACGTGAAAGTTGTGTTTATATCGTTTATCTTTGTCGCGAAATAGTCGCGAACTATTCGCGAACTAGTCTCAAGTTGTCGCATTCCAGTGAGATAGGGGCTTTACACATGCTACTGAACTGAAATGGTCTTCTCTCTAACATCTTGCTTCCTTAAATGCAATTTTGACTCCAATCTAAAATACAACGTTGTGACACTTTTTAGATTTTCTAATTTGACCGATTCTGTAAGTCGATAGGAAAGTGTTTTCTTGTACTTTTAGATTAACAAGTAAAACTTGTCTTATTTTCATCTCTTTATCTTGTGCCATGTAAGCATAATTTTTACCATGGTTGTATATTGTATATTTATCCTATAGGCCTAGTATAGAGCCTATTGAGACAAAACTGTGATTAAATCAGTTAACGAAAATTAACCAATATTGTATAATTTTTTGTTTACATATGGTTAATCCACACCTTTTTAGACCAATCAATGAATAGCTCATTTAAATATATATGTTTTTTTTTTTTTTTTTTTTTTTTTTTTTGCCTAGAGTACACTTGTACTATTCATAAAAAGGTACAAGTAGGCAAAGATCAGGAAAAGGCGCAATCAGAAAAAGATTCCCACTCCAAAAACCGAGGTGGGAAAAAACCAAACTAAAAATCAGGTACTTATACCATGAAACATATCGTAAGCCGAATGAGCAGCTATTTTCCCAATAGGTGGCCACTCAGTTACCTTAACTTAACTAAAAATGTGAAAACATACATAAGGCGCCAACAGCACAAAAAATTTTAAACACCAAGACATAAAACAAAAAGAACCACTACAGAAGTATCGACTTGGAACGATCAGTAACACAAAGTTACTGGCGGGCTTAAACCGGTTTTACAGGTACCTAACCTCACCCTCAGCTTCTGCAGTGGTTCACAACATTTAGTTAGTTCTTCGGTCCTCGTGGTGAATCTCTAACTAGTCAATGAATCATCAAGAACAAACAAATAAATCATGATAAACATCATAAGTGTCATGGCACAACAAAGTCTATCGTTAGTGGCTGTACTTTCCATACAATGAAAACAAAGACATAGATAAGTTGCGCTGTTGTCACAAAGCTGATCTCAAAGTTTAGTTTGTACTAAAAAAGTCATGTTACTGCTAGTTAATTTGCACTGCTGAGTGATGATCATATTGTACGAATAATATATTTTACAGAGTTTTTTTATGCATGATGTAGCTTAACAGCTGTGTCCCAATAAAATGTGTCTTAATGAACAGTACATATATCGTATTCGTCAATGTTGTTAATGTTGTTGCGGACTTTTATGAGCTAGGATATATGATTTCGGTAACTTGACCCCTTTACTTTAAACATCTACAGTAAGACTGTTGTAATAAGCTGATCTAGATCTTACAGCTTAAAGGACAAAATAAAAAAATCAACTGTGTTTTGCTTCAAGTGCAGGGTTGTACATGCTGATCACAATTTACAGATTTACACATTTTCATGATGTGGTTTATAACTGTACTCAACGACATACGAAGTGTCAAAATTTGGAAAACAAAGCAGTGTCACAAAAAACTGGTCTTATGAGCAGTACTGTTTATACAGTTACAGAAAGGCAAAAACACTGATCAACTGCACAGTTATAACAAGCTGATCTGGATCTTAGATCCTATGTGAGGACGTGATGAAAGCTCACTCAAAGCGTGCTTTGAGTGAGCTTTTTGGAGTGGGAATCTTTTTCTGATTGCGCCTTTTCCTGATCTTTGCCTACTTGTACCTTTTTATATCAGAGTTCTTGTGGTTGTGCCGTGTGGCGGCCCTAAAAAGTCTCCCCGTACATCCATTTAATGCTCTTATTTTTCCAATCCTCAGGGATTGCTTGCAATCAGGTTGTATTTTCCTATCTCTAACTACCACAACTCTTCGATACCGTATTGAAGGTCATTAGTTGACCGTCACTCGTATCTCGTTGTATAAGCGATTCTTACGTTTCTATCCATGGACTTGTATTAGACATAGACCTGAGGTGTGGGTTTCGGTTATACCTTTTTCTTTCATTCGAAAGATTTTGCATTACGATTAAGTGCATTATTTATTCTATAACCGGTATGAGTCGCGCTCCTTTTGGCAGTATCAACACAACACTCCCAACTATGACTATCACAAAAAGATTAGGAATTACATTAACTCCCCTTAGGTTGCATGCCGCGTCTACTGTACGGATTCCTCATTCAACTAACAATTTTCAAAATTTATTACCTACTGTAAGGGTGACACCTCTTAATTTATTTTCGGCTTCTACTGTTAATCTACACGGAGCTTCTAATTCTAATATGTTTCGTAATAATCTTCAGATTAGGTTATCTCCACTCAAATCACCAATTTTACGTAAATATATTAATCCGTTCAAGAGACCTGGAATGTACCCTAGTATTTCTAAGTGCAATGCCAAGAAGTGCAACTGTTGCAATCATTTATGCTCTAAGACTACTATCACTTCATCTGTGAATGGTAGGACATTTTCAGTGGTTAATGATTCTGATTTAGACTGAAAATCAATGGATCTTGTATATGTTCTTACTTGAAATACAAACAATTGTAGGATGCAATATGTTGGACAAACTTGTCGAACTTTGCAAAAACGATTTGGTGAGCACTATCGTAGAATCAGAAAGCCCAAAAATAATGATACCTTTCTGTACCAGCATTTTAAGCGCACTGGTCATTCTCCCAATGATGTTAAAGTTCAACCAGTGGAGAAAATCTCATATGATGAAAATTCTTCAGTTAGATTCAAAAACATTAAACGATTTGAAACTGAACTTAAATGGATAAAATTACTGCAAACACCCTTTCCACTGGGATTTAACGACAACATTTACCATGAAGGCAATATTTCCAAAATGCCCGATTTTGATGTACTTACACTTTCGGAATCTCGTAAACGTAAATCTAGATCTCATGGTATACGGAAAAAGGGTAATGACAAACGTAAACGGTGTGCTGCATTGAAATTGAACATTTCTCTTAATGATTTAGCTGTTAAACTAAGGATTCACGGTCGACATCCAATGCTGTCGTATCTTAGTTCTCTACCTATTGCTGCATTACGTTCCTTGGACACAGAGGCTAATAGATTTTACGATAGAAATCATCAAATGTATGACGCTGCACTGTTAACAAGATGTTATACTCAGCATGCTCTTCGTCCATTTATCGATTCCGAATCTAATCACATTAGAAGTTTTATTAAAATTCCTTTCATCAATAAAGGAATTGACTTTATTGATTTACCAAGCATATTCCAGGATAAATCAGTCATACAGTCTATACCTAACTACTTCCAAAATTCAGAACCTCCTATTATTTGTTACAAATATAACAAACCAATCAGAAATACAATTTTTAATTTCAATAAACTTGTTTCTGATCTTGATATCCATGCTAATGCTCCTAAGTCTTGAGATTGTAAAGATTCAAAATATATTTATCAACCCGCTGGACATATTGTTACTGGAAATTTAAAAATAATTTCGGATTCTAGAATTCGCAAAATTGTTTCTAAAGGTCCGAAATATAGATTCCCTTCCTACATTAATTTCGACAAATTTAGAGAGGAGATTTCATCTGCATTAAATGATTTCGGTAAACGATGGTGTAAACGAGAGGGTGTTGAGGATAATGCTCTTAAAGAATGGAAAAGAAGTATCTTCACTATCGTGGATAAACGTATTAAGTTTTATTCACAAAATACTAATCTTTTACCTCCTAAACCCAAATCGTCATTTAGGCATTTGAAGCAGGGTATCCAAGAATTTCATAGAAAGTATGTCTTGGTTCCGGCAGATAAAGCCGCAAACAATGTTGTTGTCGTTTGTAGGCTTCACTACGTTAACACCTTAAAACATGAGCTTGATGGTACCAGGGCTTATCTGGAGACAGATACTGATGAGGTGTCTGTAGTTAATGCCCACTTAAACGATTTACCTCTTAAGTTTTCTGTTTGTGTCAATGAAGGCTAAGACAAACTTCCTACGATGTATTGGTTACCTAAGCTTCACAAAAGACCATACAAAGCTAGATTTATTGCAAATTCTAGCTCTTGTACTACCACTGAACTTTCTAAATTATTAACTTCCTGTCTTACTGCTATCAAATCTCATGTTATAAGATACTGTGAGACAGTGTATGAAACTTCAAATAAAAATTGGTTTTGGTCAATTAAAAATTCTGGTGAGGTGCTCAGCAAATTGAAGTGTAGAGGGTTCCGTGCGACAAGCTTGTCCACATATGATTTTTCTACTCTGTATACAACATTACCACATAATCTAATTAAAGAAAAACTTCTGGATTTGATAGAGTGGACCTTCAAAAGGGCATTAAAAAACTATGGTTCACTTTATTTGGCATGTAATGACAGAAAGGCTTTTTTCACTTCCTCTGACCAAAGTCGGTATACACTTTGGTCATGTCAGAATGTATGCGACGCCTTATCCTATCTCCTTGATAATATTTATATTAGATTTGGGACCAAGTTATACAGACAAATTGTTGGAATTCCGATGGGTACAAATTGCGCACCTCTCGTAGCTGATTTATTTTTATACTGCTACGAAAGAGATTTCATGGATTCTCTTAACCATGATAATCAAGCTGATGTTATAGAGGCTTTTAATTCCACATCTAGGTACCTCGATGACCTTTTAAACATTGACAACCCTTATTTTGAAGGTATGGTCAATCAAATTTATCCACCTGAACTTCAGTTGAACAAGGCCAATATCTCAGATACTGAAGCCCCCTTTTTAGATCTACATCTTTCTGTTGCAAATGGATTTGTTTCTTCTAAAATTTATGATAAGCGCGATGACTTTGATTTTGATATAGTAAATTTTCTTTTTTTGGATGGTGACGTTCCTCGTCGTGCTTCTTATGGTGTATACATTTCGCAACTTATTAGGTTTGCTAGAGTCTGCAATCATGTTACAGACTTCAACGCTCGAAATAAATGTTTAACGGCAAAACTTCTCCAACAGGGCTATCGGTATCATAAACTTCGAAAAACCTTTTCTAAATTTTATCGTAGACACTATGAATTGATTTCCAAATATAATGTTGGGTTAAAGACACTTTTAAGTGAGGGCCTTTCGGAACCTGAATTTTATGGTGACTTGGTTTACAAATTAAAGAAACTTAAAGGAATAAATGATTTTTCTCTTCAGTTCGGAAAAATCATATCACGTTACAGACGTATAGGTTATAACTTGAATGTTATGCGACAGTCTGCATGCTTAGTTTTTAACCCAATCATGGTTGATAACTATGCTGCCTTCTTTAATTGCACGCCGGTGGGTCGGGCGTCAGACTCTATGATGGCCCCGACTTAAAGCTATTCATTTTAGTTGGTTGGGGCCGGAGCTTCTTGTCTGTTGCTTGGCCAACCGGGGTCCAACTGGTGTTTTTCTTTTGCTCCGGAGTTAGTAGGTTATTCGGCGCCCAGGGATCTCCATCGTCGGGCAGCTTACTCAATCTGTGAGTCCTGGTTTTTGATTCATCAGGATGTTTATCATGATTTATTTGTTTGTTCTTGATGATTCATTGACTAGTTAGAGATTCACCACGAGGACCGAAGAACTAACTAAATGTTGTGAACCACTGCAGAAGCTGAGGGTGAGGTTAGGTACCTGTAAAACCGGTTTAAGCCCGCCAGTAACTTTGTGTTACTGATCGTTCCAAGTCGATACTTCTGTAGTGGTTCTTTTTGTTTTATGTCTTGGTGTTTAAAATTTTTTGTGCTGTTGGCGCCTTATGTATGTTTTCATATTTTTAGTTAAGTTAAGGTAACTGAGTGGCCACCTATTGGGAAAATAGCTGCTCATTCGGCTTACGATATGTTTCATGGTATAAGTACCTGATTGAAAAACATTTTCTAAATTTTATCGTAGACACTATGAATTGATTTCCAAATATAATGTTGGGTTAAAGACGCTTTTAAGTGAGGGCCTTTCGGAACCTGAATTTTATGGTGACTTGGTTTACAAATTTAAGAAACTTAAAGGAATTAATGATTTTTCTTTTCAGTTCAGAAAAATCATAACACGTTACAGACGTATAGGTTATAACTTGAATGTTATGCGACAGTCTGCATGCTTAGTTTTTAACCAAATCATGGTTGATAACTATGCTGCCTTCTTTAATTGCACGCCGGTGGGTCGGGCGTCAGACTCTATGATGGCCCCGACATAAAGCTATTCATTTTAGTTGGTTGGGGCCGGAGCTTCTTGTCTGTTGCTTGGCCCACCAGGGTACAACTGGTGTTTTTCTTTTGCTCCGGAGTTAGTAGGTTATTCGGCGCCCAGGTATCTCCATCGTCGGGCAGCTTACTCAGTCTGTGAGTCCTGGTTTTTGATTCATCAGGATGTTTATCATGATTTATTTGTTTGTTCTTGATGATTCATTGACTAGTTAGAGATTCACCACGAGGACCGAATAACTAACTAAATGTTATGAACCACTGCAGAAGCTGAGGGTGAGGTTATGGCCATGTAAAACCTGTTTAAGCCCGCCAGTAACTTTGTGTTACTGATCGTTCCAAGTCGATACTTCTGTGGTGGTTCTTTTTGTTTTATGTCTTGGTGTTTAAAAAAAAATGTTGTGCTGTTGGCGCCTTATGTATGTTTTCATATTTTTAGTTAAGTTAAGGTAACTGAGTGGCCACCTATTGGGAAAATAGCTGCTCATTCGGCTTACGATATGTTTCATGGTATAAGTACCTGATTGTTAGTTTGGTTTTTTCCCACCTCGGTTTTTGGAGTGGGAATCTTTTTCTGATTGCGCCTTTTCCTGATCTTTGCCTACTTGTACCTTTTTAATTTACAAAACACTGCACTTGAAACAGAAATCAGTTGATTATCTTTAACGTATGCCACGCAAATGATGTGACAAAGACAAAGATAACGATTATCAATCACCAGCGCATCCAGGGCCCATTAACTCTAAAGATGCTACAACAAAAATTACACGTTTTGATTATATGTAGAAACGAAATCCAGATTGAGCCACTCAGTCATGTTATCACGAAAAACGGGCTTACTAACTCTCACCCATTAAGCGAGGTTCTCGCTCTGAGCGAGATTCTGGTCCTGTTGGTGCAGGTAAAGTACAGGTAAATCAATGATCAGTCAAAACTCTAACACTAGCTACTGGTAACCCATTGTCGGTGAAACTCAGGTATATCGGTTTCGACGATCTACGGGGGCATAACCTCTTTTAGCGGATTAAATTTATTTGACGAAAATTTTGTGTTATGTCCCATGACAGTTAAGAGCAGATAAGTTTAATATGCTATGCTCTCCATTGCAGATTGGGGCCGGAATAAACAATGTAAGAAGTGAACATTTCGCCAGAATATACTCTTGTGGCTTTGAGGGTGAACCTCAGGTTGGCGAGACGTTGTCGCTACTTCTATATTTACAGTTTTTCTCTGATGGAAGTGGGACTGGCAGAGGCTTTAGCTTAACATATAACGCATACAAGGGTAATTCACGCTTAATGCATGTACATGTAAGGGTAATTCACGCTTAACGCATGTACATGTAAGGGAAATTCACGCTTAACGCATGTACATGTAAGGGTAATTCGCGCTTACGCATTTTAGGGTAATTCGCACTTAACTCATTTAAGGATAATCATTCGTTCTTAACACATATAAGGGTTAATCATGCTTAACAGGGTTATTCATTCTCAACATTAAGCGCATTTGAGCGGGAAAATGCTTAAAAGGGTTATTCACGCTTATCATTTATTGCATATGAGGGTAATTCGTGCTTAATAATGTATGTCTTAACGTGGATTGATATATTTACAAAGTCCCTAACCCCCCCCTAAACTTTGATCATGTTGTTCTCAGTCCTGGGATACAGATCATTCATGATATTACATCTCCTGAAAGGGCTATGAATGACAAACGTTATCCTAGTAATATAACCAGAATTTGTATTTGCATTTTCGTGCATGTTGGTAGTGAAATGCACTGTTAGTTTGAAAACTGCTTTTATTTTTCTTGCATTGTTTTACGTTTAAATAAGAAATATTGTGGGATGAGTGTTGGCACGGTAGTTAGTAAGTAGAAAAATCTATCAACTGCTATCATTTTTGTTCTGTTTGAAACAATTCTTACCGAAATATCTGCAGACAAAAAGCCCGTTTTTTTAGACTAATCAAGGTCAAATTAATGGGCTTATTTGTTATGTAAAAAGGCTATGGAAATATACTGTATATGTATGTTCTACCTGAATGAACAGACTACCTGTCCTATTTTAACAGGTATACACAGCGTGTACATACTATAATGCATATAAATATACTGTACAAAATAATTTTATCTATGTTTTATTTGAGACATGTCTCAGAGGACTTTAAATCCAACGTTACTTCAACACCACACAACAATTGTTTTTACCCTTATTAGATATATAAAAGATATTGTCAGAAGAACTTCCCTAATGTCTAAAACGTATGAAGACGCTGTTCAAAGTAAAAGTTGCTTAATTTATTTGGCATGGTATATTTAAGGTACAGGTATTTGCATAAGTGACGGACAATATTATTTAAAGTAATAAATCTGATAAAGATGATGCACCTGCTATTCATGCAAATCGTTTCTAAGCTAATTTTTCAGCTTGCAAATTAGTTGGAGAACATTATTTAGACCTTCACAAAGGTTTCTATCAATTAAAATTAAAAATTTATTTTAAAGGATTATTTATGGAAATTTATTAGAAAAATAGGTAATTTCACTAAAAACTTCTATTACAATGGCTTCCCTTTGGAAAACATTATCATTCATAAGAAAGTTTAAGGTTTAGGGATTATTCTGGTATGTAACATGCCACATTTTTTTAAAAAAAATCTATGAAATATTTATGAGCAGAAAACACTATTATTATAGTAATAAGGAACCTTAATATCTTTCTATCTGTGATGCATAAGGCACCACTATATTTTGCGATACAGTATTTGGAAAATGCTGCTGGCAGATTTCAATGAATTAACAGGAGTGAGCATTTTAACCGTAATACTCTGAATGGTCTTTTCATGAACTGTGAATGGATGTGTGTGCATAGTTTGTAATAGAATCAGAATATTTAGAAAGTATTCATGTACAGTATGAAAGGTTTCTATCTATCTATCTATCTTCTGATACTGAGTTGATCAATTTCTGATCATCACCTCAGGTGTGGTATATAAGGTTTCTTCCTTAGCCTTTTAAATCATGTAGACTGTGATGATGATGTTACATGCTGATGGATATTTCAGACTCATTTTGATTAGTTATCAATGTACCCCTACAATATTAAGAAAAAAATGACATTTTTTCTTAATTTTGAAAAATCGTCACTGGCAAGATATAAACAGTAGGGGAAATTTGGTTACATAAACGGTGAAGTATGAGGGTAAATATTCGTATTTATTATAAAACTTACAGACAGTGTGTTGCTTTACATCAGAATAATATGTCCGTGAAATATATACCCTCTTATACCCCATTTTTATATGCAAAACTGGGGTATACCTTTATTTCTTATTTTTGCTCCTAAACATAGATTATGGGTACTTTTAGAAACGCCTCCCCGGGATGGCTCTAACGTGTACCCACAATCTATGTTATGGGCTAAAATAAGAAAAAATATCAAAACATAACGTTAATAGCGTTAATAAATCCATTGACTAGTTAGGGGTTCACCACGAGGACCGAATAAGTAACTAAAGTTTGTGAACCACTGCAGAAGATGCGGGTGAGGTTAGGGTCCTGTAAAACCGGATAAAGCCCCCCCCCCTAGTAGTTTTATATTACTCATTGTTCCAAGGCGATACTTCTGTTGTGGTTCTGTTTGTTTTTCTGACTACCTACTTGTTAAAATGCATGTAACACGACTCTGTTTGCATTCACAGAATCGATTCAAAGAACACGTTACAGCCAAGGAATGAAATTATTATGTGTAATGAAAAGTTTTCCATGAAATGAAATGAGAGACAGGACGTAAATTTAGAAAACGAGTGTAGCATTTTCACTTTTGTTAAGTAAGGTACAAGTAGGCAAAGATCAGGAAAAGGCGCAATCAGAAAGAGATTCCCACTCCAAAAACCGAGGTGGGAAAAAAACAACTAACAATCAGGCACTTATACCATGAAACATATCGTAAGCCGAATGAGCAGCTATTTTCCCAATAGGTGGCCACTCAGTTACCTTAACTTAATTAAAAATATGAAAACATACATAAGGCGCCAACAGCACAAAACATTTTAAACACCAAGACATAAAACAAAAAGAACCACAACAGAAGTATCGCCTTGGAACGATCAGTAACACAAAGTTACTGGCGGGCTTAAACCGGTTTTACAGGATCCTAACCTCACCTTCAGCCTCCGCACGTACGTTTATTTAGCTAAGTTCGGGTAACTGAGTGGCCATTTATTGGGAAATAGATGCCCACTCGGCTTACGATATGTTTTCTAAGTATAAGCATCTAATTGTCAATTTGTATTTTTCCAGCCTTGGTTTTTGGAGTGGGAATTTCTGTCTGATTGCGCCTTTTCCTGATCATTGCCTACTCGTACCTTTTCATGTTAAACTAACTTGTAGCAATATCGCGCGTTACGTCTACACAATCTGCGTTTGAATTTTTATTGTTTAATTCGTTTTTGACGTTTAACTATCACCCGTGCCGAACATTTGGCCTTAAGTATATATGGAGCTCATATTACTTTTTAAAACAAGTAGCTTATAACCGAGTTTCAAAGATTACATGGGTAACTGTTTGCAATTTTATTTCTAATTCGCAAAAGAATAGTCATTTTTTACAAAGGTTGAATGGGATATTTCAGAAACCAAGCAGAATTGTGTAGAGCGAATAATCTCCGACTCTGGCTTTATCGTCGCCCCTGATGCCAATGGAGATGGTCAGCACGACTTCAACCTTAATTGTCAGTGGATCATCGAGACCGAACAAGAAAAACTGATAGAATACGAATTCGTGTATCACAATATCGGGGCATGCACAGACCAAGTGCTGGTTAGCAAACTATATGACCCTCCTCGTTGGAAAACCAACAATGTGGTTTCCGACCAGGTTCGACACAAACCCAGCTATATAAACACAGAAGATGGCTAGAGGCTGGAAATTTTGGATTTAGAAAGTAGAGGTATTATACTATCCGTGTAGCAAAAACAAAGGCGCTGATCAGCTTCGCAGTTACTTTTGCATATGCAGATTGTACTTTTTCTCATGAGGCGGCTAATTTCTTAGTTGCTACGTTATAATAAGTAAAATTATAAATGGACGTTCAATATGTATTACAAAAGACTATTTATTCTGGCGAATATTATACATTGATATGAACTGAATCCCGCATTTTCCTAGCGGCTGCAATATTGTAAGTTTTACATCATCTTCGAAGAAAACCGATGACGTTGCGTGTTTACTCATTTCGGTCGCTTATCACCATGATAGTAAATGACATTTAAGTTGTTTCAGAATTCCGTTTAGTTGGATTTTATGCCAAATATACTGTCAATTAGCTATGGCAATCTGTTATAAACGACGGATACTTAATAGAATATATAAAATGTAAATATTAGAATTGAAATGCAGAGTTTTTGGCTTTCACTGGATGATAAAAACATTCTTTCTAGTGGCCAAAATCGGGAGAAAAATGCTTTCTTTTGAAATTGGCATATAAAATGCCCGAACATTTATCGACAGTGCCGGGTCAGATAGCCTGTGGATAGAGAGCTTAAACGGTATAGTATACAGATAGCAGCAACTGAGTGAGACTCGGTTAGCAGAGGTTGGGTGATCAGATAAGTTGGTGTTGGATATAATACATTTTCTTCTGAAGTGAACGCAAACGTGAAGAGAGGCGGGAAGCTTGTTGGCTTTTCCATTCAAACAGACTTCTTGGTAGGCTGTCAGGCTTGTCGAAAGATATCAAGGACTTCATGTATCAGGAAATAACCATCCAAGAATTGTCAGTGCCTGTGTGACTACGATGACCAATCCGGATGAGGACTTAATAACAAGTTCTATAATGACTTAGACGACGTTATTTCTTGAACACATAGTACAAAAACAAGCTTATCCTTCTTGGCGACTTCTTGCCAAAGCCAGTACAGACCACGTACAGACCACCAGACCCGGGAAGGAGTTATAGGTTCAGAAGGTGTTGGAAAGTGCAACAGCAGTTGTCTCTTGCATTAGGTTGTGTGCTGGATACGATCTTCTAGTCACCGACACAGGCCAAAACATCCTGGATGCACCTCCGATTCAAACCTCGGCATCTCATCGATTAGGCCATAGTGCAGAGAATAGATAAACATGATGTCAGAGTGACAGAGACTATGTGTGACGCTGATTGCTGGACAGATCATAGACTAGTTGGCAGTAAACTCAACCTAAGAATGCAGCCTACGAGGCGACCACAGGGCAAGAAAGGTCCTAAGAGACAGAGACTGGATGTCTCAAATACAATCAAGACAGCACGGGATAAGCTTTCCTAACAGATACTTGCAATCAATCCTAGTTTGGTTAGAGGACGAAAATTAGACAGTATTCCATAAAACGGTTCATTCTTCACCTACTACTATTTTGATTGCACGCCGTTGGGTCGGACGTCAGACTTCAACAGCAAAACTTCTTCAGCAAGGCTATAGGTATCATAAACTTTGAAAGAAATCGAAATTTTATCGCAGACACTATGAGTTCATTTCCGAAATTTAATGTTGGGCTAAGGACGCCTTTACGTGAGGGCCTTTCTGAACCAAAATTTTATGGTGACTTGGTTTACAAATTTAAGACACATTTTTTTTATTAAAATATTAATGAGAAAAAAGGTGGGTCATACTCGAGCCTCATCAGTGACCCTTTAGATTTGGCAACATGCAGCTAAAGAGAATAATTGTAAATTTGCAACTTGTTTTTAGCTTACAGATGACGTAGGCAGACTGGTTGGGCTTTGTGGAGATGTAATTCCGGAGAAAAGTCGGACCAGATCGAATCGATTATATGTTAATTTTAGAACCCAATTTCTGCGGAAATTCATTGGTCCCAGCGGATTCAACCTTACGTTCTCTACGGTTCATGGTAGGTCATTACAAAAACTTGTTCATGCGATATAGAGAATTTTTTTCAGCAGTAAAAAATTGAAAGCTTCACTGGAATGGCGATTTTAACGAGTACCCACAAATCTATGGTTTGGTGAGAAAAAAGATATATAGGTAGACAAATGTATACCCCAGTTTTACTATATAAAAATGGGGTTTAAGAGGGTATACGTTTCACGGGCATTTTTCCCTTGTGCCTAATTGGCGTTATTGTCCAAATACTTTAAGGGCTGTACCAGTATACAAATCTTTTTATTGTTAGGACATTTGTGATATAATAATTATGTCAATATACGTGTATGTTTATGCTATATCTTTGCAATGCATATTTGTAGTCGGTAAATAGCTGTTCATAGTTGAAATATGCTAATGTTCCCCTATTCAATTAACGATTTTGTCAATGGTCACAGACATTTGATATACCCTGTCATCGTATCTTAAGAGTTTCACCACGAGGACCGAAGAACTAACTAAATGTTGTGAACCACTGTAGAAGCTATGGGTGAGATTATGGCCATGTAGAACCGATTTAAGCCCGCCAGTAATTTTATATTGCTGGTCGTTCCAAGGCGATAATATGTGGTGGTTCTTTTTGTTTTGTGTCTTAGTGTTTAAATTGTTTTGTTGTTGGCGCCTTATGTATGCTTTCATATCTTTAGTTAAGTTTAGGTAGCTTAGTGGCCACCTATCGGGAAAATAGCTGCTCCATCGGCTTACAAATGTATTCATGGTATAAGTTCCTTATTGTTAGTTGTTTTTTTTCCGCCTCGGTATTTGGAGTGGGAATCTTTTTCTGATTGCGCCTTTTCCTGATCGCTGCCTACTTGTACCTTTTCAAAACATAAAACAAACAGAATCGACATGCAAGGGCACTGAACTTCTAAGATTAATTGTATGTTCAGCAAAATAACCTTACGATTGCACAAGTACTCAACGTTCAAAAGCACTTGTGTGCAACTGAATGAACGAGTAGTCATTTGTGTAGCCTTACTTGGAGGTCGGTTAAAAGCGATTATTATCAATTTATGACATGGATTTGCAAATGTAAGACTAGTTTGAATGATATAAACAAATTCATAACAAAGAGTGAACTTATTTGCTTTTCTGATGAATATTTCAGACAAAGTATCTGCATGTTTAAAAATGCTGAAATCCTCACCATACTCTGGCACAGTTAGTGTTACAAACCAAGGTCAGCAATGTCAGGCTTGGGCATCGCAAACACCACATCCTCATGTCGATAACAAAGACAAATTATTCCCCTTAGATGGCTCGGTAAAGAAGGCACGTAACTATTGCAGGGATTTTCTTGGGTCGGGAAAGCCAGGTTGTTATACGACTGATCCTTTGATCGTCTGGGGATTTTGTCATCTAAGTATTTGCCAAGGTAAACAAATATGAACCGCCGCATGGGAAAACCAATAATCTTCATACTTAGGCGAAAACAAAGGCGCAGATCGGCTTCGCAGTAACTGCGAAGCTGATAAGCGCATTTGTTTTCGCTACACGGATAGTACAATTCCTTTACTTTCCAAATCCGAAATTTCCAGCCTCTAACCATCTCCTATAATTGTGCAGCCCGGTTTGTGTCGGACATGGTCGGAACCCAAATTGTCGGTTTTCTCAAGCACATGCTCATACTTTATTCAAAAGGCGAAAACATTTTTTTTGTATTTATTTATTTTTGTAAAATGAAAATAAAACTGAGATCCTTTAAGAGCAGTGAACATATATATTAATGAAAAAGGGGATGGGCCATACCGCGGTTTCGGCAACTTATGCCTCTTCAGTGACCCTATAGATTTGCACCCAGGATTACCTGTTACAGAGAACTCGGAGGTTCGGGGAACTCGGAGGTAAACAATGGAAGGCAAATCCGACTAGGGGCAGTATTTATCCTATATTATTTTCAATTTACGTCCACTTTAGAAATTTTACCATATCGCACATACTAAGTTTAGAAGACGAAGCCCCTGCATGCATCATCAGTTTAAGCTGACACGTCAATTTTTAATCAAAAATAAATAATGTCAACTGGAAATTGCATGATTGTAAAGCACTTTCGATTCGGACCACTTAATTTTGAGTATTTACGATATTTTCGCATTAAACAGCGGCTGGTTTCTAAAAATACACTGTCTTAATAAGCATCATGCAAAATTTTAGCCTCATATATGCAAAATATCCAGTGTTTTTACCCAGGTAAATGTAGGAGGTATCACAATTTCGGGTACGGTAATTATTGGAGGTATGTTCTGGATGACTCGGAGTAACGTCAAATTTAGGATATGGGTAAAGTCGGAGGGTCAGTTCATTGAAAATGACTCGTGATTTTGCTTCTGGAGCAAACTAGACTTTAATTTTATGACATACAGTCCAGTTAATATGTAAAGTACCAAATATACATTAATATATATGTCACTCTAACCTACATGCATGTTACTCTAACCTAAATGTATGTCATGGACTTGTTATTAACATATTTAAGAGTATAATTATTTGGCATGATTTTTATGTTGTCGATTTCATTAAGCACTCTTAATCATTCAATCACTAACCGCATGTGCTAAATCCACTCTCGGGGTAATAAGTGGAGCAAGCCAAGTTCTGCTTGCGGGTGTGTCAGGAATTTAGTCTGGGGTTCTCCCGTGTTCACCCAACCTATTGATGGAATCGTCTCAATATGTCTGAAACAACCTTGTATAGGTGAAAGGGACACCAGACAATAATAATAAAAATTGAGCGACCGCATCAGAAAACCGTCCCACAATTAGCCAAAATCTGTTATAATCTCATAATTCAAAGTGTCAAAAAGGGAGATCTAGATGGAAAAAGTACAAGCTGGCAATGATCAGGAAAAGGCGCAATTAGAAAGAAATTCCGGCCTCAACGAAACCGAAACAGGAAAAAACCAAATTGACAATTAGGTACTTGTACTGAGAGAATATATCGTAAGCCGAGTGAGCAGCTATTGTCCAATAGGCTGCCACTCAGTTACCATAACTTAAACTAAAACTATGAAAACGTACATAAAGTATCATCAGCTCTTGAAAGAAAGCCCGTATTCTGTATTTTCAAGTAAAAACGTGTGCACAAGATTTTTCAGGTCGATCGAGTTCAAACGCAGACGGGGGCACTGACAAAAATATCCTCCCCTCTCCGTTTTTCTCCCAATCGAAAGTTGGCCAAGAACATTTTATAAGCTGTAAAATGACAAAATTATTTTTTCATGTGCATCATTAAAAGATTCTACCGAGTACCCACAGTCGACAATGTGAATAAAAATAACTAATGCACACAAGATGGGATGTAAGGGGATTAGATTGCATAGACGGTAGCTTGCTTGTTGATCATCTCCTTTCCTAGTATACATCAAACACCCCCTCCCCAATACGCATGTGCCCATACTTACCGTGTCACAACCATCAGAATGAACGTTTTGTGCTTACCTTTCCTCAATTCGTAGGCAAAGTGAAGTGATCCAAACAAATATACTCTCAGATAAGCATTATCAAGAGAAAAAGAGAGGAAAAACAGCTCTTTAAATGTTGAAATACCTCCGAATCTCAAAAACCGTCCCTTCCCTCCGAGTTCCCAATATCACATTTCAAAATTACTCCGAGAATTCCCGTATCAAAAGATGTGACACCATCTTTATGTTTTTAGGCCTGTGGAGTTTATCCTTTTGTAATCATGCACAAGGATGCTTAAAATCTTGAGGAGAAAGTCTTAATTTTGAAATGTAGCTGCCAGTTTGTTGACAAATGTTATTGGTCGTACACTATTTACCAGATAATACAAATTTTCTTGCTGCGTGGGCATAATTCTGAGTTCGAAATACTTTATCATGTTAATGTGAGGACAAAGACGCCCACACTGTTCATAAATTGTTTGCTTATTATATTACCTTTTAGCCCAAAACACCAATAAGCTCTGATTTTACCGTTATGTGATATTAAACTGATATTATACTGACCCTAGTCTAAGGCGCCTTCCATTGTTTACCTCCGAGTTCCCCGAACCTCCGAGTTCGCTGTAACAGGTAATCCTGGGTGATTTGGCAACATGGAGCCAAAGAAAATTACGGTAAATATCATAGACAAGTGTGATGAAATTTATAACGGTTTCTATAAACATTTTCAGGGTCTATATGTTCTTGAACGTATATTATATGAAAACAAAACTGTTGCAATACATATCGTTTTTGCCGTCTACCTGTCAAATTTACAGATTTAACTGAGCATGTTTTCAAACATAAAGAAATTTATATACTAAAACAAGTAGCCCAAAGGGCAGCGATCACTCACATTAGAGTCAGGAAGTGCAGTATTTTTTTTTTTTTTTTTTTTTTTTTTTTTTTTTTTTTTTTTGCATTATATGGGCATCGCATCCGTCCTGGTCATGTGAATTTGATTTTTATATACATATTGGTTACCCCTTCCTATAGATGTTTCATAAAAAATTGGCCTTGATTGGCCAAAAGTTTTCAGAAGAGAATACGCTTGACTATTATGATAATATACATAGATATTACCCGGGCTTGGGGTAAATGAGCCGCTGGAGTACAATATGTTTCAGAATTATTATTTCATTACTACTGTCCAATTTATGCAAGATTTTCCCTTTAAATGACATCTGTGATGACCTTGTCCTATTTTACGACAAGGTCAACATAGGTCTCAGATGAGCGATCGTTGCCCTTCGGGCTAACTTGTTTTAAGTCTTGTCAGCGTATGTGTAGCGTTTTCATTTTTAGGAAGGTATTAGATCAGCTGGCTAACCTGCACCTTGGAGACCGGAATACCGATGGAAGTATTCCGTCTAGGAAGGTATAGGATGGTACTCGAGCCGCTTAAACCCAAATTATATATACATGTATATAAAAAACAGAAGTTTGCAGGAGAAACCTATTTTTCATTACCCAAAGCATACTGTACATTGTGGGTACTCGTAAGGCGGTTCTAACATTTAGCTACAATATAAGTTTTAACCGAAAATATAAATAAAACAATCAAACTCTGAAAACCCTCTCTGTATTGCATGGGCAAGTTTGCGTAATGTAATGTTTTGACATATCAGAATCTTTATATTTAATAGTTGATTAGTGTGTTTTTACAATGCCACTGGCAATCCTGTTTATCTTTCTAAGAAAACTTGACAAGGTGTATCGAGCGTTCTACCGACAAATCTGGAATGATTCAATCTCCGGACAAAAACGGAGATGGTATTTATGACATGAATGTCGATTGCCTTTGGATAATAACAGCTGAGGAAGGCTATGTCATTAGGTACAACGTTACGGTCTGGCATATAGAGTTCACTGTTGGCTGCAACAAAGATGTCGTCCGGGTATGTTATCCCTTATACACAAATAAGAAAAAAAAACAAACAATTGTTTTAGCTCGCCTGTACGAAAGTATTGCAGTCACCCGGCGTCGGCGTTAGCGTCGGCGCCGGTGTTGCTCAAATGTTATAGTTTTTGGTTAAAGTTTTGTTGAGTCCATATCCTTGAAGTTGTTGATGGATCAAGTTGAGACTTTGCATGTTGGTAGATATTGGTCTGAAGTAGTTTTATGCATAACCATCATGATCCACCTGGGTGACATTGAGGTCCAGGTCACGGACATAGAAATGTTGTGTTAAAGTTTTTGGTTAAACTTTTTATAAGTCTATATCTCTTGAATATGTTGATGGTTCATGTTGATACTTTGCATGTTCGTAGATATTGGTCTGAAGTTTTAAGCTATATCATCACAACCCACCTAGGTGACATTGAGGTCAAGGCCACGGACTTAGAAAAGTTGTGTTAAAGTTTTTAATTAATTTTTATATGTCTGTATCTCTTGAATGTGTAGATGGATCAAGTTGATGCTTTGCATAATGACAGATATTGGTCTGAAGTTTTATGTTGTACCATCATGACCCACCTGAGTGACCTTGAGTTCAAGGTCAAAGACTAAAATTTTATGTTAAAGCTTTTGCTTAACGTGTTTTGAACTGTATATTGCTGAAACATATGGATGAATCTTGTTGATAATTTGCTGTTAGATATTATTCATAAGTTTTATTCTGTACCATCTTGACTCACCTGAGGTCAAGGTCTCAAACTTAAAAATTTTATGATACAAGTCAATATCGAATATGAGATAGATCAAATTGATTCTTTGCGACCTGAGTGACCTATTAATAGATTTAGAGGCAAAGCATAAGCTAGGCGAGCTTCGCTGTCCTGCGACAGCTCTTATTTTTAATGGTAAGTAATTTTACTTTTATTGCTTCTAGCAAAATGAGAATTACACGTTTAGGTCAATGTATGGAATAACTGAGCTCGGCTTGCGATATGTTCTCTAATTCACTACTGAGAATCACGTGGTATTGTTTATGTACAGAACGATAAATGATCGATGACACACACGAAGTTGAGGATAGATTTTAGAGTTTTCGCCAACTGTAACAGCGTTTCTGATAGGTACAGTCAATCCAGAAATTGAACATTTATTGAAAAAATGTAACATAAGAAATCCCGGTTATTTCGTTTTCGCAAACACTTCAATGTTAATTTGTTTGAAGTACTAAATGTTCATGGGACAAAAGTGTTCGCGAAAACTAAATAAATAAATTACGTTACTTTCATTCATTTTATGTTCAATTTCTGCATTGACTGCACCTATCTATCAGTCAGTAGAGTAAACACTATAGGCTATAGGAAAAATCGAATACGTCACCCATTCCGTACCTTATGTTTCTCAGGTGTATGATTGTAACGTTTTTTTACCCACCTGCGTTTGCACTTTTAGGCTGTCATTATGAAAACACATCCATGCAATATATAAAGATGTTTTTCACCTTTAAAAATTGATAATTTCAATAGAAAATGTTTGTTATTTTCCTTATTTTTTTATCCAAAACATAGATTGTGGGTACATCTTAGATTCGCCTCGGCGAGGTGTTCTAACGAGTACCCACAATATATGTTTTGGATCAAAAATAAGAAAAATAGTATACCCCTGCAGACCCCAGTTTTTTTTTTATATATATATATATAAAAGTGGAGTCTAAAGGAGTATACATTTCACGGACATGTTTTTCTGATGGACCTTGGGTTTGATTGCACCCGGTCCTTGGCCCAGAATTACAATCCTCCCTTAAAGTTAAGGAAATCCTTACTTAAGGTGACAAATTTCAGCATCCAAAAAGATGCATCTAAATCATATTAAAATCAAACTTATCCATTTGATTATGTAAATGGCATTTAATTTTACACACCTGTATATTTTCGTGAAAACAGTTATTGATTTTAACGGTAAAATATCGAGTCAAAATTTGTCACCTTAACTAAGGTACGCCTTAACTTTAAGGAAGCATTGTAATTCTGGGCCCAGATCATTGTTTACCATCAGGAAAACATGTCCGTGCAATATATACCCCCTTAAACCCCACGTTTATATAGTAAAACTGGGCTTTGCAGGGGTATATACCTATTTTTCTTATTTTTGCTTCAAAACATAGATTGTGGGTACTCGTTAGAACCGCCTCAGTGAGGCGGTTCTAACGTGTACCCACAATCTATGTTTTGAAGTAAAATAAGAAAAATATCAAATTTTTTTCTCATGAAATTTTCAATTTTTACAGGTGAAAAAATCTCTGTATATTGCATGGGCAAGTTTTCGTAATGCTTTTACCCTTTATACAGATATATGAAAATCCGAGAGAATTCTCGCTGGGATACAACGTGTTCTGTGGTGGAGAGTTGGATTTCCAAGGCGAAACACAGTCCACAACCCTGTTTATAAATTTTATGAGCGATGAGTTGATGCCTTCAGAAGGATTTTCATTATCATACTTGCAAATGAAAGGTACAGCTTGATAGGGGTAGACTGAAAACAGTTTAATGTTGGGTTAAAGACGCTTTTAAGTGAGGGCCTTTCGGAACCAGAATTTTATGGTGACTTGGTTTACAAATGTAAGAAACTTATAGGAAGTAATGATTTTTCTTTTCAGTTAAGAAAAATCATAATACGTTACAGACGTATAGGTTATAACTTGAATGTTATGCGACAGTCTGCATGCTTAGTTTTTACCCAATCACGGTTGATAGCTATGCTGCCTTCTTTAATTGCACGCCGGTGGGTCGGGCGTCAGACTCTATGATGGCCCCGACTTAAAGCTATTCATTTTAGTAGGTTGGGGCCGGAGCTTCTTGTCTGTTGCTTGGCCCACCGGGGTCCAACTGATGTTTTTCTTTTGCTCCGGAGTTAGAAAGTTATTCGGCGCCAAGGGATCTCCATGGTCGGGCAGCTTACTGAATCTGTGAGTCCTGGTTTTTGATTCATCAGGATGTTCATCAGAATTTATTTGTTTGTTCTTGATGATTCATTGACTAGTTAGAGATTCACCACGCGGACCGAAGAACTAACTAAATGTTATGAACCACTGCAGAGGCTAAGGGTGATGTTATGGCCATGTAAAATCGATTTAAACCCGCCAGTAACTTTGTGTAACTGATCGTTCCAAGTCTATACTTCTGTGGTGGTTCTTTTTGTTTTATGTCTTGATGTTCTAAATATTTTTGTGCTGTTGGCGCCTTATGTATGTTTGCATATTTTTAGTTAAGTTAAAGTAACTGAGTGGCCACCTATTGGGAAAATAGCTGCTCATTCGGCTTACGAAATGTTTTCATGGTATAAGTACCTGATTGTTAGTTTGTTTTTTTTTCCACCTCGGTTTTTGGAGTGGGAATCTTTTTCTGATTGCGCCTTTTCCTGATCTTTGCCTACTTGTACCTCTTTATGTAACATCAGGATAACATGCCCGTGCAATGAATACCCTCTTAAGCCCTACTTTTATTTAGTAAATCTAGGGTTTGGAGGGGTATACCTATTTTTCTTATTTTTGCTCAAAACATACAATGTAGATTGTGGGTACTCGTTAGAACCGCCTTGACGAGGCGGTTCTGAAGTGTAACCACCATCTATGTTTGAAACAAAAATAAGAAAAAACATCAGTTTGTTTCTGGTGAAATTTTCACTTATTTTCTAGTTCAAAAAATAAGTTTATTGCATGGGCGTGTTTTCGTAATGATTCGATAAAACAAGAACTGTATAGTTAAACACACATGTACAGTAAACAGCTTGAAATAAAGTATTTGAAATATTCTACGACAACCAAGCATTCGAAGGGCGAGTGTTTGGTCCCGTAAAATCGATTTAAACCCTCCTCTTTTTATTTACTGACCATTCCAAGACAGTACTACCGTGATTTATCTCCAGGTTGTGTTTTTTTTTTTGTGTGTATCTCTCTATTGTACTCGTCGCCTTCAGATTTGGTTGATGCTAGCTGGATGGCTACCTTATTGGGGAAAAGCAGTCAGCTTGCTCTTCATGCGTGTTGTAACATCTAAGCCGCCACATGAGAAAATCAACAATCTGCATAGGCGAAAACAAAGGCGCAGATCAGCTTCGCAGTAACTGCGAAGCTGATCAGTGCCTTTGTTTTCGCTATAGGGATAGTACAATTCCTCTACTTTCTAAATCCAAGATTTCCAGTTTCTACAGCCCTTTTTGTGTCGGACCTGTTTGGAAACCAAATTGTTGGTTTTTCCCACGAGGAGGCTCATTTTGTGATGTTTTGTGCTACCGGCCTGGTGTTTGGGTTGGGAGAAAAGCGGTATTCGGGGTTTCCGAAAAGGTCCGACATAAACCGGTCTGTGCAGTCGTCGAAAGTGGCCAGAAGTTTGAAATTTCGAATTTAAGAAGAAGAGATATTGTTTTATCCATGTAGCGAGCAGAAAAGAGGTGATCAGCTGTGCAGTTGCTGCACATCTGCTCTGCGTCTTTGTTTTCGCATATGAAGATTGTTGATTTTCTGGCGGGTGGCTCTAATGTCATTGTATCAACCCATGTGCCTTTTATTCTTACTTTCATTCTAAAATAGATGCGTTTGTTTTTGCACATGTATCTTCTTTCCATTTCTACAGTCTCAAACGACTCTTGCGGAGGAACAATGTTAGAGAGTTCCGGTTGGATTGCTTCCCCTGACCACGATGGTTCATACAAGTTAGTCCAGGAAAGGTCATACAGCTGGAAATTCTTTACATATACATGCCCGATCTTGCCGAATGCCCTGCAGCTGATCAATTATCTGTAAGTCTTGCACTACGAAAAAAATACGAAAACATGCCCATCTAATAGGTAAATATTTTTTGTCAGCTGTACAAATTAGAAAAAAAAATAATATTTTTCTTATATATAGTCAAACATAGATTGGGGTTACACGTTAGAACCGCTTCGCTTAGGCGATTCTAACAAGCACTCACAATCTTTGTTTTGGAGCACAAATGAGAGAAAAAAGTGCACATGTAACCATGCATACCCCAGTTCTGTAGATGGGGAGTATACATTCCGTGCTGTTATTCTGATGCAAGTTTGCGAAGAACAACGATTTGGTTTGGCTATAAAAATGGAAATTTTATATTGAAAAAAATATGTTCCGTATTTTTTTTCTCAAATCATAGATTTGTTGACATTTAACAACAGCCCCGTTATAGATAAAAGTTACCATTACGCTCAACTAGCGAATACATGTTTTATAAAACTTTGTTGCAATTAAATGAAAATCCCAATTTACTAGTATGTGCTTAGAAAAGGTGACGAACACACCGCTACAAAAAAGAAAAGGGGAGAAAAATGCAAAAACTATCTCTTTTTAGCGTTTTGACCAATCAGATCACACCACAGGGATCCCTAATCTGTAGGCGCAAAATAATGGTTTTAAAATGTTGATTGGTCATTTTTGACTGAATGATATCAGTTTGGTTTGCATGGAAAACTTCAATCTATAAAATTCAGACATATTTCTGGTTGCGTTATGAGTTTGGTTCTGTATATATAGAATAGAATAGAATAGAATAAAATTTATTTCCAATTAGTAGCTTATGAATCACATATTAATAATGATGAAATGAAATAGTAAAACATGAAAAATATATTATGTTATTTCATGTGTTAAACGAGAAGTGGTAAGAATTGTGCTTTTTTAGGTTTTAGCAGTATATGACGGAAATGCCACATGGCATGTTGCTTCTTTCTGTGGAGGAACGTACACAGATCCACAATGGGTGATCATGGAAGACAACAAATTAATCATCACATTTCGTTCAGATGGTCGCTACAATGGCAAGGGTTTCAACATAACGTATCGTGAAGAGGAATGTAAGTACATGATATAAAAAGTTCATGTACTAGATATACATGTAGATTTTAAAAGATGTAAAAAAATGAAAATTTTCATCAGAAAAGTTTAGATATTTTTTTCTTCATATTTTGCTCGAAACATAGATCGTGGGTACATTTTCGGCGAGGCGGATCTAATACGTACCCACACTCTATATTTTGTACATGTCTACCCCTGCATACCCAAGTTTTACTTTATAAAAGTGGGGTGTATGGGGGTATTCACATGCATGAACCAGTGCTTTAACGCTAGAACATTTGAACCGTCTCATGGGAAAACCAAACATTTGCATAAGCGAAAACAAAGGCGCAGATCAGCCTCGCAGCAACTGCGAAGCTGATCAGCGCGTTTGTTTTCGCTACACGGATAGTACAATTCCTCTACTTTCTAACTCCAAAAGTTACAGTCTATAGCCATCTTCTTTGCCTGTACAGCCCGGTTTGTGTCGGACCTGTTCAGAAACCACAGTGTTGGTTTTCCCACGAGGCGGCTCATTTGTCTTAGCATTTGTCTCAGCATTACCCTACCCCTCAAGAGAGAGAGAGAGAGAGCGAGAGAGAGAGAGAGAGAGAGAGAGAGAGAGAGAGAGAGAGAGAGAGAGAGAGATTGCGCAGGGAAATTGTACATTAACTCATCCTAACCGCAAGATTCTGCGTCTGGTCAGAGTTCTGACTGCTTATACAATGTTACAATTCTACATACCAGCCAGTGCATATAAGATTTCAATTTAACTCGTTTCAAACCGAAAATCTTACACTCCAGTGAGGGAATGTTGTTTTAATGTTGTTAATACCATATCTATACTCGACTCATGCTGCATTTACTAATCTCACTCGTCCTATACTTTGGTCATACTATCTTGAATCGAGTTTGAGTTTGAGTGAAGGTTGAGAATACGGCTAAGTATTACTTGAGGTGCTTTCATATCTTTTCTAAAACAGATATCCCATGTGGTGATACAGTCACAGAATTACCGGGGTTAATCATGTCTCCTGATCTCAACCAAGACGGTCTTTATGATAATTTCATGTATTGTAAATGGACAATAGAGTCTTTTGATGGACTGTTAGTTGAATTTGATATTCCATTTATACGACTATATCCTAGAGAAGAATGCTACAAGCTAAATAATGATGAGCTAAAAGTGAGTATCGTTTTTCTTGGTAAATAACAGTTCGAAAACACCCACCCGCCTACGATACACCAAATGAGCCATCTCTAGGGAATACCAACAATGGGGTTTCCGAACAGGTCTGACACAAGCCGGCCTGTGCAGTCACAGAAGAAAGCTAAAAGCTTGAAAATTTGGATAAAAGTAGAAGAGGAACTGTACTATTCGTTTGGCGAAAACAAAGACGCTGATCGCTTTGCGGTTACCGCGAAGCTGATCTGCGTCTTTGTTTTCGCATGATTATGCAGATTGTTGGTTTTACCATGCGGTGGCTCAAATGTGACACTAATAAGCTACCATTGAATACAATTGAAACATTAATTTGTGTTCAAAACATTAATTGTGGGTACCAACAATCTATGTTTTGGATCAAATAATGTATACTCCTGTCTGTCCAAGTTTTACTTTAAAAAGAGGGATGCATTGGGTATACGTACATAACACGGACATGCTGATACGTTAAGATCATCGGGAAAACATGTTCGTGCAAAGAATAACTCCGTTATACCACACTTTTATATTAGGCTATCACATAGTATATGGCAGAGGTGCACCATGCCGGGGATATTTGTAGGCATATATTTTCTGAAAGCCAGAACCCTAAGCTACTAAATGCCGCTTGTTAGCACTCTGACTGCTGGGGCTTTATCGTGCCAGAGCGTGTTACGTACGTTTCCGATGTATGATTTTTAAATTCAAGCTGCTAAGGGGATCACCAAGATTTATGACAAAAAGCAAATATTTGACAAGAACTTTTCCTTCAAATATGTAGCAAAGAAGTAACCTAACCTAACAGGATCAAATTCAATAATATTTTGATTTCATGACTACTGGTACAACAGAAGTAACGTAAATAACCCATGTAATTTGGCATATCCACCGTGTTCCGTTTCTCATAGAATATAGCTTAGACCAAATACCAAAATACAATTTCTATTATAATTATCTACAGTCCTTGCCCTTTAAAATGACATATAGTAGAGCTCTCTGTGACCTTCCATCACTCCACAGATGCTGATTGTCTTCCCCTACCCCCATTTAAATAGTATGCTCATTAATAACCATGTCCCAGCAGAAACAGAACAAAGACACTTCCTTTCCCGAACAACATCCCAGTTTTCGAAATAAAACTTCCATAGGAATTAAAAGAACTTGAAAAAATCAACTACAGACTATGCTTCATGATAATGGTAACATATTTTACGTACTGTCATGGTAACGTATGTAACAATTTTGTATTTTCTCTATAGAATCATTTACTTCAATGATTAATTGCAGATTATCATTTTTCTCTCACAGTTATTTCAATTATGAAATTAAATTTATTGAATATCTGTCCTAAAATGTATTAAGTGCCGGTTCACATAAAAATCATGCAAAATTGAAAATTCACTCCACATCGAGTATCACAGATTTTGATGAAATTTATTTTATATGAAGGCCGTTATGGTAGTATTTGACCTCTGAAATATTTTTGAAAATTGTCCAGCAGTTTTAGAGAAAATTACGATTGAAGTTTTAAACACACTTTTACAAGTTTGGCTTGAAGTCTATGGGAAAATGTCGTCAATTTTCAAGTCAAATTTTGGTCACTTCAGTAGACGAGTTATTATACATAATATACATGAAAATGCAGCTTAACCTCTCTTCTACATTTTCCAAAAATAAAAGGCGTTGCCAAATCACTTTTGATGCCGTATTTTGTACATGTTTACGCCTAGGTATTTCTTACTGCGCTGGTGTCCCGTTTAGCAGTTACTGTAGAATTTCTTCTTGAAGCCGGTAACCAAACCGCGCGACGTTGCTAAGACAAAGCGTCATGTGACAAAAATCATGTGATAATACTTCTTGAAGACACAACATGAAATTTTTGTGTTTTTAAGAAGCTACGAAATAAGTAAAAAGACGGAAAAGAATAGAAAGATGGAACGCATTTGACGTCACAAAACGTTAGATTAGTATGACGTGACGTCAGTCGTCACGTGCGCCAAGTCGCGTGGAGCCTTAATTGACAATTCAGAAACGTAAAATGTGGTCTTATTAGAAATAAAATGCAAATTTGAACATGCAACAATGTGGGAATTACGTCTTCCATTAAACTTTCGTCAGCGTGATACTTCAGTACACTGACACGAAGCTAGGCCAGGACGGACGTTCTATTATTTTAAAAATAAACAGTAGAAGTAATAGAAAGTGGCCCTTTTACGTCATGCCGGGCTGAACGGCGAAAAAAAAACTAATAGGACGTTGAAAACACCGATCTTGTAAAATCATGAATATATAGCAGCAAAAATAAACTGTATTATCATGTTAAACTTACTTAGAATTATAATTGATATTTTCAGTTGTAAACGCGTAAATCACTTTTAAACTATTAAAAGTATACTTCAAAAATAAAACTGATTGATTGTAATCTAAAAAAATACAATAATATTAATCAAAATTTGTTCATATTCTTGACCTTAAAACATTGAGGTTTTGTTTTAAGTTACTTCCCTTGAAATCTATCATAAAGATTATGCTTTAGTAAAAGTAGTACGCATTTTTGACTTGAAGTTTCCTGTCTATCGCATACACCTCCACCTTTGGATTTGTATTCCATCCGTGTCATGACAGCTTAGGTCGTGACATGGATTAAAAGACTCATCCGAAAGACTGAAGAAGAGCGGGGTAGAACCTGCAATCCACGATTCACACGGCGAGTAGGTAAAGTTAACCATTCGGCCGCGAACATGAGGCTGTAACGGCGTGGAACGGAGTTGGCTCCGCCTCACTGATTTCCATCCAAGAACACCCTGTGTACATAAATTCAAGTTAACTGTCATAAAAGCAACGTGTATCGACATAAACTGTGTATTTGACGATCACAGGTAAGTGTTGGATGTTGAATGACGATGTTGATCGAATCATGCACATGCAATAGGCCTAGCCGCTTCACACCAGTCTTGCAGTGTTTTGACGTATCGTAGGCCTACCTTCAGGTATAACAAGACAGCTGTACCTCGAGAGTCGCACGCCGGTCACGGTTTGCAGCCTCGGAGAACGGGTAGAAAACAAAACAGTCGCATTCCGTTGCGGGGCAGGCGACAGTATGGAGTATGAATCGCGACTCGCACAGTCTTTCTACTTGCACGATTTGCAATGCATAGAATGCCAATACGAGTACATTGCGAATTCGCCACCTGACAACGCTTATGTGACGCGTTTCTAACGTGTCTCTCGTTGAACTTGCTTTGAGCGTTTTTTTTTTTTTTTTTTTTTTTTTTTCTCAACACACCTGGCGCGCGTTTGTCCATAGACCAGTGTGTCACTCACTGGTGTTTTTTTTTTTTTTTTTTTTTTTTTTTTTTTTTAATCCATTCCTGGGTCCTCATCAATGCCTTGGTTACATTTGCCCCGATCATCGTGCGATTTTCAAGTTTAGACATCGTAGGTGATCACGGGCATGTTTAGAATTCATACAGGCATCGTACGATTTCTTGCTCCGACTTTCGTCGACGTTCTGAGTGAAAACCATACGGAGATCGTCGGAAGATGTCTATGACGAATCCCTACGATTTCTGACTGAGCCTTTTCAGTCTCCTTACGATCATTGTACGGGCCCCGCCCATTGGGGCCCGAAGAAATAGAGGGGCTTCTTGTGCCTCCAGGCAAAGCTTTTACACTGCTGACTGCATCTTATTACTGGTTAACCGCTCAGGATGAGCCTGCCCAGGAAAGTGGTTTCAAGTCATAGCGGTTGTGGCTTTGTTGTATGGTTATATATCAAGCACTTGTTGGATGTTTTGGGTAAAAGTCCCGTAAATGGAGACAACGTCCCGACCTGATCTTAGCCGTTGACTGGGACGTTAAGCATCAATTCTAACATCAAACAAACGATGTCTGTACATTTTTGTCACCAAATTATCATAAAAAACAACATGCGGTGGCCGCACGATCATCGCAGCGTCTCCGGCCGATGCTTCCTACGGCGTGGTAACGTTCTTACGTTTTTAAACACTTGTAGCAGTACAGTATAGACTAATTCAAAATCGTAGCTAGGATATCTAAAGCCTGCGGGAGACCGCACGAAATTGTGTTTCGTACAATGTAGATTGAACTGCATCCATTTTATTACACAGAAGTGCACGTTTGAAAGAATTTAGAGGAACAGTATGAAGAGTATAAAGGAACGAAAAAAAATATTGAAGTGTTTATTATGAAATTTGTTTGTTTCAGCTTGAAAGTAGTTATATATTCTCTGAAAATTCAAGAATGACTCAAATATAAAGAAATCTTATTTTCAAGGGGGACAACTTCATTTTTCAAGTAAAAGCTTTTTTTTTAAAATTAACAATAGTTATAATTCAGGAGCATTTTTAATTGTGCTTGTTTTATGCACTTTCACTCGTACGTTTAAACACACTTTTGAAGATCTAGTTGATTCGCAATTATAGTAGAATTTCATATCGATATCAGACAACTTAGGTTACAAGCTCTTGGTTTCAAAACAGCATAAAAAATCAAGTTTTGAACATTTGTCTTCAGGTGTTTCTGTTGTTGTCATGTCAACCAGGTATTTGAGTTTGCAAAGGGTTTTATTTTTCTGGACACGTAATATCAGAGACACTTTACATGACAAAACTTAATTTCAATATCAGTCTACTGAATTTGCAATAAATGAGTTTCAAAACAGCAGAAAATGCCAATTTTGGGTGGCTGTCAAAGAATTACTTTGTTGTCGTCGTGGTAACCAGTATTTGAATTTTTAAATGGTTAAATCTTTTGAACAAATGATGTATTTGATACTTGTAGATCATTATACATTTTCATAACAAAAATTGTCTACAGAATTTACAAGAATTGAGTGTCAAAACAGCAGAAAATTCCAATTTTGGACATTCATCTTTAGGTGTGACTTTGTTGTTGTCATGGTTACAAGGTAAGTGATCATACTGTCTTTTCATCATCGAGCATGATAAAACAATTGTTGCTTTACTAGCTGATACAATGTGACAAAATAAATACAAAATTTTCCAGATGCCGATATAAATGATCAGAACCCTCCCCCCATCCACCCACCCTAAAATGTCACGTTTAATATATTTCTCCAGTGGTGTTCAACTTGTTGCTATAGCAACCATGCATTTTAACTTGCAAAGCGTTTTATTATATAAACTTATAATAAAATACTTACTTTATAATTAATATTCAATATCATGTTAACATCAGACTAGTGAAGTGGCAATAATCTGGTGCGAAAACAACCAAAACATTCTTTATTTTAGATATTTTCTTCTGTAGCATTTTAGTTGTCGCCATGGCAACCTGGTAAGTGACCAAGTCGTCATTTTTATTATCGGATATGATAAATCAATAGTTACTTTCTTGGTTCAATGTTACAGAACAAATCCACAATCGAAAAGAAACTGATATAAACTTACCTGTAAACCGTTAGCCGTTTTTTTTTTCCTCCAGTGGTGTTCGGTTTGTTGCTATGGCAACCACACGTATTAATTTGCGAAGTGTTGTACTTGTAATATAGTACTTGCTTTATAATTCTAAATCAATATCATGTTCAAATCAGTCTACTGAAGTGGCAATAATTTGGTGTGAAAACAACAAAAAAATCAATATTTTAGATATTTGTCCCTTGTAGCATTATAAATGTCGCCATGGCAACCAGGTAAGTGACCAAGCTGTCTTTTTTATTATTGAATATGATAAATCAATAGTTGCTTTCTTCGTACAATGCTACAAAATAAATCCATCAGTGATTAGAAGTTGACATTAACTTACATGAAAACCCTCCAAATTGTAAATTTTACTTTTTGCCTCAATTGGTGTTCGATCTGTTGCTATGGCAACCGTGTATATGAAAAGGCAAAGGGTTCTGTTGTTGAAACTTGTAATATAATACCTACTTTACAATTAATCGGCAATATCATGTTCACATCAGTCTACTGAAGTGTCAATAATTTGGTGTGAAAACAACCCAAAAATCAATATTATATATATGTTTCCTCTGTAGCATTATAGTTGTCGCCATGGCAACCAGGTAAATTACCAAGCTATTTTTTCTATTATTGTATATGATAAATCATAAGTTCCTTTCTTGATACACTGCTACAAAATAAATCCACCAGTGATTAGAAGCTGGTATAAGCTTACCTGAAAACCCTCCAAAATGTAAATTTTAGATTTTTCATTCCAGTGGTGCTCGATTTGTTGCTATGGCAACCGTGTATATGAAAAGGCAAAGCGTTTTATTGTGGAAACATGTAATATAAGAGTTGCTTTATAAATTAAGTGTAACTGTATATCAATATCGGTCTACTGAATTTGCGATAAATTGATCTGAAAACAGCCAAAAATGCCGTTTTCATATATTTTGACTTAGTGGTATATTATGCGTTGTCATGGCAACCCCAAGCTGAATAAAATCAATGTTTTTTTGGCTTAAACGTTTTAAGCTATGTTAAGTGTTTCTATTCGAATTTGTCAATTCTACCTAACATTTATCATATTCATAAAATATTATTTTGAATTATACCATTTTTAGAGCAGAATTTAGCGATTTTTAGGCAAACTACTAGTTCCCGTTGCCATGGTGACGAGAATTGAAAAAAATCGAAATAAACCTTATTTTTCTTGTTCTGTCATCAAAACCTCTCAGACAAATGAAAATCAGCCAAATCCGTTACCCACCATGTGGAGTCACCTGCATGATTTTTATCTGAGCCAGCACTTAAAAGCACACAAAAATCAACTACAGACCATGCTTCATGATAACGGTAACATATTTTACGTAATGGCATGGTAACGTACGTTACAATTTTGTATTTTATCGATAGAATTAAATACTTATAACTTATAGCAGATTATCATTCTTCTCCCATAATTATTTCAATTAGTAAATTGAATATCCTAAAAATGAAAGAAATGAGATCCAAAAGGGCAACAATCGCTCGCCTGATAACAATTAAGTCTGAAAAGGATTAAATCAGTAACAGGAATTGAATAAATAGAGGATATTTGCTTTTTTGAGGTGAATACCAAATATATTTCATCGAGTGAGTTGAAAACATCAGAATTTTCACGAGTGCGCAGCACGAGTGAAAATTTTTATGTTTTCAACTCACGAGATGAAATATATATGGTATTCACCGAAAAAAAGCAAATTTTCTTTTTATTTTATACAATACACGGGCATTTTCCAATTCACAAGGCATGCGGTGAAAACACAAAAACCAAAAATTTTTGAAAACACAAATAATTTTGGTACCACATTGTTCCTTACGTTCTAACTAAGAAAATGAATACCCACACTTTATGTTTTCGTTCATAAATAACGGAGTTATAGGCGTTTGAATTTCTGAAGTGAGACACATTTAATGACGTCAAGTAAATGGAAACGTCAGAAGTAATCCAAAATCTACAGTGAAGATATAGGCTGATATCAGTCACTAGTGACTTTTGATATCAGTGAGATTTGATATCAGTGAAATTTCATATCAATGAAAATACCAATTTTATCAAGTTTTGATATACATTGGTTTTCACTGTAAAGTATAAAATAAAATTTATTTATTGCGGTTCTATTCTGCTTAAATATAAATTTGCGCATTCACATAATTGTATAGTTCTATTATGATCGTAGACTCACGTCACAGATTTACCGTTATAAAACTGAATGACTCGCCTGTTGCGATTGGTCAAATACATTCACTTCCTTCATAATGTTAATGGTAAAGCTGTGACGTCAGTCTATTACGATCGGTGTATTATATAATACGTATCAAATGGACCATAAAGTGAAGGCTCTAAAGAACATTATATTAGCTGAGTGAGCAGCCATTTCACTAAAAGTGGCCATACAACTACATGTACCTGAACTTAACTACTTCCGTGTGACTTCTGAAATCGACACCAAAACCTAAAAAAAACATGTAGGACCACAAAAGAAATACAACCTTGGGACGTTTGTGAAGCAATGTGTATTTATGTGGATTTGCTCATAAAATGCATCCATGTTTTCACAATAAAACTAAAACTACACCACAGATACAGCCTGTATATGCTTTCTACGTATTAGTGCCTAATTGTCAATTTAGTTTTTTTCCCACCTCATTTTTTGAAGTGTGAATTTATTTCTGATTACGCCTTTTCCTGTCCATTGCCTACGCGTACCTTTTGAGGATTACAAGTAACACAACTGAAACTACAGACTGACTGACCATCTGATTACTGGTTAACCGCTCAGGTCTGAGCCTGTCCAGAAAAAGTGGTTAAGTCGAGCCATTCATACATATAAGTCTCAATGGTTTAGTTGGGTGGTTATATTTGAAGCGATTTTTGGATGTCATGACGTCTTAATTTTGGGTATACGTGTAAGTTCAATAAAATGGAGGCAACGTCCCGACATGACCATAGCTGTTGACTGGGACGCCGAGCATCAATTCAATCAAACAAAGAAACTTTGAAGCAAAAAAAAAAATGTCATATGAACCTCAGTGGACTGAGTAAGACACACGAAGGGTCTGCTCCAGCCTAGCCTACTTAAACAATATTTCCAGACACGCCAGTAATGTGAATTTTCATCCCTGACATGTACTTCTTACAGAAGTTTAAATAAGATAGTGAAGGTGTTATAGAATAGCCACACTTACAAATTCACCATTTTACGTGTAACATGTTCTGGCAGGTTATGCCATAGTTCAAAGGAGATGCGATCAAAGGTATAACCGCTAGAGTGACCATAGTACTTTCACCCTTTAATATTATACATTTTCATGGAAACCGGAGTTCTGTTCTGATCTGGTTCTTTCTAATGCATTTAAACTACAGAACTGTATCCGTCTAAATAAAGTACATGTAGCTTGCTGTATTGCAGACAGTAAATGCGCAAAACGAAAAAAAATCGTGATAAAGAGGGCAGCTATTAAGTTTTTTCTGTCCCATAACCACCATTAATGCTTGCTCCTGATTATTTTAAAGTAATTCTTACTTGATGTTAGATGGAGTAGATATAATATTGTTCCTTTGTTGCCGTTTTTTGTTTTTGACCGTATACTTGTAGAAAATTCACGGTAAAGAAAGTTCTCACTCCTGTGCTCGACACTGTACAACTAGGTCACAACGCTCCCCACTGTGTATCTTGGTTTAGAATTAAGTAGTGACTACATTAGTGACTACATTATCATCATTAGCGACCTAATTATGTTGGGTTTTGCAGATTTCATACAAGTATCCATCTTTCACTAACCATTTAATGCATGTAAGGTGTATAACCAATAAAAAAAGGAACACAGCCTCAAGGAGTCAGTGTCTCGCTTAATGTTGCTCTCAATGGAGAAGAACGCTCGTTTAGCACTTACACTCTCTGTCTTACCACATCGGTCCGGTATAATTACATGTATAATCATGTATGATTTCACTAACAAAGTACATTTTGCCAACATTTTTTCAGCGGTCACATTTAAGCGAACATATGAGTTTCACTTCTGTGTAATACAAAACACATGATGGTCTAACATTACAACATCATGTGTAGTTTCCGGCAGAAAATACCAATTTAGAACGCAATAGTTTCAACATAATAGAAGTAAATAAAGATATCTTGCCAACCCCACAAAAATCCACAATTTTGTCGATCCCTTGTATTATGGTATAACGTTTGAATTAGGCCTAAAATAAAATCTTGTTTGTTTGCAATTGCCTACCTACCCACTATTTTTCCTCCTACCCAAAAAATTTTATTGGGTTTTCTGGAGGAGTTTTTTTTTTTTTTTTTCTTAATGAATCTTCGCTTTGCAGCGCGGCTACTGGCGATTTAGTAATACCGGTATAATAAATTTTAGTCAACTTTTATAGGCTCTGTTTAAAAAATTGATTAAAATTCCTGTTGGACTTGAGCACTGAGTTGGTTAATTACATTACATGTATGTACATTAAACAAAACATATATACTGCACATTTCCATGTGACCAAAAAAAAAAAAAAAAATCCGACCTACCTACCCACACTTTCAAACCCCGGGTAGGCAATTGCAAACAAACAATTTTTTAAGGATGGCCTTAGCTATAGCACACTCACTCAAAAGCCGTGATGACACCAATCTTGACGTCAATAGACATATCTGCAAGGCTCATTTTATGTAGTTTAACAAGTTTAGCCCTATAGTGACTTGTTACACACCAGCTGTAAGGCTATGTCACATAACCATGGCTAAAGTTAATCAATCCACCTTCACATTTTGCTTGCATAAAATGACGAAGATTGATTGTTCTATTGTAATATCTAGTGACTTTCTTGATTGAAAGACTTATTAGAATATATAATGTTGACCAAAAACACTGAAACCATTTTAGAGCCAAATTCTGAAATCTAAGATGTGTTTTTTGTACAGATTCATAAGCGTTTAGGAATCTCAGGCCTTTTTCTATAAGTGGAAATGACTTTACGACACTTACCGTTATCTACGTTACCATATAACAAGACACTAGGCGACATGCATTAAGGTGGCGCTGTGTTAGTATTAAGTTTGTAACCATTAAAACAATGGCGAATTTAAACTGAAAATGCGCCATTGAATTGAGTTTTTCCCCCAATGACCCCTCAAGAAAGTATATTATGTATTTCAAATATGTATATGTCAAATACAGGTATGTAGTCGAGCAATAACGATACAAGTTTCACTCAACGGCTTACAGTTGCAAACAAAGTCCAAACATTGTTGGTTAAATAAGTTGGACAGCAGACTTACTTGCAAACACTAAATTCATTATTTCGAAGCAAATCCTCACAACTTATTTCACCTTGGCCCTCGGTATGCGGGGAATGTTCTTACGATATATTGCCGTTATCTACGTTACCAATGACAAACCACTCGGTAACAATCAATAGATGTCATTGGTTTATGATAAGTGTATCGTTTAGGCAATGTCAAGTTTAAACTAGAATGTATCGCTGAATTGTACTATTCCCCAGTGTCCCTTTGAGAATGACTAAGTATGATTTAGTTTTACACGTTAATATATGTATACTGACAAGTGTCAATATATGTCATGCAGCTGCAAACAAAGTACAAACTTTTGAGTAAACTAATTCGGAATACAGACTTTATTCAAAAATATTTCCACACCATCAGTTTGTTTATATGCGTTAGGAATTCGCTGTACTGTTTTTTTTTTTTTTTTTTTTTTTTCATATGGAACGTCTACTGCAAATTTTGTTACACACGTTACCATACGTGGTACAATGAATTATGCTCATAGCAAAGCATCTGTTTTTGCATATATTTATATGTGCTAATTTTCGTGTTTGTTTTAACACAAAACTTCATAAAAATATAATTATTATCAAATGTTGATTTTATGACGATTCTCTTGAAATTGACAACATGTCACGTACGTAACACATTCAAAAGGCTGCTACGCCCAAACGCCCCAACGGTCAGAGTGCTAACAAGTGTCATTTTGAAGGGAATTGAATGGGCTTTTAGAAAATTATACCCTACAGAAATCCCCGGCATGGTGCACCAGGGTCTATTGGCTCCTGAACGTCTATATAGCAAAACTGGGGTATGCAGGGGTATACCTATTTTTTTCTTATTTTGCTCCAAAACAAAGATTGTAAATACTCGTTAGAACCGCTTCGGCGAGGCGGTTCTTACGTGTACCCATAATCTAGCGTAAGGCGACCAGTGATCGATCAGGGACCAGTGATCGATCAGCTAGTGGTTATCGGCTATTGATTCTCAAATGATACCTGAAGTAAATCTTATGCTAGTCTCAACTTAAAGCGCATTATATTACCTTACAAACACTAATTTAAATTTATTTGGAAAGCTTTTCTATCTTGCATTTTCTGGCACTTTACAAAGAGGGGGTCTTAGTTTGTACTGCTTAAAAGCGGTGATTGTTCAATAAATTCTTCAAGATGAAACAACCTGCATTCGTTCCGACTTGCTAATTTTTTTAACTTTACTGCATACTAAACAAATCTGATCCACATTCCAAATTTTAAAGGATAACGCTGCGATTAATGGACAATTTCTGTGATTTTCGAGCTAATTTTTCAACAGTTTTGCATTGTTTCTATGGGCGGTTATGTTTTTCGACCAGGCTCATTTCGCTGCTTCATTTCTTTTAACTCACTGAAAATTTCCAAACTGTGTTTCGTGGCTAGAGGTGAACAATAATTAGTCTTTCTAAAAATTTACATACCTTCCAAGTTAGCCGCGGTTTTGGAGAGAAAAAGAAGGTGATCGATCACTGGTCCACCTGACCCTGATTCACGTTGTATGACGGTGGGTGTGTAAAAAGGCTGAGGCTATCCGCACGACGGTCGTGCCGATAAGCTGCGTTATCCGCACGACGGTCGTGCCAATAAGCGGCGTTATCGGCCCGACCGTCGTGCGGATAGCCAATGCTACAGGTATTGGCTATCGGCACGACGGGAGTATAAGATTTTCTAACAATCTTACGTATGCACTAAACTATTACTTTGTCATTAAATAAATTAATTATGTGTTAAGCTATTGAAATACATTCGAAATTAACATTTTTGTTAATTATGAATACGAAAACTAGTTTGATTTGATTAATCCAGCTGATGTAAACTGAATCACAGTTGATTTCTAACAGCGGGGAAAAATATATAGAGGATATTCAAGTTTTTGGAGTGAATATGAATTTTATTTCATTGAGTGAAGTTAAATTTTTTTATATATTTTATGAGTGCCGAAGGCACGAATGAAATATATAATTTTTCACTTCACGAGATGAAATAAAACTCATATTCACTCCAAAAACTTGAATTTTCTTTTTATTATATTGCATGTAGTCATTGTAACGTTGCGCGCTAAAGCATATGACGTCAAAATTTGAAATGACGTCATTACGTCACGTCATTATGTCGCTATTGTGTGTGAACGTTCATTGCGTCAACAAAAGCATAGATTATAAAATTTAGTAACGTATAAATTAGAAATAAAAGGGTGGAATCGTAATTTGCGTATTCCCATATCTTATATTTTCACATGTGAAAATATAACTTTTTTATATTTTCACATGTGAAAATATAACTTTTTCAAATATTGATTATATTTAATACATATTTCTCTATATTTCATCACTTGCCATGTAATAAAATCATTTTTTTTTTCTTTTCTTTCTTTTTTTTTTTTAATTGTGTTACTGTAATGTTTCCATACCCCATTAATGAAATTAAAGGTTGTTCATTCTTTTGGATTACCACATTATTTTATTATTTTGGTCACGATAATTACTTTCTCAATTACGCATACGCATGAGGGATTTTTACAGGTAAATTCACAGGTAAACCAATTTCAGCAAAATAACAATTTTGATAATTAAAAAGTAAAAAAAATCCTGCATGTGTAATATTCTGTTTCAGTTTGGAAGCAAGTGTAATACATTTATCAAATTAAAATGCATTTCTAAACATTTTTAACATTTGGATATCGATTTCCCTGTCGTGCGGATAACGCCGCTTATCGGCACGACGGTCGTGCCGATAAGCGGCGTTATCGGCACGACCGTCGTGCGGATAGCCAGTGTCGTGTAAAAATGACGTCACTGAGAACGTGGCATGATGACGTCATAAATTGACGTATTGAAAAACATGGAGAAGGTTCAAGCTTAGATATGGTATGTACACATGCATTCTCCAATGTATGACTTATCCGTAAATTTATGAAACATGGCTATTTTTGATCGATCACTGGTCCCTTTACGCTATATTTTGAGCAAAAATAAAAACAAATAGCAAAAATTTTCAGCTGAAAAATTTCAATTTTAAAAGCTCAAAAATATCTGTATATTGTATGGACAAGTTTTTGTAATGAGATGCTAGTTCCTGATTAGTGCCTACTACTTCTATCTTTTTCTCTCATTATTGCGTACCTGAAGTCAACATATCAGTACACTTCGTATGGGTATGCAGGGGTATAACTACTTTTCTTATTTTTGCTCCAAAATATAAGTTGTGGGTACTCGTTAGCCGAGGCGGTTTTAACGTGTACCCACAACCTATGTTTTGAGCAAAAATAAGAAAACTATCAAATATTTTCCACAGAAATTTTCATTTTTTTACATGTGAAAAAAATCTCTGTATTTTGCATGGGCATGTTTACGTAATGCAATTGCAGCAGTGACATATTGAGCCTTAATTATAGAAATCGTTTTCATACTTAATAACAAATCTTAAACATACTTGGATGACGCCGCTGATTAATGCGTAACGTTCTTGACGACGTCCGTGACAAAAATGTAAATTTTCATTGAAAATATGTGTACTTTGAAGGCGATAAAATCCTATATTAAAAGCTATATGATAAAACGAATCTTACACTCGCCGAAGGCTCGTTTGATAAATTTCATATGAAATGACCACTCGTGTAAGATCCTGTGTTTGTGAGTTTTTTCTCCACAAGTCATCAAGCGCCTCCTCCAGTTCTCCAGTTGCTGCATCACGGCGTTTAAATTTTTTGACACCCTTAGGATACCGCATACCAAAGGAAACGTGCACATAACTTCCGCAATAGTCTAAAAACTCTAAATTATCGAAACTTGATACCGCTGCCCACTCTATATTCCAGATTGATGTGCCGTATTTTCTGTTGCCACTTATGTTGTCATATTTTTATGACCTATGCGTAAAATGAAATCTTGAATCGCTTGTACACGCCGTATTGAGCTCATCCAAGAGATGCTCAATAACGGTTTTTTCCTGGAATAAATTGTGACCCTACATATACGAATATATGAATTCTTACATTTCGTCATACGTAAAAGTATGGGCAAGGTATATGATACTTTCTCCAAGACGCCGATGGTATACAAATAAACCTTTCAACGATTTGATGGATTTTGTGATTGTTATTATTATTTCTGGGTCTTGTTAGCTAAACGACGGAATCCTTTATACATGTACGAGTATGTTATGCCGAGGCGGTTCTAACGTGTCTCCACAATCAATGTTTTAAGCAATACAAGACCACCACACTCACAGACACAGACACACACACAAAAAAAAAAAAAAAAAAAAAAAAAAAAAAAAAAAAAAAAAAAAAACACTAGGGTAAACTCTCTGCATATTACATGGTCGCCTTGATTTTTAGATTTCAGATGCTGCTAATGGCGTGGAATGGGAAGTATGGTGTAATCAGATATACGGACGGCAGGCTATCATAAGATCACAAGAACGCCCTCTTCTCATTTCGTTTCGGTCTAATTATGCAAAGAACGAAATTGGATTCCGGATTAATTATAAAGGGGTAGAAGGTAAATAAAATATGCCAAGGGGATTTGAATGGAAAAAAGTTAGGTATCCACCCACGTTAAGCTGTTTGTAAAAGTTTTAAAACTTTTTTTTTTTTTCTTTTTATTCTCATGATTTTATCACATATCTCAGCCTAACTACAGGCTAGACTATAGAAGTCCACAACGCTTTGTCTTGAGGAGGAGGACGCACGTATGCCAAGCTTGCACAAAAATGGGTTTGCCTTTTTGCTTAGAGATACACTCAATAAAATTCGATTTTGGAAAACGAGAATAAAAGGCATAACAATGTCAAACGTAATTATTTTGTACCTAAACTATGTTAAAAGTTTTTATATATATATATATATATATATATATATATATATATATATATATATATATATATATATATATATATATATATATATATATATATATATATATATATATTTGGAGATTTTATCATTAACGGTGCAAAATTTTATTTGTGCCTGAGCTAGCTTTCGCCTTTCGGCTTCATCAGAGGCATACTGATTAGTGCAAGTTTAGAGAAAAATAGAAGGTGAGACAGCGAAAATGGCCGTCCTCGATTTTTGAGATAAGCAAATACAGGTAAAAAATCACATTGTACTCAATGGGAGAACACATGAGCAACAGAAATTTGATGCAATTTGATTAAAATCCCGAAAATGAAACTCAAAAAAGAATAGGGGGGGGGGGGTTGGAAATAAAAAAAGAAAATAGAAGTAAACAAACACGACCGTTCACTTCGAAGGTTGCAAAACTACTGAAGGTGGGCTATGCAAAGCGTGTCTTTAAACAAGCCCTTTAAACACAACGCTACAAACGCTGATCATTTTTATGGTTATGTAAACAGCTGCGGGTGAGGTTTTCCTAAATAATTGGCTAAGTTGAAGACTACTTGATACAATATGGAGAATGACCGGGTTTGACTGGATCAAAAGATACAAGATGTATATAAATAGTATAGTATGAGATTTGGGTAATATACATCAAACAGACAAACCTGTCGGTAGCACCGGATCCATAAATGGATGCTTGAATGATATGCTTTAAGTATATTTGGAGATTTTATCATTAACGGTGCAAAACTTTATTTGTGCCTGAGCTAGCTTTCGTCTTTCGGCTTCATCAGAGGCATACTGATTAGTGCAAGTTTAGAGAAAAATAGAAGGTGAGACAGCGAAAATGGCCGTCCTCGATTTTTGAGATAAGCAAATACGCAAAAATCGAGGACGGCCATTTTCGCTGTCTCACCTTCTATTTTTCTCTAAACTTGCACTAATCAGTATGCCTCTGATGAAGCCGAAAGGCGAAAGCTAGCTCAGGCACAAATAAAATTTTGCACCGTTAATGATAAAATCTCCAAATATACTTAAAGCATATCATTCAAGCATCCATTTATGGATCCGGTTTTGTTTATCGTATTACGTGTTGAATTACATGTACATAAAAATACTATACGCTTATTTGAAGCAAATAACACAGAAATGCGTATCAATACCACAAAGGTAAACCATAGTGATGACAGCTCAGAGAAGCTACATTGTAATGATTATAAACAATAATCGGAACAATCAGACTATGTAGTTTTATCAGGAGAACATGTCCGTGATATGTATGCCCCCCTTGAATCCCATCTTGGGGTATGCAGTGATATACCTATTTTTCTTATTTTTGATCCAAAATGAAGATGGTTGGTACACGTTAGAAGCGCCTGTACCCACACTCAATGTTTTTAATGATTTATTTTTTTTTATATTTTTTTTAATTCAGTTTTTAGTCCCTTTTCAAGATTATTTCAGCTCATACGAGACGGGCCAATCAGTAGGTGGGGCGAAAACGGGAGAACCCCGAGAAAAGAACACCTGACACATCCGCAAGCAGAACTTGGCTTTACTCATATGTGGCCAGAGCGGGGCTCGAACCCACTCCAGACACAGCGGTGAAATGATCGAGTGATTATGAAACAGCGCTCTTAATCGCTCGGACACGGGGGCCGTCGTTTTAATAAAAATATATATCAAAAAATTGTTACGATTATTTGAGCCGCCTGGTGGGAAAACCAACAATAAGGTTTCCGAACAGTTCCGACACAAATCATGCTGTACAAGCACAGAAGATGGCTAGAGGCTTGAAATTTTGGATTTGAAAAGTAGATGATTTATACTATCCATGTAGCGAAAACAAAGGCGCTGATCAGCTTCTCGGTTACCGCGAAGTTGATCTGCGTCTTTTGTTTCGCCTATGCAGATTGTTGGTTGTCCCATGAAGCGGCTCATTTATTTAATATTTTCTACTGAAAAAACCCTGTATACTACATGGACAAGTTTTTGTAATGTTTTTCCCTAGCACCGATCTACCGAAAGGACCACTTCTTTGGATTGAACATGTCGACTGTAGATTTTCCTATCGCTAATGTTATAACAGAATACGACGTTTTGAACTCTTATGGATGGTTTTCGTCGTTCAGCAATAATCTGGACGGTCACTATGGTTACCATGCGTATAACTCTTGGATACTGTTAGCTACTGACGACAGTTATTCAATTGTGATGAAGATGTGGTATATAGACATAGAGAACACGGCTATCTGTATGGCAGATGTATTATTGGTAAGATAACATCAGCAAACATTACGGAAACATTCACATATTGGATCAGATTTTTCCGTCAAAGCATTTATCAAACAATGAATGTTTATCATGTTAATTCTTTGTAATAGTCAGCATTTGTGATTTTTAGATTATATAATTATAGGTATTCATGATTTTTTCACTTGACCTTATCAAACCTCACCTTTACTGTATACACTCCCGCGTATTACGCGAGTATTGTACGTGAGTATTACGTGCGTAAGGCCAATTACGCGCATTGACGCGTAACATGAGCGCATTTACGCGTAACATATTTCATCAATATTTATAAGCAGAGATAAATGCATCGATGCGCGTAAGGTTCAGTCATTACGCGTATGAAGTATCGGCCAATCAAATAGGCAATACGTTTACGCGTATTTACGCGTATCATACACGTAATGACAAATAGTACATGTATAAAAGCTAAAGTACCTAACGGTTGATTTCATTAATATTCCATCGCAAATAAAGAACGCGCAAGTTTAATGGACTTTATTGATATATCGTGATTGTGAAAATGGCGTGAGTTTATTCAAGTTATTGTCAAATTGTTTTACATGTATGTGTTTTCAATGAAAATTGTATTTCAAAATAGGAAGTGGGCGACCATCGAAAGTCTCATGTAAAAATTTCAATACTCCGAATTTAAGCAGTCATTTGCAATAAAGAAGGCCAGTCCGGATATAGGTAGGTGTAGTACATTATATCTGAGGACATTGTTTTGAAGCATACATGTACTTCTGCTAAGTTTGATTTACAACTGTAGTTATCTGTAAAAATGAAGTTAATTGCAAACAGACGTTATAGCAGATACATTCTTACGGGAAATTTTACATGACACTTTTGATCTTTGATGGTCATGCACTTCACATTTCGGAATAAATTTTGCATTTTCAGCAAATGCTGTCCATTTTGAACACGCTCCCTTAATTTTCTGATATTTATGCCATGTCATCCACATGTTATCCCAATTTAAGAGACCATCGAAAGTCTCATGTAAAAATTTCAATACTCCGAAAGCAGTCATTTGCAATAAAGAAGGCCAGTCCGGATATAGGTGTAGTACATTATATCTGAGGACATTGTTTTGAAGCATACTTCTGCTAAGTTTGATTTACAGCTGTAGTTATCTGTAAAATGAAGTTAATTGCAAACAGACGTTATAGCAGATACATTCTTACGGGAAATTTTACATGACACTTTTGATCATTGATGGTAACGCACTTCCCATTTCGGAAGAAATTTTGCATTTTCAGCAAATGCTGTCCTTTTTTAAACACGCTCCCTTAATTTTCAGATATTTATGCCATGTCATCCACATGTTATCCCATTTTAAGAGACCATCGAAAGTCTCATGTAAAAATTTCAATACTCCGAAAGCAGTCATTTGCAATAAAGAAGGCCAGTCCACATATAGGTGTAGTACATTATATCTGAGGACATTGTTTTGAAGCATACTTCTGCTAAGTTTGATTTACAGCTGTAGTTATCTGTAAAATGAAGTTAATTGCAAACAGACGTTATAGCAGATACATTCTTATGGGAAATTTTACATGACACTTTTGATCTTTGATGGTAACGCACTTCCCATTTCGGAAGAAATTTTGCATTTTCAGCAAATGCTGTCCTTTTTTAAACACGCTCCCTTAATTTTCAGATAATTATGCCATGTCATCCACATGTTATCCCATTTTAAGAGACCATCGAAAGTCTCATGTAAAAATTTCAATTCTCCGAAAGCAGTCATTTGCAATAAGGAAGGCCAATCCGGATATAGGTGTAGTACATTATACTTGAGGACATTGTTTTGAAGCATACTTCTGCTAAGTTTGATTTACAGCTGTAGTTATCTGTAAAATGAAGTTATTTGCAAACAGACGTTATAGCAGATACATTCTTATGGGAAATTTTACATGACACTTTTGATCTTTGATGGTCACGCACTTCCCATTTCGGAAGAAATTTTGCATTTTCAGCAAATGCTGTCCATTTTTTAACAAGCTCCCTAATTTTCAGATAATTATGCAATGTCAACCACATGTTATCCCATTTTAAGAGAAAATTGAGGCTTGAGAAGTCATGAGAAGGCTTGAAAATTGCATTTTATTAACTGCTTTCCATTCTCAGGATTTTAAGTTGCATCAGAAAACATATTTGTTATGACGTCACATCCTGTTGAAGACACACCTAACAAAACTGTTATCAGATTGACATGTACTCGACGAGCCGGTTCTAACGAGTATAGCTCGGCAAATAGGTCATTGTATGGGCGTTACCTTATGAATACGTTATTGGGTATGGTCTACTTTTGACCTAGGTAAAAGCTCAAGGTATACAGTTTAAAGACTCAACTCATACATGTTGTCCGTTAGAATGAAAATCCGAGTTTGACTAGTTTACTGGATTGGACAAAATAGGTAGCTGATCTTAAACGGTAAAATATGTGACAGCGCTCTAGGCTGACTGAATTTGACTTTTCTATTATCTCCCTACTTAAACAGATGGACTAGCCGACCACGCCCAGATATGAATATTAAAGTTGCCGCCCATACAGTGACCCATTTACCGAACTATACCCACAATCTATGTGTTGGGGCAAAAATAAGAAAGAATAGGTAAACCCCTGCATATCCTATGTAAAAGTGGGGTTCGAGGGGGTAAACATTACACGGAAATGTTTTCGTGATGGATAAGGTACAAGTAGGCAAAGATCAGGAAAAGGCGCAATCAGAAAGAGATTCCCACTCCAAAAACCGAGGTGGGAAAAAACCAAACTAACAATAAGGCACTTATACCATGAAACATATCGTAAGCCGAATGAGCAGCTATTTTCCCAATAGGTGGCCACTCTGTTTTCAAGGAGCAAAGTAGTGCAGTCGGTATATGTGATAGCTCTGTATACAAATAGCAAGGCACAGAAGCCGTAGTCCGCGGGTTCGAAACCCATCAGCAACAAGTTAGTAAAATCTTTATTTTGTATGATATGTACCATTGGCATCATTCCATTCCAACGGCAAAAATGATTAAATCAGATGTCTGAAAATAATACGCTTCATACAATAATCTGAGGGACTTTTCTGAAGGTTTGGGGCAAATTTTGGTCTTCAGAATGACATCTATCAAATCGAATGGACGACATTTCGACATGTACTGACATAAGGTGAAATGCCAAATCGTTCAATCTAAGATTTGACAGTTAAATTTTACACATCACGTAATCATGTAGACAGAAAAACGTAAGTAAAAATTGTAAATTGTAATCACAAAAAAGTGACTTTGTATCACAAGTTTGACTACAAAATTGTTGTGTGGTTGCTTGGCTGCTCATACTTAGTTCAAAGTATTGTCTGACAATTGAACAAGAAGCTCAGTCACATTTGAAGACAATAGAAGCTGTCAAATTTAAGAATTTTGCCAGCCATTAGCACGAATGCTCCTTAAATGAGCAAAAGTTCGTGAATACTATTTAAACACGGTTATTGATTGCCAGAAATATTCAACTAATGCAATTTTCTTACGATAGAGATGCTTATCGCAAAACTTTGACAGGACATCAATGACTAGGAAACTTAAGGATTCCAGATTTTGGGGAAATACACATTACAAATGTTGGAAATTAGGCACACGTATTGGTCTGTCGTGACGTCATATAGATAGGTAGACGTCCTTGTTTCTGAATTTATAATGTTGAATAACAGTACTTTCTACGTGGCACTAAGATTTTATTGTATTTTTTACCGACTGGGAAATATATACAGAATATTGAAACAAGCTTAACGTTATGCTACTATACGCCCGTAGCATCACCTAAAAGACAGTTTTTATAGAAATAGTAAAGGTTTTTTTTTTTTTTTTTTTTTTTTTTTTTTTTTTTTTTTTGTGGTGTGTGTGTGTGTGTGTTTATGTAATTTGAGAAAGCCAACAGTCTTCTCATGTGAAAACAAAGACGCAGATCAGCTTCGCGGTAACCACGAAGCTGATCAGCACCGTTGTTTTCGCTACACGGACAGTGCAATTCTTCTACTTTCTAGATCCAAACTTTCAAGCTTCTAGACCTTTTTTGTGACGGTATGCCCAGTTTGTGTCCAGTTTGTGTCAAACCTGTTCAAAACCCATAATATTGGATTTCTCATGATGCGGCTTATGTGTTGTAGATACACTATCGGCAAATGATGACACGTTGGTGTGGGACAGGGCTAAAAGAACCAGTATCAACAAATGATTATATGGTTTCCGTTATGTTTTACTCGGACTATTCATTGAATCGACTGGGGTTTAATATTACGTTTACACAGATAAAAGGTATATATAGGAATTACACATCGACCTTTCAGACTGACCTCACATGGTAATGTTCCGGTCTAACAGCTGACGTAAAGGAGATCTATGCATAAGATGTAAAAATGCCCTAGATCTCAGATTTGGGAGGACGGAATTTTCATGCTATGACTAGGGGGCTGAATTTAGCATTTATAGGATCAGAAATATATATACTTTTTCTAGTAGTTGTTGTTTGTTAGCTTCACTACATTACGGCCACCAATCCAGCTCTGTCATAGCAAAATGCAATTATAATACATTCATTTGCGGTACTTCGCACTATATGCAGCTGCGGGATTAGAAACATCGTAAGTGACTTAGTGTACTGTTGTTGTATTATCAATGACTACGATTTTAAGACATCTTTCAAACGTCGGAGAATGACAGGCTATGTTTTCAGCAGATCGGCTGGAGGTGAAAGAAGCTAGATACATTACCAGCATCATGTGGTTTGGAATCACTTTTGAGGCAAGTACAACACGTTTTTAGGTTGTATGCTAGATTTTCAACACAAACAAGCTGCATAACTTAATTTTCCAACATATGTAATGCATTCATTTTATTCCGAAGATTTTACTTTCACTAATGATGAAGATTTGTGATCATTAATGTCATTTATATACCTGTGATTGGAAAATAATCGATATGCTATGAAGTGGCGTGATAAGCGATGTAAAAAGGAGACTTGCTATGAAGAAAACTTACTATAGCAACTAAGCAAAGCTGGCAAATGTCTTTCTTGCTTTGAAAAAGTCGCGATGGAAAAGTAAGTATTCATTGCACATAATAAGACCGCTGCACTTTCTCTAGCTCATTATCAATGCAATCACTTTTTCGCTTACAACGGCCAATTAAACCAGAATCTAACACCAGGGCGCTCTTTTTTAACTTTTTTTTATAATACAGCAATGCTGGTTACTGTATCAACCGTAATAGTTTCGTGTGCAAGAAGAAGTAACCTGATCACTTTTTGTAATGCATACATTTTTTTCCTCTAATAAAAGAAGCAAAGTGCATATATTCAGTACATCAATATAAGTATAAACATGCATATCGAAAAATAAAAACATGGGATAATACATGTAATGCATAAACACGTACTGTAAGACACAGCATGTTCTTGTAAAGGAAGAATCGTGCTTTTGCAAAACAAGAAAGACATTTACGTTGCTGTCGAAGCTGAGGAAGTTATTAAATACGCCTCTTGGCGATATAGTCCTGATCAGCGTATTTGGTTATAGTACAATCAACTGAACTGCTCTTCCTCAAAGCATAACCCCTTCTCTTCATAGCTAAGTCCCTTTCTTGATCACTTATAGCGCCACTTCATAGCATATCGATTATTTTCCAACTGCAGGTATGTTTATAACATTTATGTGTCACCAACCTTTATCATTAATCATAATATAATAAAATATTCTGGATAAAATGGACGCATTACACTGGTCAGAAAACGAAGTTATGCAGCTTGTTTGTGTTGAAAATCTAGCATACAACTTAAAAAACGCATGTGTTGCACTCAACTCAAAAGTGATTCCAAAACACATGCTGTGCTTTCAGCAGATCGGCTGGAAATGAAAGAAGCTAGGTAAATTACCCACATCATGCCATTCTCTGATATTTGAAAAAATTCTTAAAATAGGAATAATTGATAATAAAACAGGAGAACACGAACTCCCTAACACGTTTCGAATCCTGCAGCTGCATAGTGTGAGGTACCACAAATGAATTCATTATCATTGCATTTTGCTATGAAAGAGTTGGATTGGTGTATTTGTACAGTAAAAAGGTACAAGCAGGCAAAGATCAGGAAAAGGCGCAATCAGATAAAGATTCCCACTCCAAAAACCGAGGTGGGGAAAAACAAACTAGCAATAAGGTACTTATAACATAAAAACATATCGTAAGCCGAATGAGCAGCTATTTTCCCAATAGGTGGCCACTCAGTTACCTTAACTTAACTAAAAATATGAAAACATACATAAGGCGCCAACAGCACAATGTTTTTTAAAACACCAAGACATAAAACGAAAAGAACCACCACAGAATTATCGACTTGGAACGATCAGTAACACAAAGTTACTGGCGGGCTTTAACCGGTTTCACAGGTACCTTACCTCACCCTCAGCCTCTGCAGTGGTTCATAACATTTAGTTAGTTCTTCGGTCCTCGTGGTGAATCTCTAACTAGTCAATGAATCATCAAGTACAAACAAATAAATCATAATAAACATCCTGATGAATCAAAAACCAGGACTCACATCAAAAATCAGGACTTAACATCATATTTACATTTTTATCGCAATGGCCTTAGATGAAATTATCTTTCTTGATGGTTTTATTTTCCAATGAAAAACATTGAGTCACGTGATCTAGAGGCCACGCCTATGGGCGGGGCGACGTCAAAACAAACCAGTGACGTTGTTTGTTTACTCTTGTTGGTGTGACGTCGGTCGTGTATCGCGAAGGTAAGATAAGAAAGATAAGATAATTTTATTTTCCAATTATGGACCATAACATGGTATGAAATTTACATGCATATGAACATGTTGATCGTTGGAAAAATCAAACATCTGAAATCAGGTGAACATACATACACATAATATATGACGATAAATATAAAATGATAAATTTTAAATTGAATGCTTTGTGGCTCACAACGCATTATCTTTCACAAAACTAAACGATAAGTCAAAACATACAATGTATAACAGATTATGCAGTATCACACATAGAAAAGCATGTGTGCACAAATTCGGCAAATCCGCTATTGAACATTTTACTATATACGCACGTCATCAGTCATATGAATTTATCAAAGCTATTTAAAGATGAAAAATTATAAATTTCTTGATTCACATAATCAAATAATCTTAGTCTTTCTGCACTTTATAGAGAACAATCACAAATAAAATGACTTTCGTCTTCCATTTTAACACCGTTGCACGTTTGCGTTTTGAAAGACTGACTAAAAACTGAAATATGTTCTCAATTTACCCTTTAAGGTCACAGCTTAAGTTTCCAATTTATTACGCCACAGTGTTTTATACCTACTTATCAAAGATAGTTTTGCTTGACTACAATTTGTTTCATTAACATTCAATTCTTTTATAATAGTATCGACTCCTATCGTCATGACGTATAGCGAGAAAATTCGACGTTTTGGCTGTTCGAAAAATACGTTTAGTCGGATTTAATATCAAATAACATAAAAATGAGCGATGCCGTGTATAATTAAAATCTGATACTTGATTTGATAACATAAAATGTAAACATAAGTATTGAAATTCAGATTTTAGCTTTCACTTGATGGCGAAAAACATTAGCTGTTTTAATGTCTCCGAGAAGCCTTTTGAATTTCAATCCTTAATTGAAACTTCATGGTACCGGGGCTTAGTGATAAATATCTGTAGTCAATGCTCATTTAAACTAAATTACCTGTTAAGTTTTCTGTTTGTGTCAGTGAAGGCCAAGACAAATTTCCTTCTTATACTGCTACGAAAGAATTTTCATGGATGCTCAGATTAACAATAACAATCAAACTGATGCTATCGAGGGTTTTAGTTTGACTTGTAGGCGCATCGATGAATTTTTGATCATTGACAATCTTTATTTCGAAGGCATGGTCAAACAAATTTATCCCCCTGAACTACAGCTGAATAAAGCAAACAACTCAGATACTGAAAAGGTATAAGTAGGCAAAGTCCCCTTTTAAGACTTACATCTTTCTATAGCAAATGGTTTTGTTTCTTCTAAAATCTATGATAGAGGCGATGACTTTGATTTTGATATAGTAAACTTTCTGTTTTTTGATGGCTACGTTCCTCGCCTTGCTTCTTATGGCGTATACATTTCGCAGCGTATTAGGTTTGCTAGAGTCTGCAATCATGTTGCGGACTTCCATGCGCGAAATAAATGTTTAAAAGCCAAACTTCTCCAGCAAGGCTATCGGTATCATTGATTTCGAAAAATATTTTCTAAATTTTATTGCAGACTACGAATTGATTTCCAGATGAAATGTTGGGCTAAAGACCCTTTTTACGCGAGGGCCTTTCGGAACCAGAATTTTATGGTGGCTTGGTTTACAAATTTAAGAAACTTATTTGAAGGAATGATTTTCTTTTCAATTCAGAAAAAACATTACACGTTACAGACGCATAGGATATAACTTAAATGTTATGCGACAGTCTGCATGCTTAGTTTTTATCCCAATCATAGTTGATAACTAGGCTGCCTTCTTTAATTGCACGCCGGTGGGTCAAGCGTAAGACAGTATGATGACCTCGACATAAAGCTAGTCATTTAAGTTGGTTGGGGCCGGAGCTTCTCGTCTGTTGCTTGGCCCACCGGGGTTCAACTTGTGTTTTTGCTCCGGGGTTTGTAAGTGATTGAGCGCCCAGGGATTTCCATCGTCGTTCAGCTTACTCAATTTGTGAGTCCTCGTTTTTTATTCATATTGGATGAAATATATATAGGTTTGATCCTTTGGGAACAGTAAAAACTTTCAAAGGGATGTACTTTGGGGCCATATTGTGCAATTTCGGGTACTGAACCCTCATCATTGACCTTTTATAAACTGTCAACAATAGCCAGATAAAACTGTTAAAATCGTTTTTGATTCGACGGGGTGGTTATCGTGATTTATTCGTTTGTCATTGATGATTCATTGACTAGTTAGAGATTCCCCACGAGGACCGAACAAATAACTACATGTTCTGAACCACTGCAGAAGATGATGATGAGGATAGGGTCCCTTAAAACTGGTTTAAGCCCCCTAGTAATGTTATATTACTGATCGTTCCAAGGCGATACTTCTGATGTGGTTCTAACTCGGGAAACTGAGTGCCGCCTATTGGTAAATAGCTGCTCACTCGGCCTTTGATATCTTTTCTTGGTATAAGTACCTAGGTGTCATTTTAGTTTTTCCCCCTCCCCTCGGTTTGTAGAGTGGGAATTTCTTTCTGATTGCGCCATTTTCTGATCGTTGCTTACTTGTACTTTTTTCGTTTACAAAACAGTGTGGCTGATTTCACAGAATCCAGACAATGCAACTAAAAATTTTCAAAACCCGCCCCATCTTCTGCAAAAATGAATTATTTGACTTTGAACTGATTTGCATTTGTTTGTCAACAACACTTTTCAATCAAACAAATATTCGCTTTTTTGTCATATGAATAGTGTACAATATCCACACCTTGATTGCTTATTGTTTTGTAATTTTAAGTTTATTTTGAAAGAAATGTTAACTTAGTGCATACAATCTTTATAGTTTATTTCTAGGTGTGCCCCCCCGGGACCCAGCAGTTAATGCCAGTTAATGTCTTGTCGTCAGTTAATGTTTTGTTGGGGTTTTTTTTCACATTCACGCATTATATCAAAGTGTTATCCCGGGTTTACCGGGGAACAGGGTCAGCAAGGCGAAAATGTATAAGTTCCTGAAGTTTTTCATGAACTAAAATAAGCAAAGTTGTTATGGACAATTTTAAAGACATCAGTTGTAGAATTGTAAACTCATGGTCGTAGTTCTTGTCAAGTTGGTGTCAGGGTGAGTATATTTAGGTTCTGAAGATGTATTTATAGAGATACAGTACAGGTTCAAAAGTAAATTTATTTTCAATCTACATGTATGTGTATAGCATGAATGCTTAGAAATGCGAATTCCCAAACTGATGTAAAAATTGACATAAATTATGTCATTGACATTAAAAATATGCAAGAACACAATAATAATAAAGAGCTAGGCATTTTCGTCTTTTGTCAATTAGGGAGTACCACAATTGTATGCATAGATCTCCTTTAAAGGGTCGCTTAATGTATATACTGTCTGTAAAGTCAAAGGCCCGGAAGCCTTACACTTCTGGACTTTCATTTAGTTTCTGAATACCAAGAAAAAGTCGCAATCTTTTTTAATAGTAACTGCTTATAATAATTGCTTGTGATTTTCGTGTGGAGCCTTTCATCATAGACTCACTTCACAGATTTACCGTTATAGATATGAATGAATAGGTAAACGCGTCATGAGAAACCCTGATTTTTGCCTATACGAAAACAAAGGCGCAGATCAGCGCAGATCAGCGTCGCAGTGACTGCGAAGCTGATCAGCGCCTTTGTTTTCGCGACAAGTATAGTACATTTTTTCTTCTTCTTAAATCCAAAATTTAAAGCTTCGATCTTTCTTCTGTGGCTGTGTATGCCAGTTTGTGTCGGACCTAGTCGGAAACCTGAAGAACGGTTTTCTCGCGTCGCGGCTCATTTGTCAAAGATGAAATCCATTGTGACGTGAGCCTACTTTGAAGATTGTTGTCTACAGGTTTTTCCGTTTCATCAATGGTTCAAAAGGGATAAACATAGGCTGAGTTCGGGTGGGACTATTTCCGCGGCAATAGCCGCTGTTCCAGTATTTGGTATTCTCCTTCGATAAAACCAACCAATCAGCAAGTTTGTATCAAAACTAGTCGATAAATCCGAGGGAGCCTTCTCGTCATTTGATTGGTCAATACTCTTAACCCGGGCATTTCTTGGCTAGAGCCGCGGAATTGCTCTTAACGTGGTCGCGGCTATAGCGTTATAGCTGGAGCCACAGGAATTTCGGGTGAGGCTATACCCACAAGCGAGCTCAGCAATAAATATTTGAAGAAGTGCTGCGTTTCTGTTAAGTGTTTGTTTGTTTGGTTGGTTGTGTTATAGCTTAGCTTCCCAATCAACAGCTACATGTATGTCATGTAGGTATGTTGCCTCCATTTTATGGGACTTCGATCCAACATTGAAATACTACTAGTATCATGATACCCAAAATGCGGTTGAACATATAACTTCCCAAGAAAACAACTAAGGCTTATACGTACGGATAATTATTTATTTATTTATTTATTTATTTATTTATTTAAGTTTAAGTATGCATTAAACAATAGTCATACTATTCTGAAATAGGCAGCGCAGAAGACGAAGGAGGGATTCTAACGGCAAGTTCTGGCTACATTGCGTCAACTGACGTCAATTTGGACGGAGAGTACGACAATGATATCGACACACTATGGCAGATACTACTAGATCGCGACAAAGCTATTGCCTTTGAAATACTCGTGATGGACATTTACATGATGACCGGTCAGTGTGAAGAAGATTACATTGAGGTATGTGAAAATACAACAAGATATTCTAACCCACATAATGCATGCGTCCTTTCTATGAAATATGATGCCAGAGAATAGTCAATTTCTGCCTATCATTACGAAAACACGACCATGCAATATAACAGTGAAGTGAAAGTCTTGTTAAAGTCGGTTAAAGAATAAGAGCGATATTTACATTTGAAATTTTAGTCCATAACGATGTTTGGTCGACATTTTGAATAATAAATAAAAATTTAAAACTGAGATCCTTTAAGAGCAGTGAACACATTAATGAGAAAGGGGGTGGGCCATACCGCGGTTTCGGCTACTAAAAAGGTACAAGTAGGCAAAGATCAGGAAAAGGCGCAATCAGAAAGAGATTCCCACTCCAAAAACCGAGGTGGGATAAAACCAAACCAACAATCAGGCACTTATACCATGAAACATATCGTAAGCCGAATGAGCAGCTATTTTCCCAATAGGTGGCCACTCAGTTACCTAAACTTAATTAAAAATATGAAAACATACATAAGGCGCCAACAGCACAAAAAAATTCCAAACACCAAGACATAAAACAAAAAGAACCACCACAGAAGTATCGCCTTGGAACGATCAGACACAAAGTTACTGGCGGGCTTAAACCGGTTTTACAGGATCCTAACCTCACCCTCAGCTTCTGCAGTGGTTCATAACATTTACAGTTAGTAAGTTAAAGCCTATTGAGTTACCCTATAGATTTGGCAACGTTGAGCCAGAAATAATAAATGAAATTTAATTTCATATCTTTCTACAGGGTAGTTGATACAAAGACTAGAATAATCCAAATTGACCAAATATTTTAAACGTTGGTTAGAAAATGAATCTAAACCGATAATATTTTAATTTCTGATTTCTAATAATACCCCCGCTGATCTCAAAGGACCAAAAGGAAAATATAATATGCACTATGGATGATGTACGGGGAGACGTTTTAGGGCCGCTACACGACACAACACCAGCTGCAGTATTAGCAAATAAAAATAAAACTGAGAAATAAAGTATAATTAGTTAGAACACTTCTAATAAATTCTTTGTTTGAAAATCTTTAAGGTGAACTCCAGTAGAATTTACATTCAGCCAGCAGCTGAAAATATTGTAATAAAATCTAATAGCATGCCAATTATAATTTTATCTCATATGTATTTCCTGTGTATATTTGATTTTGACTTTATGATGCAATAACGTCTCATGAATATTCAAAATGCTCGCTTCCTTGAACAGCAATCCCACGTATAATATAATTTGTTCTTTACAACTTCTTCATTTTTTCACCCAATTTTAATAAAGCATATACCAAACGTTTCATGAAGACAAACACTTTCATTAAAGCGGTTTTATATTTCAACATCGCCTTTTTAGCTCACCTGAGCCGAAGGCTCACAAGGTGAGCTAATAGGATAGCCATGATCCGGCGTCCGTCCGTCCGTCGTCCGTCGTCGTCCACAATTTCAAAGATCTTCTTCTCTGAAACTGCTTGGCCGATCTAGTTGAAATTTTATGTGGAGCCTCCTTGGGTATTGGCATTTCAAGTTTGATCGCGAAATCCAGGTCACATGACCAAGATGGCCGCCATGCCCATATATGGTAAAAACTCTTCAAAAATCTTCTTCTCCAGAACCGGTGGGTCGATTTCCACGAAACTTGGCATGTAGCATTGGGGACTTCAGCCCATCATAGTTTGATAAAATGATGACCCTTGGATGACCTTGACCTATTTTACGGCAAGGTCAAATTTGGAAACATAGGCTTTTACATGGGAAAAAGTGAAAACTATGGATTTTTGAAAACTATTGCAGCCTGAGGCCTGAAAAGTGGTAGATGCAAACAACTAATGGAGTAGATGAAGGTATGTGATTAATATAGGTCAAGGTCATCTCTTGACCTTGGCCAGTCTGTTGTCCATACACACTTTTCAAAGATCTTCTTCTCTGAAACTGCTTGGCCAATCAAAGTGAAATTTTATGTGGAGCATCCATGGGTAGGGGAGACGAAAGTTTGATCCCGAAATAAAGGTCACATGACCAAGATGGCCGCCACGCCCATATATGGTAAAAACCACTCAAAAATCTTCTTCTCCAGAACTGGTGGGCCGATTTTCACGAAACTTGGTATGTAGCATCAAGGACCTCAGCCCATTATAGTTTGATAAAATGATGACCCTTAGATGACCTTTACCTATTTTACGGCAAGGTCAAATTTGGAAACATAGGCTTTTACATAGGAAAAAGTGAAAACTATGGAATTGTTTTAAATCTGTTGCAGCCTTAGGCCTGAAAAGTGGTAGATGCAAACAACTAATGGAGTAGATGAAGGTATGTGGTTAATATAGGTCAAGGTCATCTCTTGACCTTGGCCAGTCTGTTGTCCATACACACTTTTCAAAGATCTTCTTCTCTGAAACTGCGCGGCCAATCAAAGTGAAATTTTATGTGGAGCATCCATGGGTAGGGGAGACGAAAGTTTGATCGCGAAATCCAGGTCACATGACCAAGATGGCCGCCACGCCCATATATGGTAAAAACCACTCAAAAATCTTCTTCTCCAGAACTGGCTGGCCGATTTCCACGAAACTTGGTATGTAGCATTGAGGACCTCAGCCCATTATAATTTGATAAAATGATGACCCTTGGATGACCTTGACCTATTTTACGGCAAGGTCAAATTTGGAAACATAGGCTTTTACATAGGAAAAAGTGAAAACTATGGATTTTTTTAAAACTATTGCAGCCTGAGGCCTGAAAAGTGGTAGATGCAAACAACTAATGGAGTAGATGAAGGTATGTGATTAATATAAGTCAAGGTCATCTCTTGACCTTGGCCAGTCTGTTGTCCATACACAGTTTTCAAAGATCTTCTCTGAAACTGCGCGGCCAATCAAAGTGAAATTTTATGTGGAGCATCCATGGGTAGGGGAGACGAAAGTTTGATCGCGAAATCCAGGTCACATGACCAAGATGGCCGCCACGCCCATATATGGTTAAAACCACTCAAAAACCCAGAACCGGCAGGCCGATTTTCATGAAACTTGGTATGTTGCATTTGGGACTCCAGCCCATCATAGTTTGTTGAAATGATGACCCTATGATGACCTTGACCTATTTTACGGCAAGGTCAATTTTGGAAACATAGGCTTTCACATGGGAAAAGGCGAAAACAAACTATTGCAGCCTGAGACCTGAAAGTTGCTAGATGCAGACAACTTATGGAGTCAATGAAGGTAAGTAATTATTTAAGACCAAGGTCATGTCTTGACCTTGGCCCAAGGTCATTTAAATATCAAAATTAAAATTATGGTTTTCTCAGAAATCACTGGGTTTGGAAACTATTGCAGCCTGAGACCTGAAACTTTGCAGATGCAGACAACTTATGAAGTCAATAAAGGTGTGTGAGTATTCAAGGTCAAGGTCATTTCATTATGACTTAATACTCCAAGATCAGGCTTCAGGTGAGCGTTCTCAGGACCAATGGTCCTCTGGTCATTTCATTAGCTCACCTGAGCCGAAGGCTCACAAGGTGAGCTTATAGTACAGTAGTCGAGCCGGCGTCCGTCCGTGCGTCCACCCGTCTGTCTGTCCGTCCACATTTTAAAACTCAAATATCTCTAAGACAACTAGGCCGATCGTGATCAAATTTTATCTAAAGCATCATTGAGGAGGGGGAAAGGTTGCATTAGGCTTTGGGCCAGGTCGGATCAGAACTCTGGTTTCCATGGCAACAGATAGCTCCCATAGACTTTCAATTGGAAAAAACAGAAAAAAAATCTTCTTCTCAGAAACCACAAGGCCCAGAGCTTTCATATTTTGTGTGTTGCAATGTATAGTAGTCCTCTTTATAAATCTTGCCTACCGTGCCCCTGGGGTCCATACGGGCCCCGCCCCGGGGTGCCATGGGAAAAACATAAAAAAATCTTCCTCTCCAAAACCACAAGGCCCAAAGCTTTCATATTTTGTATGTAGTAATGTTTAGTGGTCCTCTTTATAAATCCTGCCAATTATGCCCCTGGGGTCAAAAATGGCCCCATCCCAGGGGTCATTAGCTCCCATAGACTTACAATGGGAAAAACATAAAAAAAAATCTTCTTCTCAGAAACCGCAAGGCCCAGAGCTTTCATATTTTGTTAGTAGCAATGTATAGTGGTCCTCTTTATAAATCCTGCCAACTGTGCCCCTGGGGTCCATACGGGCCCCGCCGCGGGGGCGTCATGGGAAAAACATGTAAAACTCTTGTTCTCCGAAACCACAAGACCCAAAGCTTTCATATTTTGTTTGTAGCAATGTATAGTGGTCCTCTTTATAAATCCTGCCAACCATGCCCCTCGGATCAATACGGGCCCAGCCCCAGGGGGATCATGGGTAAAATATAAAAAAATAGTCTTCTCCGAAACCACAAGGCCCAGAGCTTTCATATTTTGTTTGTAGCAATGTATAGTGGTCCTCCTTATAAATCCTGCAAACCGTGCCCCTGGGGTCCATACGGGCCCCGCCCCGGGGGCGTCATAGCAAAAACATAAAAAAAAATCTTCTTCTCCGAAACCATATGGCCCAGAGCTGCTTTCGTATGTTGTGTGGACCAATGTATAATACTCTCCTTTATAAATGCTGCCAACGGTGCCCCTGGGGTCCATACATGCCACGCCCCAGGCTTGTCATTATCTACCATAGACTTAAGATATAGATATAGATAGTAAGATATAGATTAAGTTGTAAAAAATAAAAATGTTCATTAGAAAATGTTTGATACTTTTCTTATTTATGCTCAAAATATATGTTGTAGGTATATGTTAGAATCGCCTTGCTGAAGCGGTTCTAACGAGTACCCACAACCTACGTTTTGGAGCAAAAATAAGACAAATAGGTATACCCCTGCGTACCCCACATTTGCTATGTAAAAGTGGGGTATTAGGGGGTAGATTTCATGGAGTTGTTTTCCTGTAATTTTCAGTTATACGAGGATCACAAAGACATGGGGCGATACTGTGGCCAGGATACGGGACTGAGTTTAACAACTGAGTTCAACACTTTGTTCATTAAGTTTAAAAGCGATGCTAGCAAAAGTGCCAAAGGCTTTGAGGCGGAGTATTTTCAAGTCGAAGGTACATCGTTATATTTATGAAAACTAGATGACAAAAAAGTTGTCCAACCTGTGTTATGCAAATTAGATGATTTAAAATGGTATGATAGTGAGTAAGTGAGTGAGCGAGTGAGTGATATAGTGTATGGGACAAGTTATGTTCTCAGGTGCGTTTTGTTTCTCTGTAAACCGCCGTTCTCACACCACCTTCCGAATGATCTGTTTCATACAATTGAAATAATATAGAAAGAGGGTTTTAAATTGAATACATACATGTACAGTATAAAATGTTTATTTTATCATTCAATATGTACAAAGACACGAGAACTTGTTCCTGGGAATACCACTGCCATCTATCGGACATGGTGATCAAGACTTCTGATGTGTGTGATGGAGAAATGGATTGCCCTTATTCAGATGATGAACGGTTCTGTCAGTTTAGGTAATAGCAAAGTAAGCAAGGTCTCTCTATAGAGAGAACTTTGAAATAGCCAAGCTTTAGTAATGCGTAAATCAGCTGTTAACATATCCTGCTTTTTAGCTCAATTACAACCTTTATTATAAGACGTTGTGGAGCCAATAGACCCTGGTGCATCATGCCGGGGATTTTTGTAGGGTATAATTTTCTGAAAGCCCATTCAATTCCCTTCAAAATGACACTTGTTAGCACTCTGACCGTTGGGGCGTTTGGACGTAGCGGTCTTTTGAATGCGTTACGTACGTGACATGTTGCCAATTTCATGAGAATCGCCATAAAATCAACATTTGGTATATTTTTATGAAGTTTTGTGTTAAAAACACACGAAAATTAGCAAACAGGAAAAATATGCAAAAACAGATGCTTTGCTATGAACATAATTCGTTGTACCACGTATTGTAACGTATGTACTGAGATAAAGATAAAGAGATCTGAAACTGCTATTGAATATTGATATTTGCCTCCGCTGTGTCAGTCGCTTAAGTAGACAGGTAAATCGGTGAAAAAAAATCAATATTTTACCGGCCGCTGAATGTGGTCCGAATTTTTGTATATTAGCAAATATAAATCGTTTAAATTTTCTTCGCCATAATTCATATAATAGTAAAAGATTTTATTTCTGTTAAATAGAGCTTCAAATTTCCAACAAATAGATACTAAACACCGGCATCTTTGTCAGAAAGACTAGAGAGAGAGAGAGAGAGAGAGAGAGTCATCTCTTTATTTGTTTATCAATTATCAGTCGATTTGCACAAGCTGTTGTTCTTTTTCCTCACGAATTACGCCCATAATTATGCTTTTTTTTTCTACGCTACTGGACACATACAACGATTCTTAACGGATTATCTTTAGATTAAAGAAAACGCAAACTGATTTATCTCGCCGTATCTCTAATCATACTTAACACCGTAAAAATAACGATAATTATTGAACAAGGTGAAAGCTTCAATCAAATTAAAGCATCTTTTTTAAGCTTTAGACCTGACAACAACAATTTTGATGTCCCCCGACGTAAATGAGCGTAATGAGATTGCCCTATATCAATTCTAGCCACATCTATCTATCACGTTCAATGAAGAATACCACCACTATCCGAATATAATTCAATTGCACACGTTAGAGAGATACGTTTGGTTCAACAACCATTTTCGTTTTTTTCTATCTTCTTTTTTCCCCTTCGTTTTGTTGGTCATATTTTATACTTTTCTCTACAAAAGGGCAGTGGAGGAACGGATTATGTGAATTAAATGGAATCAGTCAGGCACGAATTTGAATATTCTTCTTTTTTTCTCCTCTATCTTTCGTACTTGCATTCATGTATATTCTAAGAAGTCGCCGCCGAAATTTCAAAATAAAAAATGACACTTTTATTACCAGCTACCTGTATTGCACCGTGCAATACATGTTGATTCGGCGACTTGTTTGATCTTCGACGCACTTATGTCACGTTGCAGGCACGTGCCGCATTAATGACAGATACCTGACACAGTTTAATGTAACTTTATTGAAGATTGTATTCGGAAAAGTAATTGAAATAAATACATAATGAAAAATAATAATACACTCTAGGCCAACATGCAACCGCACTCATCATGATATAGTCATAATCAAAATGTTGAAAAGATAATACTCTAGCTTTATATGTATACTTGCCCGTGTTGAGCAACGATTTCTTTTCAATAGATGCTATGGTGTCTGTTTTCAAGCGCGGTCTCGCAGTTTTCACATTGCACGAAAATGCATCAATGGGATGTTTTTCAACAGCATTAAAGTCAAAATGCAATCTGCATATCAGAGCGCCTTTCGCCGGATCCTATTTTTTTTTCTTCTCGAATTCGGGCTTAACGTATAATTAAATTCCTGCATTTTGCTACGCGTATGTCATTTCTTCTTTTGTCACTGTTTTTATTTCGAAAAAATGTGGAAACTAATTGTTCCCGGGCATGCGGCTATCCCAAATCCTGTCCCGGGCACGGCACATGGGGAGGGTGTGTGGTTATAAATACTAAATAAACTATCGGCTAAATAGACAACCGATCACTGGAGATCATCTGTAAATGCATGATATGTCATTCTGCATTCAAGTGTAACTTTTTGGTCAACCAATGTGTAGAATAATCTCCATTTTGACGCCAAAGCGGCGAAAAGTTGTGAAAAACAGCTGATTCATTAGGGCGATTTGAAGCTTTCAAAAATACCCAAACCGCATCGAAGGGCAATAAAACGATTTGTAAGACATTGTTCGTTGAGAAAATTGATCTTGTTTGCCAAAGAAAAGTCATGCATAGAAGCCTTTTTAATAAAAATAATTACACATCGTTTTGAGATCGGGCCAAACCGTTTTTGCTTAAATTACAAAAAATGTCAATATTTATACGATCGTAAGACAAACTGTTATGTCCCATCGCATCACTCATTCATTCGAGATCTATGATGCGTAGCTTCTATAAATAGCACAGCTATTCGATATTCGATACAATGTATCATATATGTACAATCTCTGACATACTGCGTCAGGGAGTCGACTCTTTGGCTCAGTGGTTAGAGCATTGGATTTCTACCCTGGCGGTCCGGGTTCGAATCCCATCAGGGACGTGGGATTTTTTTCAAGCTATGCATCACTTCTTAGTTACGAATTTTCATATTCGTAAGATGGGGGCTCGTCGGAAATGGACCATTTGAGTCATTTAGTCATTATAATGACATTCTCGTAATCATAAATGATTACTTTCTCGAAATGGGGGTGTGTTATGTCCCATCGCATCACTCATTCATTCGAGATCTATGACTTTGACTTTGTTTATTGTTACGCTTAAACGTTTGGTTTTCTCTGCATTTATGATAGTTGCGAGTGTGAAACCATGCACAGTAACAATTGTCCTTGACATAACCTTCAAGCATGTTATTTGACCCGATTCCCTTGACCTATATTTTACGTTTTAAATAATTGTGTCCGGTGCAGGTGTGATATCGACCGCCGTGGCGTTCTTGTTAACATATATGGGCGTGGCGGCCATCTTTGTCATGTGACCAAGATATCGCGAAAAAATATTCAATGTCACTACACAAGGGGGCTCCACGTAAAATTTCAATTTGATCGGCAAATTGTTAACGACAGAGGGACGCCGAATCATGCATATACTCTAAGCTCACTTTGAGCCTTCGGCTCAGGGGAGGCTAAAATGGAGTTGAAGGTGGTATTAACACTGTTATCATCATGAAACAGTCATTTTAACAGTTACATAATTCTATAACTGGTACCGAGGTTATAAAACTTTTTTCATTCTCAACTCAGCTGAGACTAAAATTTATCCTGTTCATAAATGTTAAAATGCCAACAGTTGTCGGCATTTTAACATTTTTCATAAATGTTACAAGGCCAACAGCTGTTGGCATTTTAACATTTGTGCCAACAGTTGTTGGCATTTTAACATTTGTGAATATGATAAATTATTAGTTTTTGAGTTTTGATTCCGAGTTGTCCAATAATTTTGACTATTTCACCATTAGTGGGCAGTTGAAATTTCATGCTTAGCTGAGGAGCCTGAAAAAAGTTTTATAACCTCGAGCCCTTTGCCTCAATCTTATATAACAGGTGTCCAGTTGGATGTGCGTGTTTTGGTCTCTCGGTTGACTGCACTGGTCGAGTTGGCTGTGACATCAGCACAAGGTCGGATTCCCTCCACAACCAAACGGTTTTACTGTCTTCAACAACGAGGGCCATCGATATTAGCTGTAACCCGGGCAATTTCCGAATGCTTAAACTGGAACAACAGACCCTTCCATATTTATATTATTTGAACATCTCTTCTTGTGGAATCGCTAGCTTTCATCCCGAAACGTTTTCGTCTATGGCTGAACTATTGATTTTGGACTTGAGCAATAACAAAATAAAATATTTGAAATCAAAATTGTTCACTTCGCTAGGCAAATTAGAAATGTTTTTACTAAATAACAACTCTGAATTATTGATAATGGAATCACAAGCTTTTCTTGGTCTATCTTCCTTAAAAAACTTGGAGTTACGTCATTTACACATTGAATTGCTGTCTGAAAATTCTCTTGAGTCACTGAATCTGACATATTTGAAAGTTTATGACAGTGTGATTTATGCAATTGAAAGTCAAGCGTTTTTCAATTTACACGCTGAAAAAATCTTTTTAAACAGCACTCGGATTTTGTCATTTACTGAAACAATGTTTCAAGGAGCGACCCATGTAAACCTACTTGTAACAGATGAGAACAAATTCTGTTGTGTGCGTCCTGCGTCGGTTAAAGAGGATGACTGCTTCCCAAAGGCGGATGAATTTTCCTCATGTGACGATTTAGTCAAGGAAACCGCTCTAAGGCGTCTGATATGGATATTTGGACTATTTGCTCTGGGGAGTAATTCGGTATCGGTTCTGTATCGCCTGCATAACCATAAAAAACAACTCAAATTGTGCTACGGGGTCTTAGTTTGTCACTTAGCAGTTTCAGATTGCATCATGGGAATTTACTTGTTGATCATTGCGGTCGCCGATTCCATATTTCGAGGTATCTACGTCTATAACGAGTCATATTGGCGAAACAGCACTTGGTGTGTGCTTGCTGGTGTCTTGGCTTCCTTGTCAAGCGAAGCTTCAATTCTGTTTATCTGCCTGATAACAGTGGATAGATTTCTTGTAATAAAATTTCCTTTTGGTCAAAAAAAGCTTTCAAAAAAGACAGGAAAGCGTATCTCGATCCTTCTTTGGCTGGTTGCTATAATATTGTCAACCGTTCCTTTAATGCCGATAAATTATTTCGAACACGCATTTTACTCTCAGTCTGGTGTCTGTCTGGCCCTACCCATCACTCGTGCGAGACCTCCCGGATGGGGGTATGCTGTTGGATTGTTCCTGGCTTTCAATTCCTTCTCGTGTTTGATCCTTGGGATCGGACAATGGTCCATATACAAGGAAATCAAGGAAAGTTCGAAACAGATTTCAAACAAGAAGTTTTCAACTCCAAAGAATACGCGAATCACAATCAACTTATTTCTGGTTGTAATGACAAACTGTCTCTGTTGGCTACCTGTCGGTGCATTGGGTGAGTAGAACAATTTAACGAAATAAATGTTTAACAGCCAAACTTCTCCAGCAGGGCTATCAGTATCATAATCTTCGAAAAACATTTTTCTAAGTTTTATCGCAGAAACTATAAATTGATTTCCATATTTAATGTTGGGCTAAAGACGCATTTACGTGAGGGCCTTTCGGAACCAGAATTTTATGGTGACTTGGCTTACAAATTTAAGAAATTTAAAGGAAGGAATGATTTTTCTGAACTGACAGACGTACATGTATATGTTATAACTTGATATTCACGCGACAAACTGCATGCTTAGTTTTTAACCCAATCACGTTGGGTCAGACTCTATGATGACCCCGACATTAAGCTATTCAAATTATTTGGTTGGGGCCAGAGCTTCTTGTCTATTCCTTGGCCTACCGGGATTTTCAACTAGTGTTTTTCTTTTGCTGTGGGTTTCAGTAAGTTATTCGGGTAACAAATTGGCCGCCTATTGTGAAATAGCTGCTCACTCGGCTTAGGATATGTTTTCTTTGTACAAAAACCAAAGTGCCCTTCTATTTTTTCGCACCCTTCGGTTTGTGGAGTGGGAATTACTTTATCATTGCGCCATTTCCTGATCATTGCCTACTTGTACCTTTTTAGTTTCAAGTTATGATAAGCAAACACTGGTACCATCAGAACCAACGCACTGGCCTTAACTCTAAAGTAGGAAATAACCAAAATGACAATTCGAAGTCGTGCTGAAACAAAGAAAATTGTGGCAAGCCAAGCGCCATTCTGTCCATTTTTCCCGGTTTAGCTTAGATAATCTGAGTAATGTTTGGAACATGAATCGAGTCAACTGTACCTTTCTGCATCAAACGAATCCCTTAGACTGTACCTTCCAGCTTATGCACCAGTTATTTGTATCCCCGGCTCCCCTTGGGCCGGGGAATTGCAGGGTTTTTAACTTTTTAATTTTTAAGCCCCGGCTCCCCGGAGGCTATCAATAATGTTGACCAACAGCTGGGAGTTGTTCTGATGAAACTATAATATGAATGAGGGGATTGAATTTCTGCATGTAACGCACAGGTGCATAAATTTTGCAAATTTATATGGACCATAATAATTAATTAAATGATAAAAATACAATAGATATTTAATAAGATTTAATCTGACCGTTTATTGGTACTCGTTTATTGGCGGGATATTAAAACCCCGGCACACACCCGGCATTGCCGGGACGCATCGGAGGTTAAAACCTGGCACTTAAGCCCCGCTGTATCCCCGCTATCACGTGCCCTAGGGAGGCGGGGATACAAATGACTGGTGCATTAAATATTCTTAGCATTGTTTTTGAATTTGAATTCATTGAACTTAATTAGTTTGAGTAATTTTCACTGACCTGTACCCTCCTGATGTTATATTTTCAGGGATTGTAGCAATGTCTGGAACCCGAATCCCAGGAACTGTATTTTCATGGTTTGCCGTCGTTGTATTGCCCATCAATGCAGCGATCAATCCGATACTGTATACGATATCAGGAATTATACAAAGAAGGGTGAGTAAGCATTATGAAAACTTACCCATGCAATAAACAGAGAATTTTTTCAGCGTTAAAAATGAAAATTTCATTGGAAAAAAAACTATTATCTTTTATTTTTATTTTGTTTATTTTGATATGTTTTCTCAAAACATTGATTGTGGATACACGTTAGAACCGCCTCGGCGAGGCGGTTCTAACGAGTACCCACAATCTATGTTTTGGAACAAAAATAAGAAAAGTAGGTATACCCCTGCAAGCCCCAGTTTTTTATATAAAAATGGGGTTCAAGGGGAATTACATCACACGGGCACGTATTCGTGATGGAGTAAATAGTCCACATCATAAAAACATCTCCAAGTGGAACATAACCCCTTCAAACCTATACTTATATAGTAAAATTGAGGTTTGACAGGGTCAAGAGAAAAAAATCAATAGTTGATGTAATTATGTAATTTAAAAGTCAAAAATGCTAACTTCTAACAGAAATGCATAAAATAAACCATTATTTTGTGATACGAAAGGTAAGTACATGTATAATAAGTGCAATTAAAGGAAATTCCCAAGTAATCATGGAGAAGTTTCCGTAATGAAATTAGATTCCTTTAACAGTAGTCAAAACATTTATGAAAAAGGTGATGGGCCAAACCGCAGTATTCAAGCTTCATCAATGGCCCTATAAAACTGGCAACCTGTACCCAGAGGAAATTACAGCAATTTTGCAAAGTTCAACTGGGCAGTCAATACATTGATGGGTAATTCTAAATACCAATTAAAGTATGTGTAAAACACTGATCATAATTGTCTGATTTCTCAGTATACCCTCGCCTAAAGGAAAATATAATAAACTATAACAAATTTTGTTTATACATGTTCTTGAAATGTAAATGAATATGAGCTAGTGCATGAGAAAACCAACAATTTGCATATGCGAAAACAAAGACGCAGATCAGCTTCGCGGTAACCGCGAAGCAGATCAGCGCATTTGTTTTCGCTACTTGGATAGTACAATTCCTCTTCTACTTAAATCCGAAATTTCAAGCTTCTAGCTCTTTTCTGAGCTTGTACAGGCCGGTTTGTGTCAGACCTGGTCGAAATCCCAAATTGTTGGTTTTTTCACGCACAGGCTCATATTGTTTAAACCAAAGGAAAATATGCGAGTGCGATACGGAAACAAGATCTTATGATCATGATGTAATGAACCACTGCAGAAGCTGAGGGTGAGGTTAGGATCCTGTAAAAAGGTACAAGTAGGCAAAGATCAGGAAAAGGCGCAATCAGAAAAAGATTCCCACTCCAAAAACCGAGGTGGGGAAAAAACCAAACTAACAATCAGGTACTTATACCATGAAACATATCGTAAGCCGAATGAGCAGCTATTTTCCCAATAGGTGGCCACTCAGTTACCTTAACTTAACTAAAAATATGAAAACATACATAAGGCGCCAACAGCACAAAAAATTTTAAACACCAAGACATAAAACAAAAAGAACCACTACAGAAGTATCGACTTGGAACGATCAGTAACACAAAGTTACTGGCGGGCTTAAACCGGTTTTACAGGTACCTAACCTCACCCTCAGCTTCTGCAGTGGTTCACAACATTTAGTTAGTTCTTCGGTCCTCGTGGTGAATCTCTAACTAGTCAATGAATCATCAAGAACAAACAAATAAATCATGATAAACATCCTGATGAATCAAAAACCAGGACTCACAGATTGAGTAAGCTGCCCGACGATGGAGATCCCTGGGCGCCGAATAACCTATTAACTCCGGAGCAAAAGAAAAACACCAGTTGGACCCCGGTGGGCCAAGCCAACTAAAATGAATAGCTTTAAGTCGGGGCCATCATAGAGTCTGACGCCCGACCCACCGGCGTGCAATTAAAGAAGGCAGCATAGTTATCAACCATGATTGGGTTAAAAACTAAGCATGCAGACTGTCGCATAACATTCAAATTATAACCTATACGTCTGTAACGTGTTATGATTTTTCCGAACCGAAGAGAAAAATCATTTATTCCTTTAAGTTTCTTTAATTTGTAAACCAAGTCACCATAAAATTCAGGTTCCGAAAGGCCCTCACTTAAAAGTGTCTTTAACCCAACATTATATTTGGAAATCAATTCATAGTGTCTACGATAAAATTTAGAAAAGGTTTTTCGAAGTTTATGATACCGATAGCCCTGTTGGAGAAGTTTTGCCGTTAAACATTTATTTTGAGCGTTGAAGTCTGTAACATGATTGCAGACTCTAGCAAACCTAATAAGTTGCGAAATGTATACACCATAAGAAGCACGACGAGGAACGTCACCATCCAAAAAAGGAAAATTTACTATATCAAAATCAAAGTCATCGCGCTTATCATAAATTTTAGAAGAAACAAATCCATTTGCAACAGAAAGATGTAGATCTAAAAAGGGGGCTTCGGTATCTGAGATATTAGCTTTGTTCAACTGAAGTTCAGGTGGATAAATTTGATTGACCATACCTTCAAAATAAGGGTTGTCAATGTTCAAAAGGTCATCGAGGTACCTAGATGTGGAATTAAAAGCCTCGATAACATCAAAACCGGTTTTAGCCCGCCAGTAACTTTGTGTTACTGATCGTTCCAAGGCGATACTTCTGTGGTGGTTCTTTTTGTTTTATGTCTTGGTGTTTAAAATTTTTGTGCTGTTGGCGCCTTATATATGTTTTCATATTTTTAATTAAGTTAAGGTAACTGAGTGGCCACCTATTGGGAAAATAGCTGCTCATTCGGCTTACGATATGTTTCATGGTATAAGTGCCTGATTGTTAGTTTGGTTTTTTCCCACCTCGGTTTTTGGAGTGGGAATCTCTTTCTGATTGCGCCTTTTCCTGATCTTTGCCTACTTGTACCTTTCTATGAAAAGACAATCTGCACTATGTTATGCTGTAGTCACTAACATTAAGGGACTACAGCATAACGCGATTACAATTCCTCATAGCTTTTTAAAGATTAATTCTTGTTGTTTGTCCATTCTTAAAAAAAAAACGTTTAGATTCTTTCATAAATTGTATAGCCATTTGTGGGCATGTACCGTATGTGTACATTCAATTTTAGATAAATGGACTTACCATATAAGAGCCGCTTCATGAGAAAACCAGATTTTTGCCTATGAGAAAACAAAGGCGCAGATCAGCTGTGCAGTTACTGCACAGCTGATCAGTGACTTTATTCTACTTATAGCCACAATTTCAAGCATCTAGCCTGCTTCTGTGACTTAACAGGCCGATTTGTGATGCATCAGGTCGGAAACCCCGAGGACCGGTTTTTTTGCGTCGAGGCGCATAAAAAGACGTGCACTTTCTCTAACAAGGTTTCAATAAAACAAGACACAAAAATAATAATGGTTAAAGTAGGCAAGTATCAGGAAATGGTGCAATCTTAAGTGTATGTTATGCGTTTTCTCAGTTTGTGTACGTCCTTGTAATCTCGCAATCGTGGCTAAAATTGCGTATTGATCTCGATTTTAATAGATGGCTGTACGAAAAGATGAAGCATCTACGAAGCGTACTGGTATGTTGACTTCAGGTACGTTAAAATGAGAGAAAATATGAAAGAAGTAGTAGGCACTAATCAGGGACAAGCATCTTATTACGAAAACTTGCCCATACAATAAACAGATATTTTTGAGCTCTAAAAATTGAAAATTTTCAGCTGACAAATTTTGATATTTTTTTTTATTTTTGCTCCAAACATAGATTATGGATACACGTTAGAACCGCCCCCCGAGGCGGTTCTAAGGAGTATTCACATTATCCACAAAAGTAATGCTCGGGGAAAACATCCCGATTTTTGCATGAACATGTTCATTATGGGGTTATTTTTTGAAATTAAATGGTCTAAATGCTGAGAACTAAATGTCGCATAAAAACACAATGAAAGGACTTGGTCGTTTAACGCCTGATTTTGGCCTCAGAATTTGCTAAAAAATAAAATTCGGAATTTAGATGAAAAAACTATTCATTAAAACAGTCATATGTCTCCTCTATGAAAAACAATAACAAGTACTTCATTTATCCTATAAGCGTTGTCATGACAACGTCCAGAAGAACCATAGATAAAGCACATTTTGCGCTTTTTGGTCTATGTTTGACCATTTCTGAACACATTTGTTTATTTTTAAGTGCCAGCCCACACGACGAACAAAATGATACTTAGCATAAAATATCTCTTGATGGTACTTCATAATTATTTCGTAATAAGAAATTGTTCGTGGCGTGGGCTGGTAGTTGAAAATGATGTTGAATGGTTACACAGACTCCTTAGACCTAAGGAAATCACAGTGCTAATTATAAGGTAGGCAAGATGGTTGATCTAGGTCTGCACTGAGTATGCCTTAAGCGAAAACGAAAGCGAAACATGCAAGACACGACAAAATGACTCGCATAACGAAAAATAAGGGATACACAAACAGACAAAAGTTTTGACCAACATAAATGAAATTAAAAACTGAATACAAATACATTAACTGAAACAGAACAGAACAGAGGTTGACTTACTTTTTAGGCTGAGCATAGAGGGCATCCACATATGTGACTATCCCAGCTACGGATCAGCCTCCGAAACTGGGGGTAAGAATCTGCAACCCTGATTTCGTTTGGGAGACTGTTTCATACCCGAGCTGCCTCAGATCTGAAGGACCTCAGCCCATACCTAGAAGAGTTAACTCTTGGAACTTCTGCCTGTCTTTCAGCCCTGAAATTATAATGAGAAGATTTTATTTTCACAAGATCACTTAAGTATTCGGGGGACATCTTATTGAATATCTTGTAAACCTCGCATGCCATTTGTTGCAATCTTCGGACATAAAGTGGCTGAGTATTTGTTGACTTCAACAGGTCGCTAAGCGGAGAGGAGTAATCATTGTTAATGAATCTAAGGGCCCTCTCTTGGACTTTTTCAAGTTTGTTTGTGCTTGACGCACTACAAAAATGCCATGCAAGTAGACAATAGCTAAAATTTGAGGCTATGAAAGAATTATAAATCACAAGTTTACCTTGCTTAGTTAAAAATCTACCTAAACGTTTTAATACTGCTAACTGTTTTCAAGCTTTTTTGCAGATTTCAGAAACATGAGCATCAAATTTTAGCATAAAGTCAAGGTTCACACCTAACAGAGTAACATTGTCGTCACATTTGATATTGGTCTGACCAACTTGGAAAGAGTCAATGTTGTCATGAGTATTCTTTCCAATGCAAATAGCTTGAAATTTCTCTGGATTTGCTTTCATAAAATTTTTATCAAACCATGAGATTAAAAACAAACTTTCCTGCTCTAAAACTGATTTGAGATATACCAGGTCCTTGTGAATAAAGGACAAAGTATTATCATCAGCATAGTTGTATAAAATACATTGAACAATAAAATAAAATATATCATTGATAAAAACATTGAATAAGAGTGGTCCCAAGATAGAGCCTTGGGGAACCCCCTTAAAAGTTTTTCCCAAGAACTAGTATGAGGCCCCAGTCTAATCTGTTGAGATCTGTCACTTAGATAACTGTCCAAGAGTTTGACGCCCCCCTCAGATAGACCATAAGCCTTCAATTTTGCAATCAAAAGCCCATGTGGGAGACAGTCAAACGCCTTGGACAGATTCATCAGAATTGCTGCAATACAGTCATGGTTATCTAAGGCCTTGCGCCAGTCTTCAAGAAGCCTCAAAAGAGTAGACTGGCAACCAAACCCCTTTCTAAAAGCTGCAAGGAAGGGATTAAAACTTGAGTCCAGGTACTCCGACAGCTGGCCATGCATATTTCTCTCATATATTTTTGAGACGATTGGAAGCAGGCTTACAGGGCGATAATTTTCCTTACTCAGAGGATCCTTCTTTTTGTACAAAGGTAATACTTGTGCCTGTTTTAACCCTGCTGGAAATTTACTATGTTTGTATGTAGTGTTTATTAGGTTAGAGATAGTACTGCTCAGTGATGAGACACATGCTTTAAGAAGCTTTGCAGAGATTTTATCCACCCCTGTGGATTTCTTAATGTTCAAATTTGAAATAACCTTGTTAACATATGTTTCAGTAGTAGGTGTCTTTTGGGTCATTGGGAGGATTATTCTCCACAATTTTCTCTATACTGGGATGATTGGTAAAATCTTGATTATACTGGGATGAGTCATCATTCCCTATATCTTTGGCAACATTTACAAAATAATTATTAAAAATGTTGCACACCTCTGATTGATCTGAGACAATCTTCTCATCTTCACATAAGATCACCTCATTTCCCCCATCACAGCCTTTCTTGGATAAAAAAAAGCTTGATGGTGGGCCAGAAATCTTTAGATTTCGGACCACCTGCACAACGTTCATAGAAATATACTCTCATTGACTGCTTTTTAATTTTTGTAACAAGGTTCCGCTGTTTCCTATAATTGTCCCAGTTCAAAGTGGTTTTGCATTTTTTGTATTTGTTGAAAAGCATATGCTTTTTATAAATAGCTCGACGAAGAGCACCATTCATAAAGACTGGCTTTTTGTGTTTAATTTTGCGTTCTTTTATTGGTGCGTGAATATCAATGACCTCCGACAGAAGCCTCTCATGGGCCCAATAGATATCATCTACATCATCGAATACATATTCCGCATGAAAGGGTATCTGTCCGATGTCATTGTTGAAAGCACCCTGGTAAAAATTTTTGTAACGCCTGTATATGGTACTCTGTGATTCAACCCTAGTTGCTGCACCCCTGATTGCCACACCAATCATGTTATGCCAGTCACTGATGCCGCAACTAAGGTTTAGGGCTCCAAAACAAAGCCGAGGCTGATTAGTTAATATAACATCAACCAAGGATGGCACACAGTTTTTCATGAAACAAGTAGCAGATTTTATAAAGTTACTAAAGTCGAAAATATCACAGAGATCAAGTAGAGTAGCACCTTTTGATTTGTCAAGTGTGTCATAATTTATATCACCGGCTAGCAATATATTATCAAATTTGGTTGTAATCTGGTCCATACCCTTTGTAAATAAGTCAGTGAAAAGTTTATTAGCCATTGATGGGGGTCTGTAAGCCCCTACAATAGCCCATTTGCGTTTATTGATTGTAACGTCCAGAACTATTGATTCAATGGGGAAGTCTAGTTCTAAGTCAGGCCTACGCCTGGCTGGCAGGTTAGATCGCACATATGCGATAAGCCCCCCACCAGAGCAGTTTCTGTCATTTCTGAAAGGTTTATATCCAGGTACATTGAAACTGTGCTGATTGAAACTATCATCAAGCTTAGTTTCCGCAAAGAAACAGATGTCAGATAGCTTTTCATAAAGTATATCACTCAATTCCATGAATTTATACCTGAAACTGTTCACATTTAGGTAAGTGATAAGGACATAAGGTCACGATTTTTACGTCTCGCCTTCCTCAAATCGTCGAAGACATCGTTTGAGCCACCATTTTGGTCACTGTTTAAGTCACGTGGCTCTATGTCACGTGACTGATCATGTGACCCCGGATCGGTTGGATCATGTGACTCGAATGTTGTCGTTTCGGTAGAAGAGAGACAACTCGTATTGAGTGACGTGTTGCTTGTCGTCGAGGTTGCAAAAGTTTCATCGCCGTTGTCAGACTGATCGAAAAACGAATCTGACAGTATGGGGAGTCTATCTGTACATTTGTGACAGTAGAAATTATCTGTAGATTGTCCCAACTGGTTGTACACATGTTCGGACATCAATGGATTCGTACATTTACGGTGTATCCAGTGGTCACAAAAGTCACATTGTAAGAACATTTGGTTAGATTTCACAAGTTTTGTGCACCCAATGCAGGGAAATCTGACAGGGCCAGGGTTTAGTGAAATGTCCCCGCTCAGCAACAGAGCGATTACGAGATAGTAGTTGTTTCTGGTTGAGGTTTTACCGGTCACTGTAAACCGCCAACTCGCCATGACAGTTCTTTGTGTCAGTTTGCTCAAAGATTCGATAAAGAAATCTGACCTCTCCGCTGAGTTGATCTTGGTTAGGAATACATCAAAGTGATCTCTGGTCCTATCTCCTTCGTAGTTTATGTTGAAGGAGACATGTTTCATATAAAAATATTGTAAAAATCCATAAAATAAGAGAGCACTGTAAAAACCACAACACGCCGCCATTGCGACCTTGATCTTCCGTGTACATGTGTGTTCCGATTTAATGAGATATTGCTTTAATAACGTGACTAAGCGTGTATGAGACGCTCGTTTAAAAGTTTGTTGTGCGCCTATACCGCGTGCTTAGCGTGTCTGAGACGTAATATAAATGCTCCATTTTTTTTCAGCATTTTGAGATTTTTTCATACGTCCGGCACACGCTTCAGTCACGCGCTAATGTGGGACTGCTAAAACGTGTTTAAACCTCTTTAAAAGTTGGGTTTAAGGGGTTAAACATTTCACAGACATGTCATCCTCATGAATGCTCCAATTCCAGACCAAGTCAACAAGTGCATCAACACTATCTGGAACAATCCCTGCCGGCAGTGGTCAACTCGACAGACGAGAAATTTTCTCACGTTATATGACGCCTCACGGGAAGACTGGTTTGGTCTGAAACACGGTATCCGTGTCGCTAGAGAAATAGCCTCGTTTCTTCACCAGCTGGATGAATCTGAGCTAACGCAACCAAACTTCAAGAAAGATGATGTATATATCAAACGAAAAGACGAGGTAAATGTATGTCCACGAATAAATAAAATGAAAAAAAAAAAAGTTCGAGCCCCGCTCTAGCCACATGTGAGACAAGCAAAGCTCTACTTGCGGGTGTGTCAGGTGTTTTTTCTCGGGGTTCATCCGTTTTCGCCCCACCTACTGATTGGCCCGTATCATATAAACAGAAATAATCTTGAAAGGGACGTTAAACTGAATCAAATAAAAAAAAAATCCTATACAAAGATTTTTGGAATCGATTTCATCATGATGGGACTTAGATTTCCATGTGTGAACGTACTGGTTATATTTCCTCGTGGGTCGAAGCGGACAATATCAAGTGCAAACGTATTCATAATTAATGCCAAACTAGTTAATCTGGCCGAAACTGGTGTATCAAAAGAACCACGTATCGAAACTTTGAACAGCAGAAACAGGTTTAGTTTTGATTTATACTTTGATTTATATTTAGTCTAGCGTTTGTGAATTATCTTGAGACTGCACATCAGGAATTTATTCAAAATCAAAAGATAAAACAGTTATCATGCAACTTTCCTGTTAACCTGTCTACTCCATTTCTGTGTTTACATTCAATTTTTCACAAACCAAACTTATACTACTTATACCTTGACGACACCAGATTATAGACGCGCTGAGAATTGAGCCCGTAATTACATGTAATTTGATTATCTTTTTATTAACTTTTTCACTAAGTTGAAATGGTTACCCATTTTTGTTTCTTAAAATCATTCCAAATATTCCAAACTATTAGTCTATGAACATTCATTCTCAACTCTCGAGCACAGCTTACTCCGCAATCCTTATTCAAAATATTTGTTTGGTTGAATTGATGCTTTACGCCAAGTCAACAGCCAAGGTCATGAGGGAACGCTGTCTCCTTTTTTTATATAAATTTAGGATATCATGACATCCAAAAATGTTAAAAATATAACCATGCAACTAAGCCAATAAGGCTTATGTGTATGGATGGTTTCACGTGAAGCCACTTTTCTTTGGCCGGCTTATACCGGAGCGGTTAACCAGTATTCATGATTCAGATTAATTTTATATTTATTTATATTTTTCTTTTAACAGAATCTTCAGATTATGATTTTGTGTCACCCCGTTCGTGCTGGGAAATCAGTGAATGCTGCCGAAAGTATCTCGATGTTGGGATCGATATTGTCAACGATACTAGAAGATATCGATACCGATCCTTAAGAATAGAATTGAGCCACCTCGTGGGAAAACCAACAATGTGTTTTCAATAGGTCCGACACAAACCGAGCTGCACAAGCACAGAAAATGCTAGACGTTTGAAATTTTGGATACAAGTAGAAGAGGGATTGTACTGTCCGTTTTGCGAAAACAAAGGCGCGGATCAGCTTCGCGGTTACCGCGAAGCTGATCTGCGCCTTTGTTTACGCATATGCAGATTTTTGGTTTTCTCATGAGGCGGCTCAGATATAACATTTAGATATCGATATGATATTGACTCCTTCAATTTCATTTAAGTTTGCGTGGCGTTTGCATAATGATTTTGTATAAATAATTGGTATAGATTTGGTCTAGTTGTGGATACATGTATATACGGCTCCGTTTAAAAATAATATACCCGTGCCTAGAAGACACCCTAGAATATCCCAAAACAAATTGATACTTTCTTGGAGGTGTATATATCAATGCCAAATAGTTGTTTGATAAACTGAAATGAAATATTGTGTAAGTGTGTTATGCACCAGTCATTTATATCCACGGCGAATAGCGGGTCTCTAAACTTTTCAATTTTAAAAGCCCATCTTTTAGTCCCGGCACTGCAGGGACAAGTTTGGGGTAAATTCCTTGCTGAAAATACCGTCCTCTAGGAGGCTGAAATTCACGAGGAATAACAACTGTAAGTCGTTCTGATAGACAAAAAATGGGGAGGGTTTAGAATTTATGCATGTAAAAGAACAGGCACATTTTCCAAATTGAATACGGGCCAATAAAGAAATGAAATGTGACAAATACAACTACGTGTAATAGTAAATTTTTTTACGTGACCATGTCTTGGTGGGAAATAAAAAACCCGGCACATCCCTGGTATTCATCGCCGGTTACATTCCGACACTTAAAGCCTCACTGTTCTCACGCTTGATACAAATGACTGGTGCACAATATACATGTAGATGGAAGATGCCTCGACATAACCCAAAATTTTGGCAAAGTCTAAATGTTTTGTTGGTATATTACGAAAACATGCCTATGTGATATATAGTATTTTTTCAAGGTTGTAAAAAATTGAAAATTTTCAGTATTTTTCTTATTTTTGCTTAAAACATAGATTGTGTGTACATGTTAAAACCGCCTCGGCGAAGCGGTTCTAACGAGTACACACAGTCTATGTTTTGTAGCAAAAATAAGTAAACCCCTGCATACCGCAGTTTTACTTTATAAAAGTGGTGTATTAAGGGGTATATATTTCACGGACATGTTTTCCTGATGTATACGATTGGTGTATTGATATTGGTACAACGTACGTCGTTAGTAGTTTGAATATCATGGTCACTTGAAGAAGGTACACGTAGGCAATGATCAGGAAAAGGCGCATGCAGAAAGAAATTCCCACTAAAAAACCGAGGCGGGAAAAACACAATGGCAATTACAAAGGTACTTTTACTTAGAGAGCATATCGTAAGACGAGAGAGCGGTTAATTCCACAAAGGCGGCCACTAAGTTACCTGAACTTAACTTGAACTATGAAAACGTGCATAAGGTTCAAACAATACAAAAATCGACTCCAAAACATAAAACAAATAGAACCACAACAGAAGTATCGCCGTGGAACGTTAGAATTTTGAATATATAAGTCTTATGGAACAGCTTCCCAGATGAGTTTATAAAAGTGAGCAATTTTTATCAGTTGAAATCTCTTATCTCAGATTAGAATGGCAAAGAATGTAATTGTAATATGTGTAGGTAGCTGCTTCCATCAGTATTGTTTGCTATTTTTTTATTTCTATTTTTTATTTTTATTTTTAGCTCGCCTGCACGAAAGTACAGGAACAGCTATTGCAGTCACCCCAGCGTCGGCGTCGGCGTTAGCGTCGGCGTTAGCGTCGGCGTCGGCGTTAGCGTCGGCGTCGGCGTTGCTCAAAATGTTAAAGTTTTTGGTTAAAGTTTTTATGAGTCTATATCTCTTGAAGTTGTGGATGGATCAAGTTGATACTTTGCATGCTGGTAGATATTGGTCTGAAGTTTTATGCTGTACCATCATGACCCACCTGGGTGACCTTGAGGTCAAGGTCACGGACTTAGAAATTTTGTGTTAAAGTTTTTGGTTAAAATTTTTATAAGTTTATATCTCTTGAAGTTGTTGATGGATCAAGTTGATGCTTTGTTTGTTGGTAGATATTGGTGTGAAGTTTTATGCTGTACCATCATGACCCACCTGGGTGACCCTGAGGTCAAGGTCACGGACTTAGAAATTTTGTCTTAAAGTTTTTTGGTTAAGGTTTTTATAAGTCTATATCTCTTGAAGTTGTTGATGGATCAAGTTGATACTTGGCATCTTGGTAGATATTGGTCTAAAGTTTTATGCTGTGCCATCATGACCCACCTGGGTGACCTTTAGGTCAAGGTTACGGTCTTAGAAATTTTGTGTTAGAGTTTTTGGTTAAAGTTTTTATAAGTCTATATCTCTTGGATATGTAGATGGATCAAGTTGATGCTTTGCATGTTGGTAGATATTGGTCTGAAGTTTTATGCTATACCATCATGACCCATCTGGGTGACCTTGAGCTGAAGGTCACAGACTTTGAAATTTTATGTTAAAGCTTTTGCTTAAAGTGTTTTGAACTGTATATTGCTGGAGCAGATGGAATCTAGTCGATACTTTGCTGTTAGATATTATTCTTTTATTATGCTGTAGCATCTTGACTCACCTGTGGTCAAGGTCACAGACTTTGATTTTATGTTATAATTCTATATCAAATATGTACATGGATCAAGTTGAACTTAGCATGCTGGTAGATATTGGTCTGAAGTATCACGACCCACCTGAGTGACATTGAGGTCAATGTCTTTGGTCATAGATTTAATAGATTTAGTGGCAAAGCACAAGGCAGGCGAGCTACGCTGTCCTGTGACAGCTCTTATTTTATTTTTCTTTTATGAAAGTATAAGCTGTTCTCTTTATTTTGTTCCCATTTTGTTTTTGAGTTCTAAATAAATGTTTTAATGTTCTGCGTGTGTCAGTTTCAATGTTTGTTCCTGTGTAAATTTTATTTGAATGTTTAGTTACATTATGTTTCAATTTTATGCGCCTTACTATTTTGATTACTGTAGGCAACAATCAGGAAATGGCGCAATCAGAAAAAATTCCCACTCCAAATTCCGAGGTGGGAAAAACAAAAGAAATGTCCTTAAAGATCAGGTATATGTACTTATACCGTGATAACAAATCGTAAGCCGAATGAGCAGCTATTTTCTCAACAGGTGGCCACCCAGTTACCTAAACTTAACTAAAAATATGATAACATACATAAGGCGCCAACAGCACAACAGTTTTAAACGCCAAGACACAAAACAATAAGTACCATCACAGAAGTATTGCCTTGGAAAGGTCAGTAACTTTATAGTCAAAAGCTATTGCTGTGTCTTGATTTTGCCCCCACTTTATAAGCCAATTACCAAACATCAGGTTGCCATGGCTTCCTGAATGATCCTCATGAGCCGTCTCATGGGAAAACCAACAATATGAATATGCAAAAACAAAGACGCAGATCAGCTTCGCGGTGACCGCGAAGCTGATCAGCGCCTTTGTTTTCGCTACATAGATAATGCACTTCCTTTTCTTCTTATTTGGTTTAAAATCCCATTATCAATTGGGCGGAAATGTAAGGTTTAAGTCACGAGACGGTGTCTCGCATGCTCTGCGCACTGCCAGACGGCGTTAGCTGTTTACTGACGCCATATTGAAAAACAACCCAATCTACCACGACAAAAGCACCTTTTCAGGTGGAAATTTGATAACAGTAAACGAGAATGTCGCGCAAGTCTGTTTGTGGTAAATTTACTCTTCACAGGCCATACGGTAGCAACTTGACCAGGGTCTTGTTTGGTGCGCAAGGCTTTCTGCCGTGTTGAGAAATCGTCCAGAAAATGAGAAATTGTCAGGGTGTGTGTGTGTGTGTGTTTCTATCATCAATGCCACATTTCCCTGTCAAAGTCAAAACGTGTGGAAACACTCTGGTTACTCGGAGCTCGTTTTTTAATATCTTTGTCTCTTTTTTTCTGGGAGAATCGATGCATTCAGGCTTTTTTTCCCATAGCCTGACATCTAATGGGGTGCTGCAGACTCTTGTACTCGTACCAGGTTGATCTAATGCAAGGTAAAATAACAGAGGGGGTCGTGCGGTAGCACGACACCCGACCTCAGAACACCACTTGTGCTGCGAGCAGCATAATCAAATTAACCACTACCCACTGTTCTCTTATAGATACTTCATTAAGATTTTATTATTTTTCGGTGTTGCCTTCGGTCACAATTATTGACCACATGCACAATTATAGTTTATATGTGCAATGATGTTTTAATATCAAAATCTTATTATAGAGTTTAAAGATTTGCTAGACTATCATTTTTTACCATTGAATGTCTGCCCGAAGTGGTAATTGAAAAAAAAAATGTTTCGCTGCCATCGCATGTGCCCTGGTTGGTCGTTGGTGAAAACGTAAGTAAAATCTATCGGTGATCAACTTGATATTCCAGAGGTGGTATTGAGTTCTACACAACATCTCTACGATATAAGTAATGGAAACGAAACGCACTGATACTCGAAGAAATGTGGTAATCCTTAGCGAGTTGTCGTAATAAGTCATAGACAACTTTTGTAGGTAACTTGCCATGTTTTACATGACACGGAGAACGCACTTGATAACTAAGAGTTCTGTACGATAAGCTCCGAGATCAGTACGAGTTATGCTCCGCCCACTTTAAGATGGCGAGTTGCTTTGAGAATTTCTCACAGCTTTTTCATGACCAGCTCAGAGTTGCTACAAGTTAGGAAAACTTGTATACGGCAATCGCATACATGGCGAGTTCCGAGTTCACCAAAAAGTGGATGGAGCTTAACTCGTAGCTCCCAATTATGAGTGTGTGACAGGGCTTAAATGTGATCGCCTTGATAATTTTGCATTAAGCGATAGAAAGAAATGAATGTATATCCATACCTGTATAAGCAATGAATATATGTTTTCTGATGTTCATGGAGCTATGAACCGCAGTGTGTGGCTAGCTTTGGGTTCATTCACTTTACATGCGACCCACATCGATTTATAGCTCCATGAACATCAGAAAAATGAAATGTTTTTCTTAAATAATCAAGTTAAGCATAATTCAAACAGTAGAATTTTAATTTCCAAGTTAAGCATAATTCAAACAGTAGAATTTTAATTTCACTTTGTACATGTATGGAACTGTTGAAAATTATTTCCATCTGTGATTGAGGATTTATTCTCCAGATTTGGAAAAGACTCACCTGAATTCCACTGGCAATGGGCATTATTTCTTCCCCTGAGACACCCGAACAAATACCTACGAGTATTACCTGGGTGTACTGCAGTGATTGTTTTCGCTATAAAACCGACTTCGTGTTTAGGAGTCGTTCTCAATGGCAAAAAGTATCTTTTTCCCCAAATGCATGGTTCAAATGCCCAATCTGAGTAAGTTTCCCAACTTAAAAGACCTAATTAGCTATTGATATTTGTGACAAGGCATAACGCTAATTTTCATGCATCCCTGTCATACATTGTTTACTTTTAGAGAAAAAAAACTTACACTTATCATGATAATATTCTCAAATAAATATTCCAGAGGGAATAGATGATAAACACTAGGTTAACTTTTCACTCTATTTCAAATTTTCGGCACTAGGCCTTCATCAGGAAAGTAACTTTAAATTTCTGCAACTAGGTGGCATCCATTTTGAAGCATTATATCAGTAGTCAATATCATAATATCATGATAGTTTTGGCCTTTTTACTGGACTTGAGATAAAAGTTGCTGATTTTCTCAGGTGGAAGGTAAAGACGGTAAGACTTGTTGAATAATAATTACTGTTGTACAGAAGATCAAGTAACAAGCATTTGGACTGCGAGAAATACGTTACGAAAGCACGCCCATGCAATATACAGAGATTTTCTTTTCAGCTGTAAAATTTGGAAATTTCACCAGAAAAAAAATATATTTTTAATAATTTTGATCACAGCATAGATTGTAGATACTCGTTAGAACCGAGGCGGTTCTAACGAGTAACCACAGCCTTTGTTTTCGGGCAAAATAAGAAGAATAGGCATACCCTCGCAAACCCCATTTCTACTATATAAAAGTGGGGTTCAAGAGGGTATACATTACATGGACATGTTTTCCTGGTGTGATTTAATTTAACTGTTCACAGTGCTTTAGCCTGACTAGACAAAAGTGGCTTTGAGTCAAACCATGCATGCATATAACCTTAGTTGTTTACTGAGGTGGTTACACTTGAGCCGACTCATGAGAAAACCAACAATGTGGTTTCCGAATAGGTCTGACACAAATCCGACTGTACAGCCACATAAGCAGGCTAGAAGCTTGAAATTTCTGATTAAAGAAGAAGAGGAAGTCCATTATCTATGTAGCGAAAACAAAGGCGCTGATCAGCTTCGCGGTCACCGCGAAGCTGATCTGCGTCTTTGTTTTCGCATATGCATATTGTTGGTTTTCCCATGAGACGGCTCATGAGGAACATTCAGGAAGCCATGGCAGCCTGATGTTTGGTAATTGGCTTATAAAGTGGGGGCAAAGTCAAAACACAGCACTAGCTATTGACTAGAATGTTAAGAATAATGGCGTGCCTGTTAAAACTTTTGACTAGTATATGATCCGCCGCATGGAAAAAACAAAAATCTGATCAGTGCCTTTGTTTTCACTACACGGATAGTACAATTCCTCTACTTTCTAAATCCAAGATTTGCAGTCTCTAACTATCTTTTGTGATTGTACAGCCCGGTTTGTGGCGGACCTCGCCGGAACCCAAATTAATGGTTTTCTCACGCACAGGCTCATAATTATATCAATAAGTGTTATCTGGCGACACACCAAATTGATAATTCGTCACCAGGGGGTGCGTTGGGAGGAAAATTAGTCTCTGGCTCTCTCAAGAGATGCAAACGGACACAGTCCTTAGAAATTTCAGCAGAGGAGCCAGTCCCTGATAGTCTGTGGAAAGAAACTAGAGATTGACAACTAACTAAATGTTTTGAACCGCTGCAGATGAGGGAAACGATGTAGATGTGATATACCTAGACCTGTGTAAGGCTTTCGATAAGTGCCTCACAGGAGACTGTTGAAAAAAATATGGGCCTATGGAATCCGTGGTCAGATTTACAACTGGATAAAAAACTTTCTCTCAGATAGAAAACAAAAAGTAATAGTGGACGGTAAAACCTCAACAACAGCCAACGTTTCAAGTGGAATCCCCCAGGGTAGTGTACTGGGGCCAATTCTATTCTTGATCTTTATAAATGACTTTCCACTGGTAATCCAAGCATTTATAAAACTTTTGGCTGATGATGCGAAAATATATCAAAGAGTGTCAAGTTTGGCAGAAGTCGCACAGTTAAAAGATGTTCTGGACAACTCAGTAGACTGGGCTCTAGTTTGGAAAATGTTCTTTAATTTCAAAAAGTGAAAATACATGCATTTAGGGATACATGATATGAATCAAACTTACACCATGAAAAAGGATCAGGAAGAGGTACCTATTGAAAAAAGTAGAAGTAGCGAAAGACCGTGGTGTTATTATTGATAACAAGCTAACATTCTCAAAACACATAAGCACTAAGATTAAAGTGGCAAACAAAAATTTGGGCCTCATATTTCGGACATTTACATACATAGATAAGGATATATTTCTTAATCTTTTTAAGTCAATTGTCCGCCCGAACATCGAGTATGCATCTTGAGTATGGTCACCAGTTTTTAAAAAGGACATGATTGCCCTCGAAAATGTACAAAGACGTGCCACGAAATTAGTAAAAAGCATTGCACATCTCTCATACAGTGACATACTTCGTAAATTAGGATTACCAAGCCTAGAATACAGACGGGAAAGGGCGGATGTTATACAAGTCTATAAAATCCTCCACGATATCGACAAAGTGGACAAAAGTAAGCTCTTCACTCGCTCTGAGTATACAGCAACAGGAGGTCACTCGCTAAAATTGTTTAAAAAAAAAGATCAAGATTGAAAATCCGTGCAAACAGTTTCGGTAACAGAGTCGTTGACACATGGAATAGTCTACCAGAACAAGTAGTGCAAGCTCCTTCCATAAATTGTTTCAAAAGTAGGCTAAACACCTGGTGGCCTGAACATCCACACAAGTTCGACCCAGCATGTTACGTTCCCGGCCAATCAACCAGAATCTACAGACTATCAAAATGCGTCAGGAAGAGGCAGATATGCCTGATTACGACGTCGACAACAGTAAGAACAGTAAGAAGTATAAACAGAAGCTAAGAGTGAGGTTAGGTACCTGTAAAGTCGATTTAAGCCCGCCAGTCATTTATAACTTACCATTCCAAGGCGGTACTAATATTGTGTTTCACACTTAAATTATTCCAATTACGAGTTTCATGTTGCATGGTTTTGTGGCCGCCCGAGTATAATTTGGCTGTTCACTTAGCCCTCTGCATTTTTCATGTTTTGTCCAAGCTAGCACTGTGACCACCTTGCCTTCAACAGCTGCTCACCATGCCTTCATGTTAAACGTTGGTATCTATGTTAAGTATTTTCTTAATATGATTTTTGTTTATTTCTTTTATATCATTGAGCCACTGCAGAAGCTGCGGGAGAGGTTACGTAGCTGTAAAATCGATTTAAGCCCGCAAGTTATTTTATATTACTGATCTTTTCAAGGCAATACTTCTGTGATGATTCTTATTGTTTTATGCCTTGGTGTTTAAAACTGTTGTGCTGTTGGTGCCATATGTATGTTATCATATTTTTAGTTAAGTTTAGGTAATTGGGTGGCCACCTGTTAAGAAAATAGCTGCTCATTCGGCTTACGATTTGTTATCACGGTATAAATACCTGATCTTTAAGGACATTTCTTTTGTTTTTCCCACCTCGGAATTTGGAGTGGGAATTTTTTTTCATTGCGCCATTTCCTGATTGTTGCCTACAGTAATCAAACTAGTAAGACGCATAAAATTGAAACATAATGTAACTAAAAATTCAAATAAAATTTACACAGGAACAAACATTGAAACTGACAAACGCAGAACATTAAAACATTTATTTAGAACTCAAAAACAAAATGGAAACAAAATAAACAGAACAGCTTATAGTTTCATAAAAAAAAAAAATAATAAAAAAATAAAAATAAAAAATAAAATAAAAAAATAGCAGACATTACTAATGGAAGCAGCTACCTACACATATTACAATTACATTCTTTGTCATTCTTATTTGAGATAAGAGATTTCAACTGATTAAAATTGCTCACTTTTCTAAACTCATCTTCGAAGCTGTTCCATAAGACTTATATATTCAAAATTCTAACGTCCCAAGGCGATATTTCTTTGTGGTTCTATTTGTTTTATGTTTTGGAGTCGTTTTTGTATTGTTTGAACCTTATGCACGTTTTCATAGTTCAAGTTAAGTTCAGGTAACTTAGTAATTAACTGCTCTCTCGTCTTACGATATGTTCTCTAAGTAAAAGTACCTTTGTAATTGCCATTGTGTTTTTCCCGCTTCGGGTTTTTAGTGGGAATTTCTTTCTGCTTGCGCCTTTTCCTGATCATTGCCTACGTGTACCTTCTTCAAGTGACCATATTCAAACTACTAACGACGTACGTTGTACCAATATCAATATACCAATCGTATACATCAGGAAAACATGTCCGTGAAATATATACCCCTTAATACCCCACTTTTATAAAGTAAAACTGCGGTATGCAGGGGTTTACCTATTTTTGCTACAAAACATAAATTGTATGTACTCGTTAGAACCGCTACGCCGAGGCGGTTCTAACATGTACACACAATCTATGTTTTGAGCAAAAATAAGAAAAATACTGAAAATTTTCAATTTTTCACAACCTTGAAAAACAAATTATATATCACATGGGCATGTTTTCGTAATGTACCAACAAAACATTTAGACTTTGCCAAAATTTCGGGTAATGTCGAGGCATCTTCCGTCTACATGAATATTGTGCACCTGTCATTTGTATCAGGCGTAAGAACAGCGAGGCTTTAAGTGTCGGAATGTAGCCTGCGATAAGTACCAGGGATGTGCCGGGTTTTTTATTTCCCACCAACACGTAAATAATTTACTATTACACGTAGTTGTATTTGTCACATTTCATTACTTTAATGGCCCTTATTCAATTTGGAAAATGTGCCTGTTCTTTTACATGCATAGATTCTAAACCCTCCCCATTTTTGTTTTATCAGAACGACTTACAATTGTTATTCCTCGTGAATGTCAGCCTCATAGAGGACGGTATTTTCAGCAGGGATTTTACCCCAAACTTGTCCCTGCAGTGCCGGGACTAAAAGATGGGTTTTTAAAACTAAAAAGTTTAGAGACCCGCTATTCTCCGTGGATATAAATGACTGGTGCATAACACACTTACACAATATTTCATTTCAATTTATCAAAACAACTATTTGGCATTGATATATTCACCTCCAAGAAAGTATCAATTTGTTTTGGGACATTCTAGGGTGTCTTTTAGGCACGGGTATACTATTTTTAAACGGAGCCGTATACATCCACAAATAGTCCAAATCTATACCAATTATTTATACAAAATCATTATGCAAACGCCACACAAACTTAAATGAAATTGAAGGAGCCATTATCATATCGATATCTAAATGTTATATCTGAGCCGCCTCATGAGAAAACCAACAATTTACATATGCGTAAACAAAGGCACAGATCAGCTTCGCGGTAACCGCGAAGCTGATCAGCGCCTTTGTTTTCGCTAAACGGACAGTACAATCCCTCTTCTACTTATATCCAAAATTTCAAACGTCTAGCATTTTCTGTGCTTGTGCAGCTCGGTTTGTGTCGGACCTATAAAAACACATCGTTGGTTTTCCTACGAGGTGGCTCAATTCTATTGTTAAGGATCGGTATCGATTTCTAGTATCGTTGACAATATCGATCCCAACATCGAGATACTTTCGGCAGCATTCACTGATTTCCCAGCACGAACGGGGTGACACAAAATCATAATCTGAAGATTCTGTTAAAAGAAACATATAAATAAATATAAAATTAATTTCGAATCATGAATACTGGTTAACCGCTCCGGTATAAGCCGGCCGAAGAAAAGTGGCTTCAAGTCAAACCATCCATAGATTTAAGCCTTATTGGCTTAGTTGGGTGGTTATACTTTAAGCTTTTTTTGTCGTCAAGACATCCTAAATTTTCATAAACAGGAGGCAACGTTCCCTCATGACCTTGGCTGTTGACTGGGCGTAAAGCATCAATTCAAACAAACAACTATTTCGAATCAATGATTGCAGAGTAAGCTGTGCTCGAGAGTTGAGACTGAATGTTCACGGACTTATACGCCCGTAGTTGGACAAATGGTGTGCTTGCATCTTTAAAATATTTGGAACGATTGTAATAACAAGTCGGTGGGTCGGGCGTCAGACTCTATGATGGCCCCGACTTAAAGCTATTCATTTTAGTTGGTTGGGGCCGGAGCTTCTTGTCTGTTGCTTGGCCCACCGGGGTCCAACTGATGTTTTTCTTTAGCTCCGGAGTTAGAAAGTTATTTGGCGCCCAGGGATCTCCATCGTCGGGCAGCTTACTGAATCTGTGAGTCCTGGTTTTTTATTCATCAGGATGTTTATCATGATTTATTTGTTTGTTCTTGATGATTCATTGACTAGTTAGAGATTCACCACGAGGACCGAAGAACTAACTAAATGTTATGAACCACTGCAGAAGCTGAGGGTGAGGTTACGGCCGTGTAAAATCGATTTAAACCCGCCAGTAACTTTGTGTTACTGATCGTTCCAAGTCGATACTTCTGTGGTGGTTCTTTTTGTTTTATGTCTTGGTGTTTAAAATATTTTTGTGCTGTTGGCGCCTTATGTATGTTTGCATATTTTTAGTTAAGTTAAGGTAACTGAGTGGCCACCTATTGGGAAAATGGCTGCTCATTCGGCTTACGAAGTGTTTTCATGGTATAAGTGCCTGATTGTTAGTTTGGATTTTTCCCACCTTGGTTTTTGGAGTGGGAGTCTTTATCTGATTGCGCCTTTTCCTGATCTTTGCCTACTTGTAGTTCTGTAAACCCAGAAGTGGAGCAGACAGGTGAACAGGAAAGTTGCATAATAACTGTTTGATCTTTTGATTTTGAATAAATAATTGATGTGCAGTCTCAAGAGAAATCAAAAACGCTAGTATAAATCCAAACTAGAGTGGTGACGATGCAATAGGAAACTATTTTTTGATGTTCAAAGTTTCGATACGTGGCTGTTGTGATATACCAGTGTCGACCAGTTTCTCTACATTTTGAATATGTTAGCACCAGATATTGTCCGCTTCGACCCAGAAGGCAATACACCCAGTATATAAATTTATGGAATTCTAAGTCCCTCCATGATGAAAACGATTCCAACATAAATCAATCTTTGGTATATTTTTTTTTTCATTTTATTTATTTGTGGGGATACATTTACCTCGTCTTTTCGTTTGATATATACATCATCTTTGTTAAAGTTTTGTTGCGTTAGCTGAGATTCATCCAGCTGGTGTAGAAACGAGGCTATTTCTCTAGCGACATGGATACCGTGTTTCAGACCAAACCAGTCTTCCCGCGAGGCGTCATTTAACGGGAGAAAATTTCTCGTTTGTCGAGTAGACAACTGCCGGGAAGGATTGTTCCAGATAGTGTTGATGCACTTGTTGACTTGGTCTGGAATCGGAGCATTCATCAGGATGACATGTCCGTGAAATGTTTAACCCCTTAAACCCAACTTTTAAAGAGGCTTAAACACGTTTTAGTAGTCCTACATTATCGCGTGATTGAAGCGTGTGCCGGACGTATGAACAAATCTCAAAATGCTGAAAAAAATGGAGTATTTGTATTACGTCCCAGACACGCTAAGCACGCAATATAGGCGCGCAGCAAACTTTAAACGAGCGCCTCATACACGCTTAGGTCGCGTTACTTAAGCAATATCTCATAAAATCGGAACGCTCATGTACATGCAGCGTACATTGTCGTGTTTAAAATATGTGTCAAACGCGTTAAAAGCGTATTCAACGCGCCTTTAACGCGCGTGAAACTTATTAGAAACGTATGCTGAAGACACACACCCGAGACACGCCGAGCTTCGAGAAAATTTGTTAGCATGCTAAAGCAATCTTTTGATCACAAACACGCGTGGAATTGAAGATGGGTAAATTTTGTCAAATGAGTGCAGAATTATGGCCCTTGACTTATATTATTTTCCCCTCTATTTTGTGCAGTTACTGACCAATTCTCTTTAAACTTTGTATAATAGTTTATAATTGGAAGGAGAGGTTTTGGACTGAAGATGGTTAAATTTTGTAAAATGTATGCAGAGTTATGGTCCATAATTTATGTCAAAATTTCGTTCTGCTCTTTATCTTGAGTGTTTATCTTGTGGATTTATACTAAATTAAATTTGCATAGCGGGGTATCATGCATGCCTATAGCGCTTTTATTTAAATTCGGAAATTCCATGTGTTTTTTTAATGCAACATTCTGTTTTCAGCATTGAGACCTTTTAATTTCAAAAGGTAACCCCATATTGCATATACTAGAACATGTTCATGCAAAAACCTGGATTTTCCCCGAGCATTACTTTTGTGGATAATGTGAATACTCCTTAGGACCGCCTCGGGGGGCGGTTCTAATGTGTACCCATAATCTATGTTTGGAGCAAAAATAAAAAAAAATCTAAAATTGTCAGCTGAAAATTTTCAATTTTTAGAGCTAAAAAAATATCTGTTTATTGTATGGGCAAGTTTTCGTAATAAAATGCTAGTTCCTGATTAGTGCCTACTCCTTCTTCTATCTTTTCTCTCTTTATTACGTACCTGAAGTCAACATACCAGTACGCTTCGAAGATGCTTCATCTTTTCGTACAGCCATCTATTAAAATTGAGATCAATACGCAATTTTAGCCGCGATAGCGAAATAACGAGAATGTACACAGACTGAGAAAACGCATAGGGTACGTGGACAATTCGGACCTTGGCTAATTCGGACCTTGGCTAATTCGGACCTGATTCGGACCTCGGCTGTGGACAATTCGGACCTTGGCTTATTCGGACCTTGGATAATTCGGACCTCGACCACTGGTCAATTCGGATAAACTATAATTGTTAGATCCTTTGGAAGCAGTAAAACATTCAAAGAGAGAAGGTGGGCCATATTGTACAATTTCGGGTAATGAACCTTCATCAGTGACCCTTTACAAAACTGGCAGCGAAAGCCAGACATTCATGATTGCTGCAATTTCTAGAATTTACACAAGTATAGTCTAAATCAAAGACTAATATTCCAAAAGAGGCCAAATATTCTAAACTCTGTTAAGATGGTGATTCTTAACATACAATATATTTGAAATACTCCAAATATTTTCACTGATCTCAAAGGATCAAAAGAAAAAATATAATCTGCACTATGGATGATGTACGGGGAGACTTTTTAGGGCCGCTACAAATTGAGGTCCGAATTGGCCAATGAATTTTCGGAAATAGGGTCCGAATTAGCCAAGGTCCGAATCGGATTAAGGTCCGAATTAGCCAATGTCAGAATCTGTTTGGGGTCCGAATTGACCATTGTGCAACAGAAATTAGGTCCGAATTAGCCAATGCTTGAATACTTTAAGATGGAAGGATTACTTGTGTCTTCGAATCATTAAAATAAAAATTCATCTATCGTATTTATGCCATTTATTTCATGCAGTATTCGTGAGTTAAATACTTTGTTTTGTTGATTGATTAAGTAAGTACGTTGACAGATTCATTAATTGATTAGTGGCTTAGCATTCCAGTCAACAGCCTTGGTGATGTTGGGATGTTGCCTCCATTTTGTAGGACTTTTACCCAACATACCGATGTCATGACACCCAAAATGCAGTTGAAAATATAACCACGCACGTAAACACTATGGTTTTTATGTTTGGATGGTTTGCCTTTAACCACCACCCAGAAGGTCAGAAGCGTTTCTTTATGGAAAAATGCATAATTCAAAGGTCCGAATTAACCAATGGAAAAGGTCCGAATTGACCAAAGGAAAAGGTCCGAATTGACCAATGGAAAAGGTCCGAATTGACCAAGAGAAAAGGTCCGAATTGACCAAAGAATTTTTCTTTTTGAGGTCCGAATTGACCAATAAAAAGAGTCCGAATTGACCAGTGGTCGGCGTCCGAGCTGACCAGTGGTCGAGGTCCGAATTGACTAGGGCCGAATTTTTTAGGGTCCGAATTGACTAAGGCCGAATTAGCCAAGGTCCGAATTGTCCATAATTCCCGCACAGCATATACTTTTGCACCATTTCCTGATACTTGCCTACTTTAACCATTATTATTTTTGTGTCTTGTTTTATTTAAACCTTATCAGAAAAAATCTGGCAAAATGAAGTGTACGTCTTTTTATGCGCCTCGACGCGAGAAAACCGGTCCTTGGGATTTCCGACCAGGTGCTTTACAAATCGGCCTGTACAGTCACAGAAGCAGGCTAGATGCTTGATATTTTGATTATAAGAAGAAGAGGAATTGTACTATCCGGGTAGCAAAAACAAAGGCGCTGATCAGCTGTGCAATAACATATGAGCCTCGACGCGAGAAAACCGGTCTTCGGGGTTTCCGACCAGGTCTGACACAAACCAACCTGTACAGTCACAGAAAGGAGCTTGAAACTTGAAATTTTGGAGTTAAGTAGAGGAGGAATTGTACTATCCGAGTAGCGAAAACAAAGGCGCTGATCAGCTTCGCGGTTACCGCGAAGCTGATCTGCGCCTTTGTTTTCGCATAGGCAATTATCCGGTTTTCTCGCGTCGCGGCTCATATGTTTAGAAAACATATTAAAATAAACCAGTTTTTTTTTTTTTTTTGCTTTTTTTTTTTTCAATAAAATTTTCATTTTTAACGCTGAAAAAATTCTCTGTTTATTGCATGAGCAAGTTTTCGTAATGCTTACTCACCCTTCTTTGTATAATTTCTGATATCGTATACAGTATCGGATTGATCGCTGCATTGATGGGCAATACAACGACTGCAAACCATGAAAACACAGTTCCTGGGATTCGGGTTCCAGACATTGCTACAATCCCTGAAAAGATAACATCAGGAAGGTACAGGTCAGTGGATTCGAATTCCCTGAAATTTACTCAAACTAATTAAGTTCAATGAATTCAAATTCAAAACCAATCCTAAGAATATTTAATGCACCAGCCACCATTTGTATCACCCCAAGGACACGTCCCGGCAGTGCCGGGGATGTGCCGGGGTTTTAATGTCCCGCCAATAAACGGTCAGATTAAATCGTATTAAATATTCATCGTATTTTTACATTAAATTAATTTTATGGTCCATATTTAATTTGCAAAACTAATGCACCTGTAAATTAGATGCAGAAATTCAATCCCCTCCTTCATATTATAGTTTCATCAGAACAACTTCCAGCTGTTGTTCCACAGTATTGTCTGCCTCCGGGGATCTGGGGCTTAAGTTAAACGCCCCGCAAATGACTGGTGCATAAACAGGAAGGTACAGTCAAAGGCACTTGTTTTGTCTCCCCCCTTCAGGGTCGGGAGACATATAGTTTTTCCCCGTGCGTCTGTCTGTCTGTCCGTCCGTCCGTCCGTCTGTCTGTCCGTCACAAATCGTTTCCGCGTTATAACTTGAAAACCGTTAAAGAATTTTCAATGAAACTTGGTACACTTGTAAACCACGACAAGACGATGTGTCATGCACAAGGACCATAACTCTAGCTTGAGTATTTTTGGAGTTATTTCGATAAAACTTGGTACACTTATTAAGCATGATCAGACAATGCGTCATGTATAAGAAACATAACAGTGGCTTGAGTATTTTATGAGTTATTCCCCTTTGATTATTTTCCATACAATTTCGTGTCTGCTCTATAACTCAAAAACCGTAAGAGATATTTCAATGAAACTAGGAACACTTATAAAGCACGATGAGATGATGTGTCGTGCTAAAGAACCATAACTCTTGCTTGCATATCTTTGGAGTAATCTCCCTTTGATTATTTCCCATACAATTTCGTGTCCACTCTATAACTTGAAAACCGTAAGAAAAAAAATCAGTGAAACTTGGTACACTTATAAAGCACGATGAGACAATATGTCATGCACAAGAATTATAACTCTGGCTTTCATATCTTTGGAGTTATTTTCCTTTGATTATTTTTCCATACAATTTCATGTCCGCTCTATAACTTGAAAACCATAAGAAATATTTCAATGAATCTTGGTACACTTATAAAGCACGATAAGATGATGTGTCATGCTATAAAACCATAACATTTGCTTCCCTTTGATTATTTTTCATACAATTTTGTGTCTGCTCTATAACTCAAAAACCATTAGAGATTTTTCAATGAAACATGGTCCACTTATAAAGCATGATGAGACAATGTGTCATGCACAAGAATCATTACTCTTGCTTTCATACATGTATCTTTGGAGTTATTTCCCTTTGATCATTTTCCATACAATTTTGTGCCCGCTCTATAACTTGAAAACCGTAAGAGATATTTCAATGAAACTTGGTACACTTATAAAACAGAATGACAGAATATGTGATGCACAAGAACTATAACTCTTGCTTTCATATTTTGGACATGCACATAGAAAGGGGGAAGACATCAGTTTTCACATAGAAAACAAATTCTAGTTAAATTCAGAAGTTGCTGAGGATATTTAGGTATTTGTGCAGGTCCTTCAATTCGTTTTCCTGAAATTGTCAACATTCAGGAAAATGTTTATGCAGAAAGGTACAGTTCACTCGATTCATGTTCCAAACATTACTGAGATTATCTAACCGGGAAATTTTACTTTCCCAAAATGGACAAAAAGCGTGAAAATATTTAAGGGGAGAGCTACAGCCCGCTTGGCTTGCCACAGTTTTCTTTGTTTCAGCACGACTTCGAATTTGTTATTTTGGTTATTATCTACTTTAGGGGTAATGCCAGTGCTTTGGTTCTGATTGCAACAGTTCCTGCTTAACATAACTTGTAACTAAATAGGTACAAGTAGGAAATGATCAGGAAATGGCGCTATAATAAAGAAATTCCCACTCCACAAACCGAGGGATGTTAAAAAATACAACACTTAAATGACACTTTGGTACGTGTACCAAGAAAACATATCCTAAGCCGAGTGAGCAGCTATTCCCCAAAAGGCGACCACTTAGTTACCCGAATCTGAATAAAACATGAAAACGTGCATAAGGCTCAAACAGCACAAACTTCGACCACAAAACAATTAGAAACACAACAGAAGTGTCGCCTTGGAACGATCAGATGTGTCGCCTTGGAACGATTAGTAATATAAATTACTAAGGGCTTAAACCGATTTTACAGGCGCCTAACCTCACCCTCATCTTCTGCTGTGGTTCACAACATAACGTTTGTTGTTCTGTCCACGTGGTGGATCTCTAACTAATCAATGAATCATCAAGGACAAACGAATAAATCATGATAACCACACTGGTGAATCAAACACGATGACAACAGATTCAATAAGCTGTCCAACGATGGAAATCCCTTGGCGCCCAATAACTTACTGAAACCCGGAGCAAAAGAAAAAAACACCAGTTGAACCCCGGTAGGCAAAGGAATAGACGAGAAGCTCCGGCCCCAACCAACTAAATTGAATAGCTTACATGGGGTTATCAAAAATTACGTGGACTTTTCCCATTACTTGACATCGGTTCAGGCAAACATATTCAATTTTTTGTTGACGATAAACTTGCTTAAATTCACTATATTCTGAAAGTTTGGTTGATCTGAAATGTTGTATTAGCGGTTGGTGATGGTTTTACTTACCCCACCCTCCCCATGACGGAGCACGTCAGAAATGACGTTAAGCTTGGCACTGCAGTTTCGCATTTCATTTGCGTTTTCTTCAAAACGGTTTTGCAGATCACAGCCAAACGTACCATGTGTCTTAAAGAATGCATAACAAAACAATTTATGCTTGCTCAAACATTACGGTGGAACGGTTGTGCACCTACGTTGTTTTGCTTAGGCATACATGTTTGCTTTTTCGGAATTTTTAAGTGATGTCTGAATTTCATGCAACACAGATCAACCGGCAATATTGTGCAATTACCATTTGAAACAAATCGTAATTTCATATTTGCCGGTAACACTTCAAGGTCCTTTGATTAAGCATTACAAATGAAATATTTCATGCAAGTTTGAACAAATAGGACCCAAATAATTTACAAAAATTCATTTCCGTCATTCAAAATGTTTTAACGTCTAAATCATAATGTTAAAAGTCAGCATCAATATGCCCAGTCCAAATTTATTCTCAAATCAAGGCAACACATTAATAATTTTATACAGATTGGTAATTTAAACCATGCTCCAATAGTGGACAAATTTTTAACATACTTTGAGCAGTAAACATGTAAAATTCAGTAGCCCTAAAAAGCGCATTTAGTGGTTCGAAATCTGTGTTTTTGCGTCAACGTCACTGACGACATCGGTGTGCTCCATGATGGCGAAAGTGGGTGTTTTTCAAAAATAATTTTGTCACGGATGATGGGATTGTGATGAAATTTTGCACACTGCTGCATATTACGTGGATCCATGTGGATTGAAAGTTTGAGTAGGGTCGAGTCATATATTCAGAAGTTATAAGAAAAGTCCACGTAATTTTTGATAATCCCTCGTAATTTCGGGGTCATCATAGAGTCTGACGCCCGACCCAACGGCGTGCAATTGAAGAAGGCAGCATAGAACTTATCAACCACGATTTAGTTAAAAATTAAGCATGCAGACTGTCGCATAAAAATCAAGTTATAACCTGTACGTCTGTGATTTTTTTGAACTGAAAAGAAAAAATCACTCCTTCCTATGAGTTTCTTAAATTTGTAAGCCAAGTCACCATAAAATTCTGGTTCCGAAAGGCCCTCACGTAAAGGCGTCTTTGGCCCAACATTTTTTTTTTTCTGCAAGCTTCTCCGAAGGATGAGATGATATGACAGAGAGAAATGATATGTAGATGATGAGGTAATGATGATATCAAATTGTGCTTTTATTTAATTTCATTTTCACACAAACATATTAATTATGAACAAAATATAACATTATTTGATTAACATACTGAAGTTTTATATTTACTATATGATTTGGTACATTTTTATATTAATTCTTAACTCTGAAACATGACATAAATAGTTTGATGAAAAGTGGAAGACCCCAATCATCATTTGCTTCAAAAGACCACTGTGGTCTCCAAATCCTCATGGATTTTAAGACAAATGGATCTACCGCCTTTATCTGCTGATTGAAGCTGGAGTTACCTGCCTTGATATATATATATATATATATAAATCTAAAGCTAGCACAAGGAGTCAGAAGGAAGTAAAGAATTTACGATGCAATGCCCTTACATAGACCGTTGATCCAACATTAAATATGGAAATCAATTTATAGTGTTTGCGATAAAATTTAGAAAAATGCTTTTCGAAGATTATGATACCGATAGCCCTGCTGGAGAAAGTTGGCTGTTAAACATTTATTTCGTTAAATTGTTCTACTCACCCAATGCACCGACAGGTAGCCAACAGAGACAGTTTGTCATTACAACCAGAAATAAGTTGATTGTGATTCGCGTATTCTTTGAAGTTGAAGACTTCTTGTTTGAAATCTGTTTCGAACTTTCCTTGATTTCCTTGTATATGGACCATTGTCCGATCCCAAGGATCAAACACGAGAAGGAATTGAAAGCCAGGAACAATCCAACAGCATACCCCCATCCAGGAGGTCTCGCACGAGTGATCGGTAGTGCCAGGCAGACCCCTGACTGAGAGTAAAATGCGTGGTCGAAATAATTGATCGGCAATAAAGGAACGGTTGACAATATTATAGCAACCAGCCAAAGTAGGATCGAGATACGCTTTCCTGTCTTTTTTGAAAGCTTTGTTTGACCAAAAGGAAATTTTATCACAAGAAATCTATCCACTGTTATCAGGCAGATAAACAGAATTGAAGCTTCGCTTGACAATGAAGCCAAGACTCCAGCCAGCACACACCAAGCGCTGTTTCGCCAATATGACTCGTTATAGACGTAGATACCTCGAAAAATTGAATCGGCGACCGCAATGATCAACAAGTAAATTCCCATGATGCAATCTGAAACTGCTAAGTGACAAACTAAGACCCCGTAGCACAATTTGAGTTGTTTCTTACGGTTATGCAGGCGATACAGAACCGATACCGAATTACTCCCCAGAGCAAATAGTCCAAATATCCATATCAGAGGCCTCAGAGCGGTTTCCTTGACTAAATCGTCACATGAGGAAAATTCATCCGCTTTTGGGAAGCAGTCATCCTCTTTAACCGACACAGGGCGCACACAACATAAATTGTTCTCATCTGTTACCAGTAGGTTTACATGGATCGCTCCTTGAAACATTGTTTCAGTAAATGACAAAATTCGAGTGCTGTTGAAAAAGATTTTTTCAGCGTATAAATTGAAAAACGCTTGGCTTTCAATTGCATAAATCACACTGTCATAAACTTTCAAATATGTCAGATTCAGTGACTCAAAAGTATTTTCAGACAGCAGTTCAATGTGTAAATGGCGTAACTCCAATGTTTTTAAAGAAGATAGACCAAGAAAAGCTTGTGATTCCATTATCAAAAAATCAAAATTGTTATTTAGTAAAAACATTTCTAATTTGCCTAGCGAAGTGAACAATTTTGATTTCAAATATTTTATTTTGTTATTGCTCAAGTCCAGAATCAATAGTTCAGCCATAGTCGAAAACGTTTCGGGATGAAAGCTAGCGATTCCACAAGAAGAGATGTTCAAATAATATAAGTATGGAAGGGTCTGTTGTTCCAGTTTAAGCATTCGGAAATTGCCCGGGTTACAGCTAATATCGATGGCCCTCGTTGTTGAAGACAGTAAAACTGTTTGGTTGTGGAGGGAATCCGATCTTGTGCTGATGTCGCAGCCAACTCGACCAGTGCAGTCAACGGAGAGACCAAAACACGCACATCCAACTGGACACCTGTTATAAAAGATTGAGACAAAGGGCTCGAGGTTATAAAACTTTTTTCAAGATCCTCAGCTAAGCATGAAATTTCAACTGCCCACTAATGCTGTAATAGTCAAAATTATTGGGCAACTCGGAATCAAAACTCAAAAACTAGTAATATACTTTATTCATAAATGTTAAAATGCCAACAATTGTTGTTGGCATTTTAATAGTTATGAACAGGATAAATTTTAGGCTCAGCTGAGTTGAGCATGAACAAGCTTTATAACCTCGGTACCAGTAATAGAATTATGTTACTGTTAAAATGACTGTTTCATGACGATAGCAGTGTTAATACCATCTTCAACCCCATTTTTGCCTCACCTGAGCCGAAGGCTCAAAGTGAGCTTATAGTATAGGCATGATTCGGCGTCCATCCGTCTACCGTCCGTCGTCCGTCCGTCGTCGTCCGTCGTCCACTATTTAAAAGTTATTATCTGAAACTGCTTGCCGATCAGATTTAAATTTTACGTTGATCCTTCTTGGGAAGTGGCATTGAATATTTTCTTTCGCGATATCTTGGTCACATGGGCAAAATTATTAACCAGGGGACCAACGGTCCTGTAAACGCTCACCTGAGATCTGCTATATTAACCAAATATTTATTTTAAAAATTGCCCTTTTTGGGGCCCCACCAACCAATCAAAATAAAGGATTAGGACAAAAGTCGACCAAACTGTAGAGGACTACTCTATAAACATTTCTGCAAAAATAGAATTCAAATATCTGCGATTGGACCAGAAAAAATAGCCAATTTTTACTTTTCCTGTTTTAAGTCAATCAAAACTTTAAGTTGCCATAGCAACCAGATTTCTTATCCGACTGCAATAAAAAACACACATTATGTAGAGACTACTCTCAGTAACATGTATACAAAGTACAGGCTTCATGCCGTAGACAATTTCTGAGGAGAAGATTTTTAAAATGTTTTTCCAAATTTTACCCTTTATGTGGCCCCAGCAACAAATCAAAATAAAGGATCGGTATCATAAACTTCGAAAAACATTTTCTAAATTTTATCGTAGACACTATGAATTGATTTCCAAATATAATGTTGGGTTAAAGACGCTTTTAAGTGAGGGCCTTTCGGTACCTGAATTTTATGGTGACTTGGTTTACAAATTTAAGAAACTTAAAGGAATTAATGATTTTTCTTTTCAGTTCAGAAAAATCATAACACGTTACAAACGTATAGGTTATAACTTGAATGTTATGCGACAGTGTGCATGCTTAGTTTTTAACCCAATCATGGTTGATAACTATGCTGCCTTCTTTAATTGCACGCCGGTGGGTCGGGCGTCAGACTCTATGATGGCCCCAACATAAAGCTATCATTTTAGTTGGTTGGGGCCGGAGCTTCTTGTCTGTTGCTTGGCCCACCGGGGTCCTACTGGTGTTTTTCCTTTGCTCCGGAGTTAGTAGGTTATTCGGCGCCCAGGGATCTCCATCGTCGGGCAGCTTACTCAGTCTGTGAGTCCTGGTTTTTGATTCATCAGGATGTTTATCATGATTTATTTGTTTGTTCTTGATGATTCATTGACTAGTTAGAGATTCACCACGAGGACCGAATAACTAACTAAATGTTATGAACCACTGCGGAAGCTGAGGGTGAGGTTATGGCCATGTAAAACCGGTTTAAGCCCGCCAGTAACTTTGTGTTACTGATCGTTCCAAGTCGATACTTCTGTGGTGGTTCTTTTTGTTTTATGTCTTGGTGTTTAAAAAATTTTTGTGCTGTTGGCGCCTTATGTATGTTTTCATATTTTTAGTTAAGTTAAGGTAACTGAGTGGCCACCTATTGGGAAAATAGCTGCCCATTCGGCTTACGATTGTTTCATGGTATGAGTACCTGATTGTTAGTTTGGTTTTTTCCCACCTCGGTTTTTGGAGTGGGAATCTTTTTCTGATTGCGCCTTTTCCTGATCTTTGCCTACTTGTACCTTTTTAGGAAAAAAGTCACATGAAACATAGAAATATACTGAATAAATATTTCTGCAGAGACAAAATTCAAATACCTACAATAGGTCCAGAAAAAATAGCTTATTTCCACTTTTCCCATTATAAGTCTATGGAAACCATAGCAACCAGAGTTCTTATCCGACTTGAATAAAAAAACAAATTATGTAGGGGCTACTGTCAGGAACATGTTTACAAAGTACAAGATTCATCCACTTCAGTTTCTGAGGAGAAGATTTTTGAATTTTTTTTTTCCAAACTTTTGCCCTTTGTGGGGCCCCAGCAACCAATCAAAATAAAGAATTAGGACAAAACTCACAAGAAACGTCAAACACTACTCAATAAACATTTCTGCAAAACAAAATTCAAATGTCATCAATTTTAGCGGAAAAATAGCCGATTTCAACTTTTCCCATTATAAGTCTATGGAAACTTTAAGTTGCCATAGCAACCAGAGTTCTTATCCGCCTGGAATAAAAAACACATATTATGTAGAGGCCACTGTCAGAAACATGTATACAAAGTACAGGCTTAATCCCTTTGACAGTTTCTGAGAAGAATATTTTTGAATGTTTTTCGGAATTTTGCCCTATATGGGGCCCCTGCAACAAACCAAAATAAATGATTAGGACAAAAGTCACATGAAACGTAGAGGACTACTCAATAAACATTTCTGCAAAAACAAAATTCAAATATCTCCAACAAGACAGCAAAAACTGGCAATTTTCACTTTTTTCCATTATAAGTCCATGGGAAGCATAAGTTACCATAGCAACCAGAGTTCTTATCCGATCAAAACAAAACAAAACAAAAAAAAAACACAATTATTGTTTCCCCCTACCTGTAGATGGTGTATGTGAAATATGAGAACAATCGGCCCAGCGGTTTCAGAGAAGAAGATCTTTGAAATTGTGGACGACGGACGACGGATGGACAACGGACGACGGACGGACGACGGACGGACGCCGGAGAATGGGTATACTATCAGCTCACCTATGAACCTTCGGCTCAGGTGAGCTAAAAACGTAAAACATAGGTCTAGGGCACCGGGTCAAGGTGCATGCTAAAAGGATATGTCTAGAACAATTATTGCTATGCAAGGTTTCACACTCGCAACTATCATAAATGCAGAGAAACGTTTGGGCGTAACAATTAACAAAGTCAATGAACCGTAAATTAGAGGTCAAGTTCACACTGGGTCAAGGTGTGCTCTTGAAAGGTATTTCAGGGACATTTTCTGTGTAAGGTTTCACACTCGCAGCTATTATAGATGCCTAGAAAACCAAACTTCGACGTAAAAATAACAAAGTCAGTGGACCATGAAATATATGTCAAGGGTACTAGCTCAAGGTATGTGCTTGAAGGGTATGTCAAGAACAATTACTATGCAGTGTTTCACACTCATAGCTGTAACAGGTGCAGAGAAAAACTTCGACGTAAAAATTGACTTAATTGACAATTAGGTACTTATACTTAGAAAACATATTGCAAGCCGAGTGAGCAGCTGTTACCAAATATGCGGCTACTCAGTTACCCTAACTAAAACTATGTAAACGTACATAAGGCTCAAACAGCACTAAAAATCTACTTCAAAACATACAACACATAGAACAAAAACAGAATAATCACCTACAAACGATCAGTTATATAAAATTACTGGCGAGCTTAAATCGATTTTAAAGGGCCATAAACTCAACCTCATCAACAACTGTTACAGTGGTTCACAACATTTAGTTAGTTGTTTGGTACTCGTGGTGAACCTCTAACTAGTCAATGAATCATCAAGAACAAAGAAATATATCATGAAAACCACCCAGATGAATCAACCAGAGGACCAACGGTCCTGTAAAACGCTCACCTGAGACCCGAGATATATACCAATAAACTTGTTCGACTAGAATGGTAATACATGTATATAGCCCCAGGGAAGGGTGAGAACAACCCCTGGAGTCAATTTCTTATTCAAATCATAAAAATTCAGTCCATTTGCTAATTTACTGCAAGTTTTGCCCTTCAAATGACATTTAACAATTTCCCTATTCAAATACATAGGCGACCTAAGTTAAACTTGCCATAAAAAGGTCAAGGTCATCCAAGGGTCATGATTTATATAAACTTTGTAGAGCTCCATTGCCTGATGCTTCATGCCATGTTTCAAAATCGTAGGCCTTCAGGAGAAGAAGATTTTTTTAAGTTTTGCTATTTATAGGCATGGCGGCCTTCTTGGTCATGTGACCTCGACCATTTATACACATTTATACACAATTTTCATTGCCACTTCCTAACAATGCTCCGCATAAAGTTGGCTTTGATCGGCCAAGCGGTTTCAGAGCAGATGACGTTTGAATATTATGGTCAAATACATATATATATATAGCCCCGGGGCAGGGGTATATACCCCCCTGGGGACAAAATTTTTTCATAAACATAAATATTCTGTCTATTTGCCCATTTCCTGCAAATTTTGCCCTTCAAATCATATTTTAACAATTTTCCCCATTCAAATGCATGGGCGACCTCTGTTGGCCTTGCCGTAAAACAGGTAAAGGTCATCCAAGGGTCATTGTTTATATAAACTTTGTAGAGCTCCATTGACTAATGCTTCACCCCAAATTTCAAAAACATAGGTCTTCTTGTTCTGGGAGAAGAATATTTTTAAAGGTTTTTGCTATTTATAGCCATGGCGGCCATCTTAGTCATGTGACCTTGACCTTTTACATTAACATTTATTGCCCCTTCGTAACTATGCTTCACATAAAGTTTGGCTTTGATTGGCCAAGCGGTTTCAGAGAAGAAGATGCTTGAATATTATGGTCATATACATGTGTACATAGCATAGCCCCGGGACAGGGGCATACATCCTCCTAAGGACAAAATTTTCACAAACATAAATAACGATTAAAACTAAGATCCTTTAAGAGCAGTTAACACATCAATGAGAAAGGGGGTGTGCCAAACCGCGGTTTCGACTATTAAAGTCTCGTCAATGACCTTTTAGATTTGGCAACATAGAGCCAAAGCGAATTACTGAAATTACTGATATTTTGCAACTTTCAACAAGGTAGTCGATACAAAGACTAGTATTATCTAAATGGGACCAAACATATTAAACATTGGCTTGAAAATGAATCTTGACCGATAAATATTATGTCCATTTGCCCTTTTCCTGCAAGTTTTGCGCTTCAAATCATATTTTAACAATTTTCCCCATTCAAATGCATGGGCGACCTATGTCGACCTTGCCTTAAAATAGGTCAAGGTCATCCAAAGGGTCATAAATTATACAAACTTTGTAAAGCTCCATTGCCTGATGCTTCATGCAAAGTTTCAAAATCATAGGCCTTCTGTTTTTGAGAAGAAGATTTTTAAAAGTTTTTGCTATTTATAGCCATGTCTGCCATCTTGGCCACGTGACCCTGACCATTTATACAAACTTTCGTTCCCTCTCCCTAAGGATGTTCCACATAAAGTTTAGCTTTGATTGGCCAAGTGGCTCCAGAGGAGAAGATGTTTGGAAAGTGTGGACAATGACGAAAACGAGGACAACAACGACGACGGACGACGGAGCATAGGTATCCTATAAGCTCACCTGTGGGCCTTCGGCTCAGGTGAGCTAAAAACGAGGACTCACAGATTCAGCAAGCTGCCCGAATAAGTTCCAGAAATCTGATGCAAATGAAAAGCACAAGTTTAACCCCGATAGACAAGAAGCTCCGGCCCAACCAACTAACATGAATAGCTTTATGTCGGGGCCATTATAAAAAGGTACAAGAAAGCAATGATCAGGAAAAGACACAATCAGAAAGAAATTCCCACTGCAAAACCGATGTGGGGAAAAACAAAGTGACAATTAGGTAAATATACTTAGAGAACATGTCGTCAGCCGAGTGAGCAGCTATTTCCCAATAGGCGGTCACTCAGTTACCCGAACTTTACTAAAATTATGAAAATGTGCAAACGGTTCAAACAGAACAAAAGATCGATTCCAAAACATAGACTAAATTGAACCACAGCAGAAGTATTGCCTTGGCACGATCAGTAATATAAAACAACTTTGGGGTTTAAACCGGTTTTACAGGGCAATAACCTCACCCTCATATTTTGCAGTGGTTCACATTATTCAGTTAGTTGTCCGGTCCTCCTGGTGAATCTCGAACTAGTCAATGAATTATCACGGACAAACAAATAAATCATGATAACCACCATCATGATAAATAAACCAGAGGACCAATGGTCCTATTAATGCTCACCTGGGATCTGCTACGTATACAAATAAACATGTTCTAATATTGTGGTATTTAGCTCCAGTGCAGTGGCAGATGAAGCCCTTGGGCCATTTGTTTTCAGAAAAATCAATATTCTGTCAATTTGCCAATTTCCCTTCAAATGACATGTTAACAGGTTTCCCCACTCAAATGCATAGAGACCCATGTCGATCTTGCTTTTAAAAAAGTGTCATCACAGGTTCGTGATTTATATATACTTTGTAGTACTGTAGGCATCAATGTTTCATGCCAAGTTTTGTTGAAATGGGTCCACAGGTTCTGGAGATTTTGTATGGTTTTTACCATATATGGGCATTGTGGCCATCTTGGTCATGTGACCTAGATTGTTTATATACACATGGGTTCCCCCTTCCTACAGATGCTTCACATAAAATTTGGCTTAGATTGGCCGAGCGGTTCCAGAGGAGAGGATGTTTGAATATTATAGTAATATACATGTATATTGTCCCAGGGTGGGGGCAGATAAGCTCCCGGGGGTCCAATTATTTTCAGAACCATAATTGTCAGTCACACATCACTTTTCCAGCAAGATTTTTTCTTTAAAATATATTTTAACAAGTCTTCCCATTCAAATGCATAGGCGACCTAAGCCGGCCCTACCATAAACTAGGTCAAGGTCTTCACATGGTCATGATTACTATATACAATGGAATACTTTAGCCATTGCGGCTTCATGCCAAGTTTCGTTGAAATCAGTCCACCGGTTGCGGAGAGGATTTTTGAAGGGTATTTACCTTATATGGGCATGGCGGACATCTTTGTCATGTGAGCTGGATTATTTATATATACATTGTTTATCCATCCTATAGACGATTCACATAATATTTGGCTTTGATTTGCCAAGCTGTTTCAGAAGAGAAGATGTTTGAATGATATAGTAATATACATGTACATGTATTTTGTCCCGGGGTGGGGCATATGAACCCCTGGGGTCCAGTTTATTTTTCAGAACCATTAATATTCAGTCCTACTGCCAATTTCCTGCAAGACTTTCACTTTAAATGGCATTTTAACAGTTTTTCTCATTCAAATGCTTTGGCGACCTATGTTGACCTATGTTGACCTTGCCGTAAAATAGGCAAAGGTAATCACAGGGTCATGATTTATAAGTAAATTGTAGCACTTGAGTCATCAATACTTCATGCTAAGTTGCGTTGAAATCGGTCCACCGGTTCTGGAGAAGACGAGTTTTGAAGGGTTTTTACCATATATGGGCATGGCGTGTAACTTGGTATGCAGCATCAGGGACCTGAGCTCATGATACATGTAGTTTGTTCAGTTTGCTTCTATGGCCAACAGCTATGTTCATTTCCGAGCGGCCAAATATTCTACATTTTATACTCAGTGCACATTAATTTCATCATTGGCCGACATATCTTCCTTTTGGGCCATACAGCGGAAGAGGCACAATTGTCATAGACATATTTTCATAACCGAATCTTCATGACATAAACATGCAGTATCTGCCTCTCGTCAAACAGAACGCTCCCCCAACCCAGATACAAAATGTACTTGTAAGTCTTGTATTACAACCATTATGGCAACACTTCTCTTGTGTTTCATTTGTTTCCTGCTAGTCCTAGCGGAACTTCTTCATCGGGATAACATTTCCGTAAAATATATACCCTATTATATTCCACTTTTATACGGCAAAACTGGTGTATACAGGGGTATACCTATCTTTCTTATTTGTGTTCCAACACATTGATTGCAGGTACTCGTTAGAACCGCCTCGGCAAGGCGGTTATTACGTGTACCACAATCTACGTTTTGTGCAAAATAAGAAGAATATCAAAATGTTACTACTGAAAATTTTCAATTTTTACAACTAAGCAAAAATCTGTATACAACGTGGGTAAATTTTTGTAATGTGTGCATCCAATGATAAATAAAGGCATATAAAGGTTATATGTGAGCTTATAAATAACCATGTTTTGTAAATACATCTGATTTACTCATGTTTGGCTATTTCCCAGTTCTGTCTGTAGAGAGACCTTGCTAACCTTGCTATTACCTAAACTGACAGAAACGCTCGTCATCTGAATAAGGGCAATCCGTTTGTCCATCACACACCTCAGAAGTCTTAATCACCGTGTCCGATAGATGGCAGTGGTATTCCCAGGAACAAGTTCTCGTGTCTTTGTACATATTGAATGATAAAATAAACAAATTATACTGTACATGTATATATTCATTTTAAAATCCTGTTTCTATATTATTTCAATTGAATGAGACAGATCATTTGGAAGGTGGTGCGAAAACGGCGGTTTACAATAAAACACACCAGACACGTTCACAAGCAAAACATGGCTTGTCCCGTACATGTATATCACTCACTAGCTCACTCACTTACTCACTATAATACAATCTATCGTAAATCATCTAATTGGCATAGCACAGGATGAGACAACTTTGTTGTCCTCTATTGTTCATAAATATAACGATATACCTTCGACTTGAAAATACTCCGCCTCAAAGCCTTTGGCACTTTTGATAGCATCGCTTTTAAACTTAATAAACAAAGTGTTGAACTCAGTTGTTAAAGTCAGTCCCGTATCCTCGCCACAGTATCGCCCCATGTCTCTGTGATCCTCGTATAACTGAAAACACCAGGAAAATATGTCCATGAAATATATACCCCCTCATACCCCACTTTTTATAGCAAAAGTGGGGTACGCAGGGGTATACTTATTTTTCTTACTCTTGCTCCAAAACATAGGTTGTGGGTCCTCGTTAGAACCGCTTCAGCGAGTCGATTCTAACCTATACCTACAACATATATTTTGTTTTTGTGAAGGAATATAAAGACATGTCTGGATTTGAGTTTTACCTTAATAAAACTCAATTCGCTGTCGTCCATTTCTTACAGCTTTATTACAATGACATAAAAAGGCGATGTTGAAATACAAAACAGCTTTAATGAAAGTGGTTGTCTTCATGAAACATTTGATGTATGCTTTATTAAAATTGGGTGAAAAAATGAAGAAGTTACGTGGGATTGCTGTTCAAGGAAGCGAGCATTTTGAATATTCATGAGACGTTATTGCATCATAAAGTAAAAAATCAAATATACATAGGAAATACATATGAGATAAAATTATAATTGGCATGCTATTAGATTTTATTACAATATTTTCAGCTGTTGGCTGAATGTAAATTCTACTCAAGTTCACCTTCAAGTTAAAGATTTTCAAACAAAGATTTTTTTTTCAGGAATTTTTTTAGATGTTTTCTAACTAATAATACAAAATTGCGGCTTTATTTCTCAGTTTTATTTTTATTTGCTTATACTGCAACTGGTCTCCCCGTACATCATCCATAGTGTAGATTTTATTTTCCTTTTGGTCCTTTGAGATCAGCGGGGGTATTTTGAGATATCAGAAAAATTATATAGGTTTAGATTCATTTTCTAACCAAAAATATTTAAAATATTTGGTCCATTTGGATTATACTAGTCTTTGTATCAACTACTGGACAGGAGAGTTTCACTTTGAATTAATAGATTTTGTTATATAGCGTTACGTCTTTCGCGTAACGCCAATAAAACGTTATTTTGATTAACGTCAGTTGCTTAGGAATAGTTGAAGACCCGGTACCATATAATCGATGGGCCGGTTTAAACTTGAATTAAATCGTTTAAAAACTCATTATCGGAGTTTCGTTCTTTTGCCACGCGTATTTTCCATAATCGGGAAAAGCTCCGGAACAACTATCCTGTTGAAAGATAAAATTTCAGTTATTATTTCTGGCTCCACGTTGCCAAATCTATAGGGTCACTGAATAGGCTTTAGTAGCCGAAACCGCTGTATGACCCACCCCCTTTCTGATTAATGTGTTCACTGCTCTTAAAGGATCTCAGTTTTATCTTTATTCGCTATAACTGCAGCTGGTGTTGTGCCGTGTGATGGCCCTAAAATGTCTCCCCGTACATCATCCATAGTGCAGTTTATATTGTCCTTTTGGTCCTTTGAGATCAGCGAGGGTATTTTGAGAAATCAGAAAATTATTATCGGCTAAGATTCATTTTCATTTAAAATATTTGGTCCATTTGGATTATACTAGTCTTTGTATCGACGACCCTGTTGAAAAATGTAAAATAACCGTAATAATTTTTGGCTCCATGTTGCGTAACCTATAGGGTCATTGAATAGGTTTTATTAGCAGAAACTGCGATATGGCCCACCCCCTTTCTCATTAATGTGTTCACTGCTCTTAAAGTATCTCAGTTTTATTGTTATTTGCTATTACTGCAGCTGGTGTTGTGGCATGTGGCGGCACTAAAACGTCTCCATTGTGTTTATTATATTTTCCTTTTGGGCCTTTGAGATCAGAGAGGGTATTCTGAGAAAATTATTAACGGTTTAGATTCATTTTCTAACCAACATTTAAAATAGTTGGTCCGTTTGGATTATACTAGTCTTTGTATAGACTATCCTGTTGAAAGATATAAAATTATAGTAACTATTTTTGGCTCCATTTTGCCAAATCTATAGGGGTAACTGAAGAGGCTTTAGTAGCAGAAACCGCGATATGGCCCATCCCATTTATCAATATTTTTCTATTGCTCTATAAGAATATCAGTTTCATTTTAATTTGTTGTTACAGAAGCTTCTGTTGTACTGTGTGGCGGCCCTATAAAGTCTCCCCGTACATCACCCATTGTGCAGATTATATTTTCCTTTTTGGTCCTTTGAGACCAGCGAGGGTAGTCTGCGAAATTAGAAAATCATTATCGGTTTAGATTCATTTTCTAACCAATGTTTTAAATATTTGGGCCATTTGGATTATATTAGTGTTTGTATCGACTACCCTGTTGAAAGGTGTAAAATTACAGTAACTATTTTGGCTCCATGTTGCCAAATCTATAAGGATACTGAAGAGGCTTTAGTAGCCGAAACCGCGGTATGGCCGACCCCCTTTCTCATTAATGTCTTCACTTCTTTCAAAGTATCTCAGTTTTATTTTTATAAGCTATTACTACAGCTGGTGATGTGCCGTGTGTCGGCCCTAAAATAGTATCCCCCGACATCATCCATAGTGCAGATTATATCTTCCTTTTGGTCCTTTGAGATAAATGATGGTATTCTGAGAAATCAGAAAATTATTATCGGTTAAGATTCATTTTAAAGCCAACGTTTTAAAATTTGGTTCATTTGGATTATACTAGTCTTTATATCGACTACCCTGTTGAAAGATATCAAATTTCAGTTATTATTTCTGGCCCCATGTTGCCAAATCTAAAGGGTAAGTAATTAAGAGGCTTTAGTAGCCGAAACCGCGGTATGGCTCACCCCGTTTCGCATTAATGTGTTCACTGCTCTTAAAGGATCTCAGTTTTATTTTATTAGCTATTACTGCAGCTGGCGTTATACCATGTGGCGGCAATAAAATGTCTCCCCGTACATCATCCATAGTGCAAATTGTATTTTCCTTTTCAAATTGGTCCTTTGAGGTCAGCGAGGGTATTCTGAGAAATCAGAAAATTATTATCGGTTAAGATTCATTTTCTAACCAACGTTTAAAATGTTTCGTCCAATTAGATTATACTAGTCTTTGTGTCGACTACCCTGTTGAAAGATGTAAAATTACAGTAATCATTTTGGCTCAATGTTGCCAAATCTTTAGGTTCACTGAAGAGGTTTTAGTAGCCGAAACCGCTGTATGGCCCGCCCCCTTTCTCATTAATGTGTTCACTGTTCTTTAAGGATCTCAGTTTTATTTTTATTATTTATCATTCTAAATGTCGACCAAACATTATTATGGTCTAAAATTTCAAATGTAGATATCGCTCTTATTCTTTAACCGACTTTAACAAGACTCGCAGTAAACTGTTATTTTGCATTAGCGTGTTTTTGTAAATAATTGATAGACAAAAATGGCTATTCTCTGGCATCAGACATGAAACTATACTGTTTGCCCATATTTCGCAACTTATTAGGTTTGCTTATTAGATTCGCAACTTATTAGGTGTATACATTTCGCAACTTATTAGGTTTGCTAGGGTCTGCAATCATGTTACAGACTTCAACGCTCGAAATAAATGTTTAACGGCAAAACTTCTCCAACAGGGCTATCGGTATCACAAACTTCGAAAAACCTTTTCTAAATTTTATCGTAGACACTATGAATTGATTTCCAAATATAATGTTGGGTTAAAGACGCTTTTAAGTGAGGGCCTTTCGGAACCTGAATTTTATGGTAACTTGGTTTACAAATTTAAGAAACTTATAAGAATTAATGATTTTTCTTTTCAGTTCAGAAAAATCATAACACGTTACAGACGTATAGGTTATAACTTGAATGTTATGCGACAGTCTGCATGCTTAGTTTTTAACCCAATCATGGTTGATAGCTACGCTGCCTTCTTTAATTGCACGCCGGTGGGTCGAGCGTCAGACTCTATGATGGCCCCGACTTAAAGATATTCATTTTAGATGGTTGGGGCCGGAGCTTCTTGTCTGTTGCTTGGCCCACCGGGGTCCAACTGTTGTTTTTCTTTTGCTCCGGAGTTAGTAGGTTATTCGGCGCCCAGGGATCTCCATCGTTGGGCAGCTTACTCAATCTGTGAGTCCTTGTTTTTGATTCATCAGGATGTTTATCATGATTTATTTGTTTGTTCTTGATGATTCATTGACTAGTTAGAGATTCACCACGAGGACCGAATAACTAACTAAATGTTATGAACCACTGCAGAAGCTGAGGGTGAGGTTAGGATCCTGTAAAACCGGTTTAAGCCCGCGAGTAACTTTGTGTTACTGATCGTTACAAGGCGATACTTCTGTAGTGGTTCTTTTTGTTTTATGTCTTGGTGTGTAACATTTTTTGTGCTGTTGGCGCCTTATGTGTGTTTTCATATTTTTAATTAAGTAAAGGTAACTGAGTGGCCACCTATTGGGAAAATAGCTGCTCATTGGGCTTACGATATGTCTCATGGTATAAGTACCTGATTGTTAGTTTGGTTTTTTCCCACCTCTGTTTTTGGAGTGGGAATCTTTTTCTGATTGCGCCTTTTCCTGATCTTTGCCTACTTGTACCTTTTCATAGAAAGGGCGCATGCATTAGGTGGGTTAGAATGTCTTGCTGTTTTTTCACATACCTCAATGTAATCTTCTTCACACTGACCGGTCATCATGTAAATGTCCATCACGAGTATTTCAAAGGCAATAGCTTTGACGCGATCTAGTAGTATCTGCCATAGTGTGTCGAGATCATTGTCGTACTCTCCGTCCAAATTGACGTCAGTTGACGTAATGTAGCCAGAACTTGCCGTTAGAATCCCTCCTTCGTCTTCTGCGTTGCCTATTTCAGAAAAGTATGACCATTGTTAAATGCATACATAAACTAAAAAGAAAAAAATATCCATACGTATTAGCCTTAGTTGTTTACTTGGGAAATTATATGTTCAACCGCATATTAGGTGTCATGATATTCCAATGTTGGATGGAAGTCGCATAAAATGGAGACAGCATACCTACTACATGACATAGCTGTTCACTGGGAAGCTAAGCTATAACACAACCAAACAAACAAACAAACACTCAATAGAAACTTCTTCTAATAATTATTGCTGAGCTCGCTTGTGGGTATAGCACAAGCTATAGCCTCACCCGAAATTCCTGGGACTCGAGCTATAACGCTATAGCCGCGACCACGTTAAGAGCAATTCCGCGGCTCTAGCCAAGAAATGCCCGGGTTAAGAGTATAGACTAATCAAATGACGAGAAGGCTCCCTCGGATTTATAGACAAGTTTTGATACAAACTTGCTGATTGGTTGGTTTTATCGAAAGAGAATACCAAATACTGGAACAGCGACTATAGCCGCGGAAATAGATCCAGCCCGAACTCAGCCTATGTTTATCCCTTTTGAACCATTGATGAAACGACAAAGCCTGTAGACAACAATCTTCAACGTACATGTAGGCTCACGTCACAATGGATTTCATCTTTGACAAATGAGCCGCGACGCGAGAAAACCGTTATTCGGGTTTCCGACTATGTCCGACACAAACTGGCCTACACATCCACAGAAGAGAGCTAGAAGCTTTAAATTTTGGATTTAAGAAGAAGAAAAAATGTACTATCCTTGTCGCGAAAACAAAGGCGCTGATCAGCTTCGCAGTCACTGCGACGCTGATCTGCGCTGATCTGCGCCTTTGTTTTCGCATAGGCAAAAATCAGGGTATCTCAAGACGCGTTTACCTACTCATTCATATCTATAACGGTAAATCTGTGAAGTGAGTCTATGATGAAAGACTCCACACGAAAATCGCAAGCAATTATGATAAGCAGTTACTATTAAAAAAGATTGCGACTTTTTCTTGGTATTCAGAAACTAAATGAAAGTCCAGAAGTGTAAGACTTCCGGGCCTTTGACTTTACAGACAGTATATACATTAACCGACCCTTTAAAGGAGAACTATGCATACAATTGTGGTACTCCCTAATTGACAAAAGACGAAAATGCCTAGCTCTTTATTATTATTGTGTTCTTGCATACTTTGAATGTCAATGACATAATTAATGTCAATTTTAACATCAGTTTGGGAATTCAAATTTCTAAGCAATCATGTTATACACATACAGGTAGATTGAAAATAAATTTACTTTTGAACCTGTACTGTATCTCTATAAATACATCTTCAGAACCTAAGTATATTCACCCTGACACCGGCTTGACAAGAACTACGACCATGTGTTTTCAATTCTACAACTGATGTCTTTAAAATTGTCCATAACAACTTTGCTTATTTTAGTTCTTATAAATTTCAGGAAATTATACATTTTCGCCTTGCTAACCCTGTTCCCCCCTAAACCCGGGATGTCACTTTGATATAATACGTGAATGTGAAAAAAAAAACACATTAACTGACGAAAGGACATGCTGGGTCCCGGGGGACACACCTGCTGGGTCCCGGGGGACACACCTAGAAATAAACTATTAAGATTGTATGCACTAAGTTAACATTTCTTTCAAAATAAACTTAAAAATAAGCAATCAAGATGTGGATATTATACAGTATTCATATGACAAACAAGCGCATATTCGTTTGCTTAAAAAAGTGTAGTTGACAAACAAATGCAAATAATTTCAAAGTCAAATAATTCATTTTCGCCGAAGATCGGGTGTGTTGTGAAATTTTTTTAGTTGCATTGTCTGGATTCTGTTAAATCAGCCAAACTGTTTTGTAAACGAAAAAAATACAAGTAGGCAATGATCATGAAATGGCGCAATCAAAAAGAAATTTCCACTCCACAAAGCGAGGGGTGGGGGAAAAACTTAAATGACACGTAGGTGAATATACCAAGAAAATATATCGTAGGCCGAGTGAGCAGCTATTCACCAATAGTCGGCCACTCAATTTCTCGAGTTAGAACCACAGCAGAAGTATCGCCTTGGAACGATCAGTAATATAACATTACTGGGGACTTAAACCGGTTTTACAGAGCCCTAACCTCATCTATCTTCTACAGTGGTTCACAACTTTAAGATATTTGTTCGGTCCCCGTAGGGAATCTCTAACTAGTCAATGAATCATCAAGGACAAACGAATAAATCATGTTAACCACCCCGTTGAATCAAAAACGATTTCAGCAGATTTATCTGGCTATTGTCGCCAGTGTATAAAAGGTCACTGATGAGGGTTCAGTACCCGAACTTGCACAATATGGCCCAAACTATATCCCTTTGGACTCTTTTACTGTTCCCAAGGGATCAAACTTTTATATTTTATCCAAGATGAATAAAAAACGAGGACTCACAGATTGAGTAAGCTGTCCGACGATGCAGATCACTGGGCGCCCAATAACTTACTAACCCCGGAGCAAAAGAAAAACGCAAATTGAACTCCGGTGGGCCGATCAACAGACAAGAAGCTCCGGTCCCAACCAACTAAAATGACTAGCTTTATGTCGAGGTCACCATAGAGTATTTAGTGCGATCCACCGGCGTGCAATTAAAGAAGGCAGCATAATTATTAACCATGATTGGGTTAAAAACTAAGCATGCAGACTGTTGCATAACATTAAAGTTATAACATATACGTCTGTAACGCGTAATGATTTTTCTGAATTAAAACAAAATCATTCCTTCAAATACGTTTCTTAAATTTGTTAACCGAGTCACCATAAAATTCTGGTTCCAAAAGGCCCTCGCGTAAAAAAGGTGTCTTTAGCCCAACATTAAATCTGGAAGTCAATTCATAGTCAATTCATAGTGTCTGCGATAAATTTTAGAAAATGATTTTCAAAGTTTATGATACCGATAGTCCTACTGGAGAAGTTTGGCTTTTAAACATTTGAGCCGCCTCGTGGGAAAACCAACAATGTGGTTTCCGAACAGGTCCGACACAAAACGGCCTGTACAGTCGCAGAAAATATCTAGAAGCTTGAAATTTTGGATTTAAGTAGAAGAGGAATTGTACTATCCGAGTAGCGAAAACAAAGGTGCTGATCAGCTTCGCAGTTACCGCGAAGCTGATCTGCGCCTTTGTTTTCGCATATGCAGATTGTTGGTTTTCCCATGAGGCGGCTCATTTATTTCGCGCATTGAAGTCCGCAACATAATTGCAGACTCTAGCAAACCCAATAAGTTGCGAAATGTATACGCCATAAGAAGCACGGCGAGGAACGTCACCATCAAAAAACAGAAAGTTTACTTTATCAAAATTAAAGGCATCGCGTTTATCAAAAATTTTAGAAGAAACAAATCCATTTGCAATAGAAAGATGTAACTCTAAAAATGGGGCTTTGTTTGCTTTATTCAACTGTAGTTCCGGGGGATCAATTTGTTTGATCATGCTTTCAAAATAAGAATAGTCAATGATCAAAAGGTCAGCGATGTACCTACAGCCTCGATAACATCAGATTGATTGTTTTGGTTAAGAGCATCCATGAAATCTCTTTCGTAGCAGTAAAAGAAGGAAATTTGTCTTGGCCTTGTTGGATCATATTTGTAACAAATCATATATGTAACACATTTGTTACGTACATGATCACTTTTGTAACAGATAAAGTGTGTTACAAATGTGTTTGTCCGAAATGGGGGTTGACATGAGAAGCATATATATGTAACAGGTTTAATTGTCTATTTGTGTTCAAACAATTAACAGCAATAGCATCATCATTTTATTCTTTACACTATTGATTTTGTTCTCGATTGCAAAACAATAGTTAGCACATTAAGCTAATCGCTCTCGAGACTCACTCCAACTTGAATCAACCTCAGAGAGAGAGAGAGAGAGAGAGAGAGAGAGAGAGAGAGAGAGAGAGAGAGAGAGGACGTTTAAGCAAATGCATTGAGTTTTGTAGGTTCTACTAACACGCAGAAATGCATTACGCAACTTTGACTTCATTTTTCAGGTAAATGACGTTTGTAGGGTTCAAATAGTAAATTGGTCATAACTCACAAAATAACCTGAATAATCTGTTCAAATAAAGACTAACATACTCCAGAAATATTATACATTCAAAATAACGTTATCAAATACTCACCAATTGTCCGAAGGTACATTTTCTCATACAGAGAGCAGCCACGATACCAGACATTATATTCATGAATATCCTTTAAAGAGTTGAGGAAATATGGAGCGAACACGAAAGAGTGACGTCGACGTCACCGCCGATGACGACGATGGACAATGTGACACAACAAATCAGTATCAAGATATTGGCCCATCTGGTGAATAAAAACCTGCTACAAATGTGTTTCAGATGTAAATATGCATTTTTGTACTGTTTTTAAATCAAAATTGACCTGTGGCATATGTGATTTCATGTCACATCAAAAACCGGCATCGATCATATTCGTCACAAAATATGTTACAGGTATGCTTGATTTCCAGGTCATATATGTAACACATGTTACATATGTGATCATATATGTAACAGGTGTTACATTTATGATTTGTTACAAATATGATCCAACATGGCCTTCACAGACACAAACAGAAAATTTAACAGGTAATTGAGTTAAAGTGAGCATTGACTACAGATATTTCATCACTATATGTCTCCTTATAAGCTCTGGTGCCATGAAGTTTTTTTTTAAAATTAAGGATTAAAATTCGAAGAGCTTCTCGGAGACATTAAAACAGCTAATGTTTTTCATCATCCAGTGAAAGCTAAAATCTGAATTTCAATACTTATATTTACATTTTATATTATCAATTAAGTATCAGATTTCAATTGCACACAGCATCGCTCATTTTATGTTATTTGAGATTAAATCCGCCTGATGTATTTTTGGAACAGCCAAAACGTCGAATTCTCGCGCTTAACGTCATGGCGATAGGAGTCGATACTATTATAAAAGAATTAAATGCTAATGAAACGAATTGTAGTCAAGCAAAACTAGTATAAAATACTGTGGCATAATAAATTGGAAAATCATCAGGAAAACATTTCCGTGCAATGAATACCCCCTTAAACCCCACTTTTATATAGTAAAAATGGGGTATGCAAGGGTATACCTATTTTTCTTATTTTTGTTCCAAAACATAGATTGTGGGTACTCGTTAGAACCGCCTCGGCGAGGCGGTTCTTACGTGTACCACAATCTATGTTTTGAGCAAAGGGAAGAAAAATTTAAAAAAATGCCAGAAACCGGAATCTTCAGCGGTCTCTAACAAAATAAAGAATTAGCTCGCACAAATTAGAAAGTGGCAGATACAGCAGGAAACCAGTAGCTGAAAGAATATGTATAAATGCAACGGTGATAAAATAGAAGACAAAATTCATTTTATTTGTGATTGCTCTCTATATAGTGCAGAAAGGCTAAGATTATTTGATTATGTAAATCACGAAATTTCAAATTTTTTAACTTTAAATAGCTTTGATAAATCCATATGGCTGATGACATGCGAAAATAGTGAAATTTTCAATAGATTTGCCGATTTTTTGCACACATGCTTTTCTATGCGTGATACTGCATAAGATGTTGTACATGTATGTTTTGATTTATCGTTCAGTTTTGTGAAAGATAATGCGTTGTAAACCAAACAGCATTATCATTTATATTTATCATCGTATATTATGTGTATGTATGTTCACCTGTTTTCCGCCTTTTCCTGATCTTTGCCTACTTGTGCCTTCTTAAAAAGAGCGCCCTGGTGTTAAATTCTGGTTTAATTACCCGTTGTAAGCGCAGAAGTGATTGCATTGATAATGAGCTAGAGAAAGTGCAGCGGTCTTATTATGTGCAATGAATACTTACTTTTCCATCGCGACTTTTTCAAAGCAAGAAAGACATTTACCAGCTTTGCTTAATTGCCAAATAAGCTGAGGAAGCTATTAAATACGCCTCTTGACAATACCAGGCTGACCAGTGCATTTCATTAAAGTACAATCAAAATTATAATAATTTTTCGTCATAGCTAGTATCCTTTCTTCATCGCTTATCACGCCACTTCATTGCATATCGATTATTTCCCAATCACAGGTATATAAATGACGTTAATGATCACAAACCTTCATCATTAGTCAAAGTAAAATCTTCGGAATAAAATGGATGCACTGCCTATGTTGGAAAATTAAGTTATGCAGCTTGTGTTAAAAATCTAGCATACAACATAAAAACGTGTTGTACTCACCTCAAAAGTGATTCCAGTAATTGCTACAGGCTATGTTTTCAGCAGATCGACTGGAGGTGAAAGAAGTTAGATAAATTACCAGCATCATGCCATTCTCCTATTTTTGAAAGGTGTCTTAAAATAGGAGTCATTGATAATACAACAACAGAACACGAAATCACTTAATTGTTTCGAGTCCCGCAGCTGCATATAGTGCGAAGTACCGCAAATGAATTTATTATAATTGCATTTTGCTATGAAAGAGCTGGATTGGTGGCCGTGACGTAGTAAAGCCTACAATTAACAACTACTAGAAAAAGTGCATATATTTCTGATCCTATAAATGCTAAATTCAGCCCCCTAGTCATAGCATGAAAATTCCGTCCTCCCAAATCTGAGATCTAGGGCATTTTTACATCTTATGCATAGATCTCCTTTACGTCAGCTGTTAGACCGGAACATTAACATGTGAGGTCAGTCTGAAAGGTCGATGTGTAATTCCTATATATACCTTTCATCTGTGTAAACGTAATATTAAACCCCAGTCGATTTAATGAATAGTCCGAGTAAAACGTAACGGAAACCATATAATCATTTGTTGATACTGGTTCTTTTAGCCCTGTCCCACACCAACGTGTCATCATGTGGCGATAGTGTATCTACAACACATAAGCCGCATCATGAGAAATCCAATATTTTGGGTTTTGAACAGGTTTGACACAAACTGGACACAAACTGGACATACCGTCACAGAAAAGGTCTAGAAGCTTGAAAGTTTGGATCTAGAAAGTAGAAGAATTGCACTGTCCGTGTTGCGAAAACAAAGGTGCTGACCAGCTTCGTGGTTACCGCGAAGCTGATCTGCGTCTTTGTTTTCACATGAGAAGACTGTTGGCTTTCTCAAATTACATAAATTTACACAAATTACAGCGTGTTTCAATACTCTGTATATATTTCCCAGTCGGTAAAATTTACAAAAAAAAAATCTTAGTGCCAAGTAGAAAGTACTGTTATTCAACATTATAAATTCAGAAACAAGGACGTCTACCTATCTATATGACGTCACGACAGACCAATACTTGTGCCTAATTTCAAACATTGGTAATGTGTATTTCCCCAGTATCTGGAATCCTTAAGTTTCCTAAGCATTAATGTCCTGTCAAAGTTTTGCGGTAAGCATCTCTATCTTAAGAAAATTGCATTAGTTGAATATTTCTGGCAATCAATAACCGCGTTTAAATAGTAATCTCGAACTTTTGCTCATTTAAGGTGCATTCGTGCTAATGGCTGGCAAAATTCTTAAATTTGACAGCTTCTATGTCTTCAAATGTGACTGAGCTTCTTGTTCAATTGTCAGACAATACTTTGAACTAAATATGAGCAGCCAAGCAACCACACAACAATTTTGTAGTCAAACTTGCGATACAAAGTCACTTATTGTGATTACAATTTACAATTTTTACTTTCGTTTTTCTGTCTGCGTGTAAAAAGTAACTGTCAAATCTTAGATTGAACGATTTGGCATTTCACCTAATGTCAGTACATGTCGAAATGTCGTCCATTCGATTTGATAGATGTCATTCTGAAGACCAAAATTTCGCCCCAAACTTTCAGACAAGTCCCTCAGATTATTGTATGAAGCGTATTTTTTTCAGACATCTGATTTAATCATTTTTTACCGTTGGAATGGAATGATGCCAACGGTACATATCATAAAAAATAAAGATTTTACTAACTTGTTGCTGATGGGTTTCGAACCCGCGGACTACGGCTTCTGTGCCTAGCTATTTGTATACAGAGCTATCACATATACCGACTGCGCTACTTTGCTCCTTGAGTTATCCATCACGAAAACATGTCCGTGTAATGTATACCCCCTTGAACCCCACTTTTACATAGGGTATGAAGGGGTTTACCTATTTTTTCTTATTTTTGCCCCAACACATAGATTGTGGGTACTCGTTAGAACCGCCTCATCGAGTACATGTCAATCTGATAACAGTTATGTTAGGTGTGTCTTCAACAGGATGTGACGTCATAACAAATATGTTGTCTGATGCAACTTAAAATCCTGAGAAAGGAAAGCAGTTTCCAAGCCTTCTCATGACCTCAAGCCTCAATTTTCTTTTACAATGGGATAACATGTGGATGACATTGGCATAATTATCTGAAAATTAGGGAGCTTGTTAAAAAAATGGACAGCATTTGCTGAAAATGCAAAATTTATTCCGCAATGGGAAGTGCATGACCATCAAAGATCAAAAGTGTCATGTAAAATTTCCCATAAGAATGCATCTGCTATAACGTCTGTTTGCAATTAACTTCATTTTACAGATAACTACAGCTGCAAATCAAACTTAGCAGAAGTATGCTTCAAAACATTGTCCTCAGATATAATGTACTACACCTATATCCGGACTGGCCTTCTTTATTGCAAATGACTGCTTTCTGAGTATAGAATTTTTTACATGAGACTTTCGATGATCTCTCAAAATGGGATAACATGTGGATGACATGGCATAATTATCTGAAAATTAAGGGAGCTTGTTTAAAAATGGACAGCATTTGCTGAAAATGCAAAATTTATTCCGAAATAGGAAGTGCATGACCATCAAAGATCAAAAGTGTCATGTAAAATTTCCTATAAGAATGTATCTGCTATAACGTCTGTTTGCAATTAACTTCATTTTTACAGATAGCTACAGCTGTAAATCAAACTTAGCAGAAGTATGCTTCAAAACGATGTCCTCAGATATAATGTACTACACCTATATCCGGACTGCCCTTCTTTATTGCAAATGACTGCTTTCGGAGTATTGAAATTTTTACATGGGACTTTCGATGGTCGCCCACTTCCTATTTTGAAATACAATTTTCATTGAAAACACATACATGTAAAGCAATTTGACAATAACTTGAATAAGGTCACGCCATTTTCACAATCACGATATATCAATAAAATCCATTAAACTTGCGCGTTCTTTATTTGCGATGGAATATTGATAAAATCAACCGTTAGGTACTTTAGCTTTTATACATGTACTATTTGTCATTACGTGTATGATACGCGTAAATACGCGTAAACGTATTGCCTATTTGATTGGCCGATACTTCATACGCGTAATGACTAAACCTTACGCGCATCGACGCATTTATCTCTGCTTATACATATTGATGAAATATGTTACGCGTAAATGCGCTCATGTTACGCGTCAATGCGCGTAATTGGCCTTACGCACGTAATACTCACGTACAATACTCGCGTAATACGCGGGAGTGTATACAGTGAAGGTGAGGTTTGATAAGGTCAAGTGAAAAAATCATGAATAACTATAATTATATAATTTAAAAGTCACAAATGCTGATTATTACAAAGAATTAACATGATAAACATTCATTGTTTGATAAATGCATTGACGGAAAATTCTGATTCAATATGTGAAAGTTTCCAGAATATTTGCTGATGTTATCTTACCAATAATACATCTGACATACAGCTAGCCATTATCTCTATGTCTATATGCCACATCTTCATCACAATTGAATAACTGTCGTCAGTAGCTAACAGTATCCACGAGTTATACGCATGGTAACCATAGTGACCGTCCAGATTATTGCTGAACGACGAAAACCATCCATAAGAGTTCAACACGTCGTATTCTAATATAACATTAGCGATAGGAATATCTACAGTCGACATGTTCAATCCAAAGAAGTGGTCCTTTCGGTAGATCGGTGCTAGGGAAAAGCATTACAAAAACTTGTCCATGTACTATACAGGAGTTTTTCAGTAGAAAGTATTGAATAAATGAGCCGCCTCATGGGACAACCAACAATCTGCATAGACGAAAACAAAGACGCAGATCAGCTTCGCGGTAACCGTGAAGCTGATCAGCGCCTTTGTTTTCGCTACATGGATAGTACAATTCATCTACTTTTCAAATCCAAAATTTCAAGCCTCTAGTCATCTTCTGTGCTTGTACAGCATGATTGTGTCGGACTCGGAAACCACATTGTTGGTTTTCCCACCAGGCGGCTCAAATAATCGTAACAATTTTGATATATATGTTTATTAAAACGGCGGCCCCCGTGTCCGAGCGGTTAGGAGCGCTGTTTCTTAATCACTCGATCATTTCACCGCTGTGTCTGGAGTGGGTTCGAGCCCCGCTTGGCCACATGTGAGTCAAGCCAAGTTCTGCTTGCGCGTGTTAGTCCAGTAGCCATCAGCATAACCTGGAAGATGGTGCCGCATGAAATTTTATTGTGGTTTCCAGTTCACTGGGCCATGCTAGTTCAGAAACTGCATCATTGAGCGTTTTGAAAAAATCAAGATGGCGTCCAAGGTGGTCGCAATAAACAAGAAAACGGCACCCCAGGGTTTAATAAACTCATTTCTCTGTTTAAAATGCTCAATTTACGCTGTAAATAATATTAGAAATATAATTCTAAGATTTGACCCCCATGTCATTATTATGATGCAAGATTGCGGACAAGATGGCTGCCACAATCATACGAAAAACAATATTTTCGTAATAAAACGGCATTCAAGTGTTGCATAAAACAGTGTATTGTCCTTCTAAGTCCATTTGTGTTGTACACATGATACGAAAGTGTTTGGTTTTCGATTATGACCCCACATCATCACAGCAAAAAAGATAATAATTATAATTTAAAAGGTTGTGTTCTCTGATTAAAACACCATTCCTGTGCAGAATATACTAAATGTAACGCGTTTGAAATGCTCATATAATGTTGTGAGCGGCATGGTTTATTGTTTATTCCCACATTATAAAAATGAGCCAAGATGGTGGTCAAGACGGCAGCCATAATCATTATATGAGTACATAATTTCTGATTGAATCAGCATTCCAGTGCTGCATTTGCTCAATGTTTTGAAATTCAAATGTTCAAATAATGTTGACAAATTAACTTTTTTTTATTATCTGACCCAACTTGATAACAATAAAACAAGATGGTGACCAAGAGGATCATCATATTCATGCTTTAATGTTCTTTGGCTACAGCAGCATTCCAGTGCTGCAAATACTGAATGACTTGTATTTGAAATGATCATTTTATGGTGTAAACATCGCAATTTAAGGTTCGTGTTTTTTTTTTTTTTTTTTTTTTTTTTTTTTTTTTTTTTTTTTTTTTTTTTTTTGACACTGCAAAATGATACGGGGCGTATGTGTCCTACGTCATTTTAATACGACTGAGATCTTCTTCACTGAACAAAACATTAGTTTAATGTATTGCATATTGATTTAGCAGAATAAAGGAAGGGAAGCAAATCAATCTACATAACTAAATGAAAGTACTCGTAACATTTACAGTTTAAATATGAAAAAGAAGAAAAGAGGACTGCATTTTTAAAGATAATTTCAAATTAGTGAATCCTTCGGCAGAGCTATAAAACGCTAGGTGCTTGGTCTAAAGCATAATCGGAAATGATGTAATAGACTGAGAAACGCAGATAAAGTTGTTCACAAAGATGAAAGGAAGAGTCGAACTGACGCTAATGCTAAGAACAGAAAAAGTTTAAAACGTGCATAGAATCTCTGAATATTTGGAAATACAACATCACAACTTTATATATAATGCACCAGTCATTTGTATCCCCGGCTCCCCCGGGGCCGGGGATAGCGGGGACATAGCGGGGCTTAAGTGCCAGGCTTTAACCTGATGTGTCCCGGCAGTGCCGGGGATTTGCCGGGGTTATGAATTCCCGCCAATACACTGTCACATTAATTCAAATCAGATTTTAATGATATTTTTAACATTTTTAAAATTACCTTTATGGTACTTATTTAATTTCTAAATACACCTAAACATTCACATGCATAAATTGAGGCCCTTCTCCCATGTTTCAGTTTCATCAGTCTGAGAACAACTCCCAGCTGTTGTTCCACGTAACTGTCAGTCCCCGGGGAGCCGGAGCTTTTAGCAGGGGTTTTACCAAAAAATCTTGCCCGGCAGTGTCGGGCTTTTAGCCGGGCTTTAAAAATTTAAAAGTTAAAAACCCCGCTAATCCCCGGCCCCGGGGGAGCCGGGGATGCAAATGACTGGTGCATAATGTGCTGTTGTCACATTTTAAATAAAAACAAGTGTAAACATTGACTCGGTCTTCTTAGCGCATGGATTTAAATTGATGGATGAACTTGAAAAAGTTGGCTGGAAAGTTTCCAAACGATGATCGCTTGATCACTTCTATGGCTGTTATGCACCAGTCATTTGCATCCCCGGCTCCCCCGGGGCCGGTGAATAGCGGGGCTTTTAACTTTTCAATTTTTAAAGCCCGGCTAAAAGCCCGGCTAAAAGCCCGGCACTGCCGGGCAAGAATTTTGGTAAAACCCCTGCTAAAAGCCCCGGCTCCCCAGGGGCTTACAATAACGCGGAACAACAGCTGGGAGTTGTTCTGATGAAACTGAAACATGGTAGAAGGACCTCAACTTATGCATGTGAATGTTTAGGTGCATTTGGAAATTAAATAAGTACCATAAAGATAATTAAATGTTAAAATATCATTAAAATCTAATCTGAATTAATGTGACAGTGGATTGGCGGGAAATCATAACCCCGGGAAATCCCCGGCTCTGCCGGGACACATCAGAGGTTAAAGCCTGGCACTTTAGCCCCGCTATGTTTCCGCTATCCCCGGCCCAGGGGGAGCCGGGGCTACAAATGACTGGTGCATTACAATGGCGGTACGCAAAACTCATTTAAGTAAAAGCTACAAACGCATTTGAAGCAAATATTATTTATTCAAGACACTACCAGGTAGATTTACCTTGCCATGGTATACTCTCAGGAGTTGGCTCCCAACATTCTTCAATGTTGGGGGACAGCGGGGACAAGAGGATTACGAACACATAATATGTTTGGAAGCAAAATATACAAGTTTAGACATCCACATACATTGCGCTGACCTGATACAGTCGTCACCAATGGGCTGTGCTATTCTGTGGACGACCCATTGTCACTTTGACTGTAGCACTAAAAGCATAACCAAAGCTTCTCCAGCAAGACAAGAGGTTTGACAAAAAGCACTAGCATTCTCTCAACACTATTCGAACTTCTCAGCAGATGACATCTTTAAAACCAATGTTGAAAAGATACGATGATTTAGGTATTTCATGATTGTGCATGCAACTGTGACCATCTTACATTGAAGAGGGGCTGTGATATCACATACTGATCAAAAGCACACTCGCCGATCGTATTCGGACCTAACGCTTGCGCAGTTCAGGTGAGACATAGTGTAGACATAGTGTAACAGTGGCAAGAAGTGAGATGGTTGCGAACTATTGAGGAAAATATGTAAGCGTCATACACAAACGTCTATGTATTCCTCAAGATTTAATATCTACAATCAATGTAAACCGAAAAGAATAAAAAGCTAAACCAAGTCCCTTTAAGAGCAGAGAAAACATTAATGCGAAAGGAAATGGGCCATATAAAAGGGACATTTGAAGAACCGTAAATATTGGGTTAAGTGGTAAAACATCAGACCGTAGACTGCTTTCTTCTTGCGGTCCAGTTTGAAATCAATGTCAAAGGGTTTCATACCTGACAAGCTTAAACTGAGTAAAAAGGTACAATAAGGCAAATATCAGGAAAAGGCGCAATCAGAAAAAGATTCCCTCTCCAAAAACCGAGATGGGAAAAAACTAAATTATTAATCAAGTACTTATACCATGAAAACATATCGTAAGCCGAATGGGCAGCTATTTTCCTAAACTTAACTAAAAATATGAAAACATACATAGGTGCCAACAGCACAAAACATTTTAAAATACCAATACATAAAACGAAAGAACCACCACAGAAGCATCGCCTTGGAACGATCAGTAATATAAAATTACTTGCGGGCTTAAATCGACTTTACATGACCATAACCTCATGTTGGGATGCTGTTTTCTTGTTTATGCCAACCATCTTGGACGCCATCTTGATTTTTGATTTTTTCAAACAATTTATGATGCAGTTTTTGAACTTGCATGGTCTGATGAACCAGAAGAAGACAGTAAGGACAACAAGAGAAGTGAGCTTTTCGCTTCACATACATGTATTATGTTGATTTTTGCAATATTTTCCGCCATTTGTCGGCCATTTTGAATTTTTGAATATTTCAAAATGCTCAATGATGCCAAGGTGGCATCACTCGGATTCTTCATCTGAAAGGTATCAAGAAGTGAAATCCATAAAAACATTTTATGCGGCACACATTTCCAGGTCACAGGCCAAATCCATGTTTGGCAACTGGACTATGTGTCAGGTGTTTTTTTCTCGGGGTTCTCCCGTTTTCGCCCCACCTACTGATTGGCCGTCATAAAATCATTAAAAACATTGATTGTGGGTACAGGCGTTTCTAACGAGTACCAACCATCTTCATTTTGGATAAAAAATAAGAAAAATAGGTATATCCCTGCATGACCCAAGATGGGATTCAAGGGGGCATACATATCACGGACATGTTATCCTGATGAAACTGCATAGTCTGATTGTTCCGATTATTGTTTATAATCATTACAATGTAGCTTCTTTGAGCTGTCATCACGACGGTTTACCTTTGTGGTATTGATACGCAATTCTGTGTTATTTGCTTCAAATAAGCGTATAGTATTTTTATGTAATTCAACACGTAATACGATAAACAAACACATCCAATAGACATCCAGTATCAGCGACTGGCTTGAACGTTAATAGAGGATGATTCTAATTGAACCAGCTGGTTAAATACTTATATATAGATTTATAAACTGAACAAAAAAAAAAAAAAAACAAAAAAAAAAAAAAAAAAAAAAAAAAAAAAAAAAAAAACTTTTAACATAGTTTAGGTACAAAATAATCAAGTTTGACATTTTCATGCCTTTTATTCTCGTTTTCCAAAATCGAGTTTTATTGAGTGTATCTCTAAGCAAAAAGGCAAACACATTTTTGTGCAAGCTTGGCATACGTGCGTCCTCCTCCTCAAGACAAAGCGTTGTGGACTTCTATTGTCTAGCCTGTAGTTAGGCTGAGATATGTGATAAATCATGAGAATAAAAAGATAAAAAAAGTTTTAAAACTTTTACAAACAGCTAAACGTGGGTGGATACCTAACTTGTTTCCATTCAAATCCCCTTTGCATTTGTTATTTACCTTCGACCCCTTTATAATTAATCCGGAATCCAATTTCGTTCTTTGCATAATTAGACCGAAACGAAATGAGAAGAGGGCGTTCTTGTGATCTTATGATAGCCTGCCGTCCGTATATCTGATTACACCATACTTCCCATTCCACGCCATTAGCAGCATCTGAAATCTAAAAATCAAGGCGACGCTAATTACACGACCATGTAATATGCAGAGATTTTTTCCTACTAAAAAAAACTGTCTAAACACCATCTTCCAAAAACTGCATTTTTCTAAATCTCACTTTTCTGAAAGACCTCAAGAAACACATGACCATGTCACCATTTTGCATTCCATAAGTCTTAAAAAGTGCCACAAAAATTTCCAAAATCGGTTAACAAATAAAAATTCTATGCCAGAAAATAATTTTGGATTAGGGCTTTTTCCATTGTCAAAATGTCAGCAATGGAAGTAACTTTTTTCCCGGCAAAAATCTAAATTTATTATTTTTCATTTAAAATGCACCAAACCAAAGAAAAATGTATTGTATGCACAGCTGAGCACCAAACTCTTAAAATTATTCCACAGATTTGTTTGATTTTCAATTATCAGGTGTATGGATTACCTCCCTTGCACATGCAAAAGACCTATTCAAAATAATTTAGGGCATAATTATTTTACTAGTGTACCAATTTTTAAAATTTTTGCAGCACTTTTTAGGACTTTTGGGTTGCAAATAGATGACATAGGCATATTTTTCTTGTAGTGTTTCACAAAAGTGAGATTTTGAAAAATGCAGTTTCTGAAAGATGGTGTTCAGACAGTAGTGGTTTTTCTGTGTGCGTGTGTGTGTGTGTGTGTGTGTGTGGTGGTCTTGTATTGCTTAAAACAATGATTGTGGAGACACGTTAGAACCGCCTCGGCATAACATACTCGTACATGTATAAAGGATTCCGTCTTTTAGCTAACAAGACCCAAAAATAATAATAAAAATCACAAAATCCATCAAATCGTTGAAAGTTTTATTTGTATACCATCGGTGTCTTGGAGACAGTATCATATACCTTGCCCATACTTTTACGTATGACGAAATGTAAGAATTCATATAATCGTATATGTAAAGTCACAGTTTATTCCAGGAAAAAACCGTTATTGAGCATCTCTGGGATGAGCTCAATACGGCGTGTACAAGCGATTCAAGATTTCATTTTACGCTTAGGTCATAAAAAATATGACAACATAAGTGGCAACAGAAAAAACGGCGCGTCAATCTGGAATATAGAATGGGTAACGGTATCAAGTTTCGATAATTTAGACTATTGCGATAGTTATGTGCACGTTTCTTTAGTATGCGGTATCCTAAGGGTGTCAAAAATATGAAACGCCGTGTTGCAGCAACTGTAGGAGGCGCTTGATGACTTGTGGAGAAAAATCTCATAAACACAGGATCTTACACGAGTGGTCATTTCATATGAAATTTATCAAACGAGCCTTCGGCGAGTGTAAGATTCGTTTAATCATATGGCTTTTAAAATAGGATTTTATCGCCTTCAAAGTACACATATTTTCAATGAAAATTTACATTGTTGTCACGGACGTCGTCAATAACGTTACGCATGAATGAGCGGCGCCATACACGTATGTTAAAGATTTATTATTAATTCTAACACACTCTGCCTATAGAAGCCAATGGTAATGTGCAGTGATATATTGAGTGATATTTCACGGGGTGGATTAGTGTGGCGTTACTTTGCGCCGTTTCGACGCCATTTTGATTAAATTATGACGTCAGGTATCCCATAAGTCACGTTACCTTGATGTTAGACGGTGTAACGTCATTTCAACGCGTTCAAAAGGTAGCAAACATATGTAAACATTTACGGTACAGGCAAAAGTTTGGCGGGATTTCTTCAGAGTAATGGTAGAACAGTTAAAGAAACTGAAGGTTTAAAATGATTTTATTCCGTTTATTGTGCGTTAGAATCGAAATAGATCTGCTATAGTGCGTAAATTGTTGAGTAATATAGCGCTGTTTGTCGATCAGTTGTACGCAGATAAATCACTCGCGCTGCGCGCTCGTGATTTGCTCTGCTTTACAACTGACCTCCAAACAGTGATATATTACTCAACAATACACTACTAGAGCTGATTGATTTCTTAATTATGAATACGATATATTGGCTCGATACATTACGAAAACATGCCCATGTCATATACAGAGATTTTTAAGTTGCAAAAAAAAGAAAATTTTCAGCAGAAATTCTTTGATATTTTTCTTATTTTTGCTCAAAACATAGATTGTGGGTACTCGTAGGAACCGCCTCGCCGAGGCGGTTCTAACGAGTATCCACAATCTACGTTTTGGAGTAAAAATAAGAAAAATAGGCATACCCCTGCATACCCCAGTTTTCCTATATAAAAGTGGGGTTTATGGGGGGTCAAAATGGACATTCGCTGTCAGTTACTATACAGGCAATTTAACATTTTCTTCACATATAAGGTAGAGCAGATGCTTAGTTTCTAAGAGAGCTGTCCGTCTCTATCATATTAGAAACACTGTTAAATTTCATGATTGAAAACGTCAACCAAAACGCTTCCAGAATTTATCAATTAAATAAATTTTTTTAAGTTGTAGTAGTACTTGTACATGCTATTATTGTGGTATGGGAAGCTCTTCCACTGAAATTTTGTGTTATCCTTCAAAATGTTATTACTCATAAACCAAGATGTTAGTGGGTAAATAATCCAAAACTTATATCAATGAAATCCGCAAAGACCTGACACAAAGCAGCATTAACATTTTGGATGATTCATAACCGGACAGAAAATTATTAGGCTCTGAAACTGCTATTCCGACGTTCATTCAATTTATCAACACGTAAAAACTGGCGTACTATGTTTACAGCTCTCGTAAAACTTGTAATTTCTGTTTTAGGAAAATAACTTTTCACCTATGCGTTTGCAAAGTAATGGAGATCCCACAGGTATAAAATCGTGATTCTAACCCTTTTAATTCAAACATTATACTGTTTATTGTGACAGGGTGAAATAGGTATTTGCAGTGTCATAAGGGTGCCCCTCTTTAGAGTCTCAGTTTGCTATGATAAATTGCACCGTCCTAAAATAGTTGGGTGATTTCAATATCGCAAAGAACCATATATAATAATCAACAAGTCTTTTTGCTCTGGTACAGATGCTGGTTTAGGAGAAATTGAGTCGATGACAAAAATTAAAGAACACCCCTCGTAAATACCAGTGCACGATCTGTTCCACAAATGTACAATGCATCCCTATTATTTTGAATGTGTCTATGGGTATTTTGGCTAATCGAACATAAGATTTTATCAATGCTGTTTCGACGTTGCCTGTTAACGCCATTTTTCTTTTCCAAACAGCGCGTCTGGTCATACATTTTCTCCAATAACAAACCAAGTCGTCGAGATAATGCTTAAAAATTTAAACTGATATAAACTTAAATCCCAACCCTCGTATATTACCATTTCCGTTTACTCAACGGATAATTGTCGGCTAATTGCTGTCACGTGTAAATTTCCATTACAAATACTTGCCTATGAAATATACAGAGATTGTTTTTCATCCATACAAAATGAAAATTTCACTGGAAAAAATCGATATTGTTTACGTTTTCCCTCAAAAAATTGATCGTTGGTACACGTTAGAACCGCGTCGCCGGGGCAGTTCTAACGAGTACCAGCAATATGATTTGGATCAAAAATAAGAAGAAAAATAGGTATACCCCTGCATACCCCAGTTTTACTATATTAAAGTGTGGTATAACGGAGGTATTCTTTGCACGAACATGTTTTCCCGATGATCTTAACGTATCAGCATGTCCGTGTTATGTACGTATACCCCATTACATCCCTCTTTTTTAAAGCAAAACCTGGACAGACAGGGGTATACTTTTTTTTATATTTTTGATCCAAAACATAGTTTGTTAGTACTCACAATTAATGTTAAGTTTTGAACACAAATTAATGTTTTAAAGTTTATTCAGTGCAGAGTCACAGCATGGTAAAACCAACAATCTGCATATGCGAAAACAAAGACGCAGATCAGCTACGCGGTAACCGCGAAGCTGATCAGCGCCTTTGTTTTCGCCAAACGGATACTATTTATTAGTACAATTCCTCTTCTACTTTTATCCTAAATTTCAAGCTTTTAGCTTTCTACTGTGACTGCACAGGCCGGTTTGTGTCAGACCTGTTCGGAAACCACATTGTTGGTTTTCCCACGAGGCGGCTCATTTGGTGTATCGTAGGCGGGTGGGTGTTTTCGAACTGTTATTTACCACGATACTCACTTTTAGCTCATCATTATTTAGCTTGTAGCATTCTTCTCTAGGATATAGTCGTATAAATGGAATATCAAATTCAACTAACAGTCCATCGAAAGACTCTATTGTCCATTTACAATACATGAAATCATCATAAAGGCCGTCTTGGTTGAGATCAGGAGACATGATTAACCCCGGTAATTCTGTGACTGTATCACCACATGGGATATCTGTTTTTAAAAAGATATGAAAGCACCTCAAGTAATACGTAACGGCTATATTCTCACCAATCAGACAGGCATATTCCTTTGTGTGTCCGTCTGAGATATTTCTGTCTCAGTACATGTAAATTTTAGATGTCTTAAAATAACAATAATTTCTGCAATTAGCCAATAGTAATGTACAACTTTATGTGTACATCCATATAAGGAAGTGATATGCTGGGTGTCAACTGTCAGTGACAAAAATAATCTGTTAGGTGTTAATTTCAGGAAGTTTACAGGATTAATTGTAGTCTTCCGCTTTAATGAAAATCTCAAAATTAAATTTTGCTGAGAATGTTTTGCACAAAACAAGATGCTGATTAAATATTTTTGTAAGGTTAGTGCATATTTTTACTAGTTAATTATCATATTGTTTCATGTAGATTGAACAGCAGTTGAAGCCTATTGAGAGTAAAAATGGTTTTAATGATGGGTGAGAAAAATAATCAATGATGGTGTTGAGGCCTCAACATGTAAATCTCAGGCTCGTTTTCAGATTATTTAAGTCTCATCCTCGGCAGGGCCTCGGATGAGACTTCAATAATCTGAAAACATGCCTGAGATTTTCCTGTCTAGTCCTCAACTTCATCATAGATTCTTCTATTCTCAACCGTCACTCAAACTCAAACTCGAACTCGACTCAAGATAGTATGGCCGGAGTATATGACGAGTGACATTAGTAAGTGGATCATGATTCGAGCATAGATATGGTATTCACAACATTCAAAAAACCTACCCTCACTGGAGTGTAAGATTTTCGGTTTGAAACGAGTTAACTTGAAATCTTATATGCACTTGCTGGTATGTAGAATTGTAACATTGTATAAGTAGTCAGAAATCTGACCAGACGCAGAATCTTGCATTGAGGGTAAGTTAATGTACAATTTCGCTGCGCACTCTCTCTCTCTCTCTCTCTCTCTCTCTCTCTCTCGAGGGGTATGGTAATGCTGAGACAAACGCTAAAACAAATTTCTAGCGTTTAGGCACTGGTTCATGAATGTGAATACCCACATACACCCCATTTTTATACAGTAAAACTTTGGTATGCAGAGATAGACATGCACAAATCAAAGAGCGTGGGTACGTATTAGATCCGCCTCAGCAAGGCGGTTCTAACATGTACCCACGATCTATGTATGTTTCGAGTAAAATATGACACAAACAAAGCAAACTTTTCTGATGAAAATTTTCATTTTTTACAAGTTTTAAAATCTACATTTATTACAAAGGTGTGTTTTGTTAATGAACCTTTTTATATCATTTACTTACATTCCTCTTCACGATACGTTATGTTGAAACCCTTGCCATTGTAGCGACCATCTGAACGAAAACTAATGATTAATTTGTTGTTATCCATGGTCACCCATTGTGGATCTGTGTGCGTTCCTCCACAGAAAGAATCAACATACCATGTGGCATTTCCGTCATATACTGCTAAAATCTAAATAAACACCATTCTTACCACTTCTAGCTTAACACATGAAATAACATATACACTGAGGGGCACTTCTAACGCAACACTTACATTTTCCATCATATCTCAAAAATTAAACTTGGCCACCAAATCTATTGAAATTTTACACAAACATAAAACAATTATGCTTGCGTGTTGTCTATATTTTCATGGAAATTGATTGTCCACAACTTATAAAATATTAAGTTTATCTAACAAGACTCAAAAATGAAAAGTCGCAAAAAGCCACGCCATTGGCGAATTAAATAGTATCATAGAGGTGTCTCAAAAAAGTATCATATCAAGCTCGTATCCCGTATCCCCAACCCCACGAGCTTGCAAATAAGTTTTCAAGCAATAAACTCATATGATGTGTTTAGTCCAAGAAGTAGCGCTATTGGTCACCTCTGGGATGCGTTTAAAAATCCGCAGTAACTGAAGTAGATCCTTGAGGAAACACCCCACAAGGACTCGTTATGAAATAAATATGTTTTGTTTATGAGGAGGAGGTGTTCCTGTGTCGTCCAGGCCCATTCTGGATATACAGGATATTAACTGACTATGACAAACTTCACTGCTGTGATATCCGAATAACTTGCATTTACTTATCGGTCCAACCGGATTATTGTGACTTTCAGTTTTTCGGTCATATGATATAAACATTAGTTAAAAATTTCAATAAGAACGGTTGATTGATTTTTGAGTTATGTCTTAAAAGGTAAGTGTTGCGTTAGAAGTGCCCCTCAGTGTATATACAAACCCAAACTCATAACGCAACAAGAAATATGTCTGAATTTTACAGGTTTAAGTTTTCCATGCAAACAGAACTGATATCATTTAGTCAAAAATGACCAATCAACATTTTAAAACCATTATTGATTGGTCGAGATATAAGGCGCATAGTTAATGGCCGTGTTGGTTTACCAAAAAACAAGGGAGTTTTGACTATGTGTTGATACAGCTGGGAATGTTTGAAAACATAATGCATTTTGCTGTGCATGGTATATATACTTTTTATGATCATGCTCCAGTACAAATTTCATTTAGGATAAAGAAAATACCAGATGTAGAATGTCAAAACAAAACAGTTCATAAATTGGTAGTGAATAAGGATAGAAATGATTGTTTGAGAAATGCTTTGTCTGTTAATTTAGTAGATATTGATTTGTTGGTTGATAGAATCGAAAATAGAAATTTAAACATTAATAATGATGGCGTTGAAACTTTTGGCAATATACTGTACAACAGCGCAATTCAGGTTTTTGACAAGACGATAACGGTAAAAAGTGACAAATCTTCTTCGAAGCGTAAATACACAAGTCCTTGGTTTACCATTGACTGTGAAATCGCTCGGTCGGAACTTAAGCGAGCCAATAAGGAATTTCGAAAACAAAAATCACATGAGGCCCACGAGGTGTTATTGCAAAAACGTTAACATTATAGTAAAGTGAAGCGGCGCGCCCAGACAATCTACAAGCAAAATGAACGAGTTCGGCTACATGACTTAGCTTCTTTAAATCCCAAAGCATTTCGGTCCGAAATTAGGCGAATGAAGGGTGACAGTTAAAAAAATGCAACGTTAGTCTGCAGGCGTTTTATGACCATTTTAACGAAATTTATTCAGAAAACAGCGATTTTAAAATTGACCAAGTGGATGTTTTTGTTGAAAATAATTTCTCCCGTAATACAACAAATGATGATGCCTCGGCTGGTACACTGAATGTCGAGTCGTTAGATTCGTCGATCACTAATGCTGATAGAGTTATGAAGGCGTTTCTGAAACTGAAACAAAATAGAGCCCCGGTCTGGATTTGCTACCGCCTGAATTGTTTATCGATGCATCTAATTTACTTTTTGAGACAATTTGCAAGCTTTTTAATTGTATATTTGTTAGTAACCATAACCCGTTCAGTTAGACTAAAGGGATAATAGTACCCGTTCAAAGACGGGCGATTTTTCCGACGTAAATAATTATATATAGAGGGATCACGTTAACGATTTTTTTTTTAAATTATATTCTCATGTTTTGGACAATCGCTTATGTTCATGGACAGAGGACAATAATATCATCAATGATAACCAATTCGGTCTTAGAGAAAACAAAAGCACTATTGATTGTTTGTTTATTTTTCAAACTATAGTAAATATGCAAATACGTAAGAAGTTTTGCGCCTTCGTAGATTTTAAAAAGGCATTTGACCTTGTCTAAAGAAACTGTATATGGTTTAAAATATGCGAATACGGTGCTCCTCTTACTAATTGTTAAAGCTATCAAAGCTACATATAATTCGGTTAAGGTTTGTGTCCGTAATTTGGGCAGCATCTCGGACTGCTTCGATTGTCTTGTGGGTGTAAAGCAAGGTGAGCTTTGTCGCCCTTATTGCTTATATTGTTCTTAACATAATCTGGCGGAAGAATTTTAAAGATGAGAAACACATGTGTGTTTATATCCAATAAACCCGTTTGACTTGACTTGACTTGGTCAAAAAGCTATTTATTTTACGCTTGAGTGACCATGGCACATTGGCACTTTTGTGTTTCGCTCATAAACCAGAGGAGCAATGGTCCTGTAAACGCTCACCTGACATCTGAGATATATACCAATAAACTTGTTTGACTAGAATGGTAATATACATGTATATAACCCCAGGGCAGGGTCAGAGCAACTTCTGGAGTCAATTTCTTTTTTAAATCATAAAGATTCAGTCGATTTGCTCTTCATGTGACATTGTAACAATTTTCCCCTTTCAAATGTGTGGGCAACCTAAGTTGACCTTGCCGTAAAAAAGGTCAAGGTCAAGGTAATCCCAGGGTCATGATTTATACAAACTTTGTAGAGCTTCATTGCCTGATGATTCATGCCAAGTTTCAAAATCATAGGCCTTCTGGTTCTGGAGAAGATTTTTAAAGGTTGTTGCTATTTATAGCCATGGCGGCCATCTTGGTCATGTGACCTTGACCAGTTATACAAATTTTCATTCACTCTTCCTAAGAATGCTCCACATAAAGTTTGGCTTTGATTGGCCAAGCGGTTTTAGAGAAGATCTTTGAATATCACTGTAATATACATGTATATTGCCCCGGGGTGGGGGCAGACAGACCCCTGGGGTCCAAATTTTTTAAGAATCATCAATCTTAAGTCCATTTGCCCATTTCCTGCAAGTTTTTCCCGACAAATGACATTTTAACACTTTTCCCCATTCAAATGCATGAGCGACATATGTTGACCTTGCCGTAAAATAGGGCAGGTCATCCCAGGGTCATGATTTATATAAACTTTGTAGAGCTCCAGTCACTGATGCTTCACACCAATTTTCAAAATCATTAGCCTTCTGGTTCTGGAGAAGATTTTTAAAGGTTTTTTTTTTCTATTTATTGCCATGACGGCCATCTTGGTCATGTGACCTTGACCATTTATATAAACTTTCTTTGCCCTTCCCAAGGATGCTACATATCAAGTTTGGCTTTGATTGGCCAAGCGGTTTCAGCGGAGAAGATGTTTTATTATTATGGAAATATACATGTATATAGCCCTGGGGCAAGGGCAGACAACCCCCCAGGGGCTAAAATTTTCCATTAACATTAATCTTCTGTCCAATTTTCCTTTTCCCAGTAAGTTTTTCTAATTAAATAGCATTTTACCATTTTTTCCCATTCAAATGCATTGCGACCTAAGTTGAACTTGTCGTAAAATAGGTCAAGGTCATCCTATGGTCATGATTTATATGAACTATAATGGGCCCGCGCCCCGATGCTACATACCAAGTTTCGTGGTAATCAGCTCACTGGTTCTGGACAAGAAGATTTTCAAAGGTTTTTTTTCTATTTATAGCCATGGCGGCCATCTGGGTCATGAGACCTGGACCATTTATATAAACTTTCGTTCCCCTTTCCTAAGGATGCTCCACATGAAATTTGGCTTTGATTGGCCAAGCGGTTTCAGAGAAGAAGATCTTTGAAATTGTGAACGACGGCCGACGGACGACGGACGGACGCCGGAGCATGGGTATACTTTAAGCTCACCTGTGATCCTTCGGCTCAGGTGAGCTAAAAACCTATTCATTCAATGCAAATTCGAAATTCCAGGAAATTGCTAGAACAATCTTTTCGGTTCATTTTATAGTTTGAAGGTGTTCAATTAAGCTGCTTAGAAATGTTAACAAGCGTATTTCCTAAAACTGAACTGATTTAGGGTCACTGATGAAGGTTCATTACCAAAAATTGTACAATATGGCCCACCTTCTTGCTTTGAATGTTTTTTTCTGCTTCCAAAGGATCTAATAATTATTTTATGTGCTATTACTGTAGCTGGTGTTGTGCCGTGTGGCAGCCTTAAAAAGTCTCACCGTACATCATCCATAGTGCAGATTATATTTTTCTTTTGATCCTTTGGGATCAGTGAATATATTTGAAGTATTCAAATATTTTGTACGTTAAGAATCATTTCCTTAACATTTTTATTTTTGATTATTTGGCCCCTTTGGGAGTTTGAGTCTTTGATTTAGATTACACAGATATAAATTTTTTGAAACTGCAGCAAAAATGTCTGGTTTTCGCTGCCAGTTTTGGAAAGGGTCACTGATGAAGGTTCATTACCCGAAATTGTACAACATTGCCCACCTTCTTGCTTTGAATGTTTTTTTCTGCTTCCAAAGGATCTAACAATTATTTTTTTTATTTGCTATTACTGCAACTTGTGTTGTGGCGTGTTGCGGCCCTAAGAAGTCTCCCCGTACATCATCCATAGTGCCCATGTGAAACTTACCTGCATTTTTACCGGAAAATACCGATGAATTATTGGATTTCCGTAGGCAATGACAGGTAGACCTTACCTGTATAATTTGGTTACCAATTAACATTAGATTGCTATGGAAAGCAGTTTTTATACAATTATATTATTTTTATTTATAAAGTTAGAAACAGGATGCTGTTATATCCATATTATACAATTTATCAGCTTTCTGATGATAAAAATTTTATTTGATTTGAGTTTGATCTTTTTGCTTCCCGAGTCGTCGGAAGGTGGCATATTGTTACCCTATATCAAACTATTGAGAAAGGGTCAAAACGCGTGTTTCACCATTTTTACGTCTAATTAAACAAAAAAATATTTTATGGAAATTTAGGATGCTGTTATATTTGTAATCTGCACATTCCATACTTTACATACGTATAAATTTAATGACTCTAGTAATAGTCCTTTTTGCTTCCCTGATACAGGATAATACCAGTTTCAACTCTTTCTGGAAATTATTTTTGTTTGGAATTTGACTAAGTCCGCACCATAAATATTACAGGTAACTGTGTTATATCGATGCGCAATTGGTTGCCACAGGTAATGGAAATATGTGAGAGATTCAAGAAAGTACTTTAGTTTAATACCCGAAGGGGCCAAAATACTTTACTATAAAAATGCTCAAAATTTTATCTTTGAGATTAAATATTGTACGTCTGCACTTTCAAAAGCTGACATTATGTCCTATACACTTTTTTTTACAAAAACTGAATATTTCAAGAATTCATGTGCGGTCAATAACGGAGTACAGAATTACATGTCTATACGATATCATATATCATTATCATGTTAATTATTATGGTTATGTTTGTTGTTATTATTATCATGGTTATTAATATTTGATCAGGCATTTGAAGTTTATAATAATTTTATTTTGATGCCGTAATATCGAAGCGTCATTGGCTGCCTCAGGATAATGAAAGACGCGAGAAGTTCAAGAAATGCTTTAGTTTAACATACTTTTCTGTAACAAAATGGTCAAAGCTAAATATTGATTTTGAACATTATGTCCAAAACACTTACGTGTACTTCTTAGTCAAAAATGGATAATTAAAAAATCATGTACATTCATGTTATATTAATCATTATCATTTTACTATTATGAAAATAATTTTTATCGCGTATTTTATCGAGATGCCGTAATCCCCAACTAGAAAAGTACACGATCAAACCCTCAACCAATTTAAGAAAACAAATTATCCATTTAACGTTTTACAAGTATTTCACACATATTGAAGTCATCATTGAACAAACCGACCTAATATAATTACTCGAGTCATGATGACACTGTGCCCTGAGAAAAATCAAAGGTAATGGTTCTTCTTCATTTAACTTCAAAGCATTTCAAAAATTAAATCATAATTATATACTGCGTGAAGACTTCTGCATTTATCAATTCTGAGTAGACCCGAGTCGCATGTACTTTCTTTCTTTCTTTCTTTCTTTCTTCTTATATGCGGTATATGAAATCCTTGATAAAGCACAAATCATTTGAGATATTCTAATAAAAAAGGTCATAATTAAAAAAACATAATCATCTGGGGAATTATACCTATTCTAAAATTAAAAAAAAAAAAGGAAAACAAGATCATGCATCTGCACAAACTGATCATCGATCACTCTTAAAAATCTCGAAAGTAGCTTACTGTTTTAAACAAGTTATATTATCCTGTTGCGTGGTATTACATCAAGTTTGCAGTAGGCAAGTTTGCAACATCCTGAAAAAATCTAGTTTGTGTACAACAAACGCATAGCTGTGTAGCTTTCGCGCATTCTGATAAATATCATATATTCGGTGTTGTCTCTCTGAGCAGTATTCTTGTATATGTCCAACCGCCGACCAGCATTAACTACTGATCTCTTCATCGTTATGTTTGTCGTTTGAAACAAAATGGAAACTCGCTACTCTGGTTGCACATGTTTACATCAGACATGTTCCCAGGCCCGAAAACAGGCTTTCTTGCGCTGAGCCGAATATATACACATTGTTTTTATAGTAGACAAACTTCGCACCCCCAGGCAAAGTGAGAAGAGGGGACAGCGGCCAGGTGGCACGCGTGACCTAAAAGGGAAAATTGAAGTACGGATATATTCGACAAAAAACTAAATGCCGGGCCAAAATTAATAATAATAATATCAGTATTTGATAACTTTGATAATATTTTCAACAAAAGAGAGTAAAAATCAAATACATGGGCGGATTTATCAAATAATTGCATATTCTTGACCGCAGAACCAGAAGCCTAGGCTGATCCGAGTAACTGTTTCCTCTGGAAACAAAGGGCAGTTTTGTCAGACAGTGGCTTTTGTCGGACAGAGGATTTTGATTTGGACATAACAAAAATAATCATTTAGAAAAACACATCGGGTGTTTTATGAATAATAGGAGCTTAAAATGACCATTTAACCATGAAGACTGCACCTTGAGAAATTCGCCAGTTTTTTAATTATCAGGAAAACATAATCCACTTGAACCCCACTTTTATACAGAAAAACTGGGGTTTGTAGGGGTATACCTATTTGTGTTATTCTTTTTCCAAAACATATATTGTGGGTACTCGTAAGAACCGCCTTACCGAGGCGGTTCTAACATGTACCAACAATCAATATTTGGAGCTAAATGATTAAAAATGTCATTCTTTTTCTTTTGAAATTTTCATTTTTACAGCTGAAAAAATATATTCAGCAAGTTTTTGTAATGATGAATTTAAATGTTCATTTTCACAAACTGACATGAAGAAACACATTGACGGGAAATTCAATTGCATTTGCCAATAGATGGAAACTACCAAAGTGCATTTAATTAGAATTCGATGTTGTGCGTACAAAATATAACCTTATTTCTTCATCTAAGTCGTTACACAGCATATACGAAACATCAGAGGATGTCCGCGTTAGCAGCTCAAATACATTTTCTATGATGCTTTATCTCTAGATGTACATGTACTCCGAGGCCTGAGCATCAATGACACATAAAATTGCCTCTATTAATCCTTTTCGGTATCATACCGATTCAGTCAAATGATAGGGAAGTGTGTTCTTATACTTTAAGATTAACAAGTAAAATTGTCTTATTTTTCATCTTTTTATCTTGTGCCATGCAGGCATAATTTTCACCATGGTTGTGTATAGTCTCTGTATCATGCCACGCAAATGCTGTGACAACGACCGAGACAAAGATTATCAGCCACAAGCGCATCTAAAGCCCATTTACCAGATAAGATGCTACTTAAAACAAAATAACACGTTTTGAATGTATGAAGAAACGAAATCCAGATTGAGCCGTTGAGTCCTGTCAGCATGGAAAATGGGCTCACTAAATCTCACCCATTAAGCGAGATTCTCGCTCTGTGCGAGATTCTCGTCCGCTTGGCGCAGGTAAGGAAAATACAGGTAAATTAATTATCAGACAAAACTCTTACACTAGCTACAGGTAACACTCAGGTATATCGTTTCGACGGTCTACAGGGACATAACTTCTTTAATCGGATTAAGCTTATTTGACGGAAATTCTGTGTTATTTCCCATGGCAGTTAGGTGCACAGAAGTTCAGTATGCGATTATATTTTTCTTTTGATCCCTCGGGATCAGTGAATATTTTTGAAGTATTTTAATATTTTGTACGTTAAGAATCATTTTCTTAACATTATTTTGACATATTTGGCCCCTTAGGGAACATGGGTCTTTGATTTAGATTACACAGATGTAAATTCTTGAAATTGCAGCAAAAATGTCTGGCTTTCGCTGCCAGTTTTGTAAAGAGTCACTGATGAAGGTTCATTACCCGAAATTGTACAATATGGCACACCTTCTTGCTTTGAATGTTTTTCTGCTTCAAAAAAAAAAAAAAAAAAAAAAGATCTATCAATTATTTTTATTATTCCTCAGAATTTGTTGGTATCCAATTTAGCCTACCACCAGTCAAATGCACACCATGTCATGTTACATGTAACTGATCAGCGATCCTCAAATTTTAAATCAAACATGCAACGAATAACACACTTATGCTTAAATGCGTTTGGACGTTTCATAAACATCAAATGTTCGAAGCTATCGAAGTTCCATTTTCAAGTGTACGAATTAAAGTCACATGCCGAATACCAGCAAAGTCCCCGAATACCAGCAAAATGCGTTTGGACGTTTCATAAACATCAAATGTTCGAAGCTATCGAAGTTTCTTTTTCAAGTGTACGAATTAAAGTCACATGCCGAATACCAGCAAAGTCCCCGAATACCAGCAAAGTCCAATACATTACGTTTCTTTCTTGCATAGTGCCTCTGCTAAATAGACTGATTCGTGGTGCCTTTACGACTGGTGATTTAACGACTGGTGATTAAAAATTAAGTTTTATGCAATGCTGGATAACCCAGCATTATATTTTCGAAAAAATTTCCAACTAATTTTGAGATTAGTTAAAATAGACAAAACAATCCACTGTTGCGTTGGCTCTTTGGGTTAGTATATGTTTACACACTGCTACAACATGAGAACAAATGAGACCCTCCCAGGGGTTTTGGGGATGGGCTATTCATTTTCAGGGATTTGAGGAGAAGGGTCATTTATTTTCAGGGAATTGGGGACCATAACTTTTTGGGGTTTTAGGAAGCAGGGAGCGGAGCAGGGGGCTGAGGAAAACATTTTAGGGAGCTGGGGCGAAAGGTCATTTTTCTTTCAGGGAGCAGGGAGCAAAGACCCCCTGGGGGCCTCAAAAGAGACGGTGCATGTCATTGGAATGTGAGTGAAAATTGGTTAGATGAAGGATACACTGCTATGTTGTGTATGTCAACCAGGGTATCTTTTTGACCACAGACTCTCATATGATTCGTCTTACTGCATATTTTTCTTGCTTGTAGCGGCGTGTTCATAACATTTTCTAACCACATACTGGTAAATTGGGAGTTTCATTTATTGCAACAAAGTTTTATAAAGCATGTGTTCGCCAGTTGAGCGTAATGGTAACTTTTATCTATAACGGGGTGGTTGTTAAATGTAAACAAATCTATGATTTGAGAAAAACTACGGAACATATATTTTTCAACATAAACTTTCCATTTTTACAGCCAAACCAAATCGTTGTTCTTAAGCAAACTTGCATCAGGATAACATGTCCATGAAATATATACTCCCCTTCTACAAATCTGGGGTATGCAGGGATACATGTACACTTATTTCTCTTATTTGTGCTCCAAAACAAAGATCGTGAGTGCTTGTTAGAATCGCCTTAGCGATGCGGTTCTAGCCTGTACCCCCCAATCTATGTTTGACTATATATAAGAAAAATATCTTTTTTGTTTTTTAATTTGTACAGCTGACAAAAAATATTTACATATTAGATGGGCATGTTTTCGTATTTTTTTCGTAGTGCAAGACTTACAGATAATTGATCAGCTGCAGGGCATTCGGCAGGATCGGGCATGTATATGTAAAGAATTTCCAGCTGTATGACCTTTCCTGGACTAACTTGTATGAACCATTCACACGCGATATTAAAGTCATATGCACCGTCCATATCAAAGTCAGGGGAAGCAATCCAACCGGAACTCTCAAAGATTGTTCCTCCGCAAGAATCGTTTGAGACTGTAGAAATGGAAAGAAGATACATGTGCAAAAACAAACGCATATAGATTGTATTTTAGAATGAAAGTAAGCCTGTGCATGAGAAAACAACAATTTGGGTTTATGACTAGGTCCAACACAAACCAGGCTGTAACGTTACAGAATAGAGCTAGAAGCTTGGAACTTTGGATATAAGTAGAAGAGGAATTGTACAAACAAAGACGCTGATCAGCTGTGCAGTTACTGCACAGCTGATCTGCGTCTTTGTTTTCGCATATGCATATTGTTGGTTTTCTCATGCGAAGGCTCAAGTAAGAATAGAAGGCACATGGGTTGATACAATAACATTAGAGCCGCCCGCCAGAAATCCAACAATCTTCATTAGACCAAAACATAGAGCTGTCTTAACCCTTGTCGTTAGACAGCCCTAACGCAAGAATTTCCCTAATCATGACATCATTTCCCAGCTGAAATTATCACTTTTTCAGTGCGTCACCCTTCAAAATTATTTGGCCGTTACATTAAAAACATACAATGCCACAAATGTACCTGGAAAGAATCATTTAATCACTTTGGATTGAGGAGTGTTGCCTTTTTTTTTTTTTTTTTTTTTTTTTATTCGCGCAGTTGTCAAGTTTCGTGCTGTCATCTTGTTTATAACGCGGGAGAACAATGTTTCCTTGTTGTAAACATAAAATGACGCAGTAAATATTGCGAATTACGCCAAGGCGCGTGTTTACAACAACATGGCGCGTGATTGATGTAAAACGCTTTTTGATTGGTCGAGCGATCTGAGCGGTAATATTAATTGACCAATGACAACATCGAACTGAATTTGACCAAAACAAACATGGCGGCGCCGGATGAATAAAAGCATTAAAAATGGGCCTTGAAATTTAGTGATTTTAAGAGTCTTCGATTGCTCTTAGTCCCGAAAATATATGGCAAGTTGCCATAGGGAAAATAAGGAGTTAAACTGCTAAGTAAAAACGCTGTAGTGCATATAATGAAATGATTTTATAATTTCTCTTTTTTGGCTATATGGCGATGTTCTTACACCCGCCATATCCTTATATCGATACAATCTTGATTTGCGAAAAGTAAGACGCAGATCAGATGCGAAGTAACTGCACAGCTGATCAGCCCCTTACATTCTGTTCGATACATGGATTGTACAATAACTGTTCTTCCTAAATGCGAAATTTCAAAGTTCTAGCCATCTGCGGTGACTGCACAGATCGGTTTATGTCGGACCTTTTCGGAAACCCCGAATACCGCTTTTCTCCCAACCCAAACACCAGGCCGGTCAAATTTTAGCACAAAACATTACAAAATGAGCCAACTCGTGGGAAAAAACAACAATTTGGTTTCCAAAAAGGTCCGACACAAACAGGGCTGTACAAGCACAGAAGATGGCTAGAGACTGGAAATTTTGGATTTAGAAAGTAGAGAAATTGTACTTTCAGTATAGCAAACACAAAGGTGCTGATCAGCTTCGCATTTAATGCGAAGCTCAGGCTGATCTGCGCCTTTGTTTGCGCATATGCAGATTGTTGATTTTCTCATGTGACGGCTCAAATGTTACAACACGCATGAAGAACAAGCTGACTGTTTTTCCCCAATGAGGTGGCCATCCAGCTAGCATCAACCAAATCAAAAGGCAACGAACGAGAACAACAGAGAAATAAACACAAAAAGACAACCTGGAGATAAATCACGGTAGCACCGCCGTGGAATGGTCAGTAAATAAATAAGAGGACGGTTTAAATCGATTTTACGGGACCAAACACTCGCCCTTTGAATGCTTTGTTGTTGTAAAATGTTTGAAATACTTAATTTCAATCTGCTTACTGTACATGTGTGTTAAGCTGTACAGTTCTTGTTTTATCGAACCATTACGAAAACAGGCTCATGCAGTAAACATATTTTTCTTTCAACTATAAAATAACTGAAAATTCACCAGAACAATTTTGATGTTTTTCTTATTTTTGCTCAAAACATAGATTGCGGGTAACCTTCAGAACCGCCTCGTCAAGGCGGTTCTAACGAGTACCCACAATCTACTTTGTATGTTTTAGAGCAAAAATAAGAAAAATAGGTATACCCTTGCAAACCCCAGTTTTACTATATAAAAGTAGGGTTTAAGAGGGTATTCATTGCAAGGACATGTTTTCCTAATGTAACATACTGTTTTCAGTCTACGCGTATCAAAATTGAAGCTGTACCTTTCATTTGCAAGTATGACAATAAAAATCCTTCTGAAGGCATCAACTCATCGCTCATAAAATTTATAAACAGGGTTCTGGACTGTGTTTCACCTTGGAAATCCAACCCTCCCCCACAGAGCATGTTGTATCCTAGCGAGAATTCTCTCGGATTTTCATATATCTGTATAAAGGGTAAAAGTAAACAATTATCAAGACCGGGTGCAATCAAACCCAAAGGTCCATCAGGAAAACATGTCCGTGAAATGTATACTCTTTTAGACCCCACTTTTATATAAAAAATGGGGTTTGCAGGAGTATACCTATTTTTTTCTTATTTTTGCTCCAAAACATATATTGTGAGTACTCGTTAGAACACCTCGCCGAGGCGGTTCTAAGATGTAGCCAGAATCTATGTTTTGGATCAAAAATAAGGAAAATATCAAACATTTTCTACTGAAATTTTGAATTTCTACAGGTGAAAAACATCTCTATATGGGTGTGTTTTCATAATGAAATCCTAAAAGTGTAAACTCAGGTGGGTAAAAAACCTAACAATCATACAGCTGAGAAACATTAGGTACGGAATGGGTGACGCACAATAAAATTCTGTCCGAAGTTGAGAAATTCGAGTTTTCCTATAGCCTATAGGGGAATCCAGGTTATTTCGTTTTCGTGAACACTTTTGTCCCATGAACATTTAGTACTTCAAACAAATTAACATTGAAGTGTTTGCGAAAACGAAATAACCGGGATTTCGTATGTTGCATTTTTAGCTCGCCTGCACGAAGTGCAGAGAGCTATTGTTGTCACGTGTACGTGTACGCGTCACACTTTCGGTTAAAGTTTTTAGAAGTCTTGAACACGTAGATGTATCAAGTTGATACTTTGCATATTGGTAGATATTGGTCGGAAAGTTTATGCAGTACCATCATGACCCATCCTGGGTGACCTTGAGGTCAAGGTCACAGACTTAGAAATTGTATGTGAAAGTTTTTCATTAAAGATTTAAGAAGTCTATATCTGAACATGTTGATGGAATCAACTTTGCATGTTGGTAGATATTGGTCTGAAGTTTTATGCAGTACCATCGTGGTCCACCCTGCGTGACCTTGAGGTCAAGGTCACAGATTTAGAAATTTTTTGTTGAAGGTTTTCGTTAAAGTTGTTAGAAGTCTATCTATATCTCTTGAACATGTCGATAGATCAAGTTGATACTTTGCATGTTTGTAGATATTGGTCTGAAATTTTATGCTTTTACGACCGACCTGAGCGACCTTGAGGTCAAGGTCATGGGTCATAGATTTTGATAAATTTAGTGGCAAAGCAAAAGTCAGGCGAGCTACGCTGTCCTGCGACAGCTCTTATTCAATAAATGTTCAATTTCTGGATTGACTGTACCTATCTATCAGCCAGAAGAAGAAACGCTGTAGGCGAAAGCTCTTAAGGATGTTCGCTACTAACATTTGACATTTCGGAACTTCCGGTTTTTCTTTTCTTGAATATTTCGTAAACGGTTGGAGATAATTTCCTAATATTTCATATTTGGATACATATTGATAATATGCATCGAATAAGCCATGACAATTGTCAATCTAAGAAACTTCATTTTTTCACCCCATTTTCTGCAACTTTTCAGAAAATTTTAGTCGTCGGTAAAATTTAGGGGGTAGGGTAGATTAAACGTGAATATTACACATCTTCAAATTAATTGCACTAGTTCGATGTTCATTTTAGCAGCAGTATATGTGTACATGGTCTTCTAAGTCATTCTTTGTGTCTTTGGTGTGCTGGTTTTAAAATTTAAAGTGGTTTTATGAAATGGGCTTTTAGAAACAAAACAACCGAAAAAAAGGCTGAAAATGGCGATTTTCAAGCTGTTGGTTCTCTCTTATATGCTCACTACCCTATATATTTCTTTCTTTTATTCGAACAATATTACCAAGTTCTATGTTGTGTGAAAATACAAGAAAAAGTTTGAATCAACAAATATGGGTTTGGCACATTTCAAAATATTGTTTTTTTTCGACTTTTCAAGTATGGGGGTAGGGTTAGAAAAGGAATCGTAAAATTTTGTCATCCACTCAAAGTTGCAAATTTTTCTATGTTTTTGGTCCAAAATTGTCTGCGCAACGTAAATATTATGACGTTTGAAAGCATTCTAGGTGTATTTTTGTACAAGACAGGTATGTTTTAAAGAATTAAAAATTAAATTAATTTTACCAGATTTAAAACATGGTGCTCAGAGGTCTCATTCAGAGGCCTGTAGCTTGAAAAAATGCACACTACCCTATATTTATTTTGTTTTCAAATGTCTTGTGTTGTATTTTGGAATAAAAAAGTGTGGTTAGAAAAAAAGTTTGAATACTTTTTCATTGGCAGCGAACATCCTTAAATCTATCCTCAACTTCGTTTGTGTCACCGGTCATTTATCGATCTGTACATATACAATACCACATGATTCTCAGTAGAGAATTAGAAACCCAGAGAACATATCGCAAGCCGAGTTCAATTATTCCATACATTGACCTAAAAGTGTAATTCTCATTTTTCTAGAAGCAATGCAAGTGAAATAACTTACCATTAAAAATAAGAGCTGTTGCAGAACAGCGAAGCTCGCCTTGCTTGTGCTTTGCAACTAAATCTATTAAAAGGTCACTCAGGCGGGTCGCGTTGGTAAAGCATAAGACTTCAGAGCAATATCTACCAACATGCAAAGAATCAGTCTATCTACATATTCAATATAGACTTATATCATAAAATTTCTAAGTCTGTGACCTTGACCTCAGGTGAGTCAAGATGGTACAGAATAAAACTTATGAATAATATCTAACAGCAAAGTATCAACTAGATTCATCCATCTGTTCCAGCAATATACAGTTCAAAACACTTAAAGCAAAAGCTTTAACATAAAATTTCAAAGTCTTTGACCTTGAACTCAATGTCACTCAGGTGGGTCATGATGGTACAACATAAAACTTCAGACCAATATCTGTCATTATGAAAAGCATCAACTTCATCCATCTACATATTCAAGAGATACAGACATATTAAAATTAACTTAAAACTTTAACACAAAATTTCGTGGCCTTGACCTCAATGTCACCCAGGTGGGTTGTGATGATATAGCTTAAACCTTTAGACCAATATCTACGAACATGAAAAGTATCAACATGAACCATCAACATGTTCAAGACATATAGACTTATAAAAACTTTAACCAAAAACTTTAACACAAAATTTCTATGTCCGTGTCCACCCAGGTGGATCATGATGGTTAAGCATAAAACTTCAGACCAATATCTACCAACATGCAAAGTATCAACTTGATCCATCAACAACTTCAAGGAATATAGACTCATCAAAACTTTAACCAAAAACTTTAACATTTGAGCAATGCTGACGCTTACTTAAAGGCAGACGCCAGGGTGACTGCAATACTTTCGTACAGGTGAGCTAAAACAATTGATTTATTTTTTTCTTATTTGTGTATAAGGGATAACATACCCGGACGACATCTTTGTTGCAGCCCACAGTGAACTCTATATGCCAGACCGTAACGTTGTACCTAATGACATAGCCCTCCTCAGCTGTTATTATCCAAAGGCAATCGACATTCATGTCATAAACACCATCTTCGTTTTCGTCCGGAGATTGAATCATTCCAGATTTTACGGTAGAACGCTCGACACACCTTGTCAAGTTTTCTTAAAAAGATAAACAAGCCAAAGGCAGTGTAAAAACACACCAATCATTTATTCAATATAAAGATTCTGACATGTCAAAACATTACATTACGCAAACTTGCCCATGCAATACAGAGAGTGTTTTCAGAGTTTTTGGAAATATTTTGATCTTTTTTTATATTTTTTCGGTAAAACATATATTGTAGCTGAACGTTAGAACCGCCTTACGAGTAACCACAATGTACAGTATGCTTTGGATCATGAAAAATAGGTGTCTTCTGCAAACTTCTGTTGTGTTTTTATATATATTATATAAAGTTTGGGTTTAAGCGGCTCGAATACCATCCTATACCTTCCTAGACGGAATATTTCCATCGTTATTCCGTAAGACCTCTCCATGTAACGGGAGTGGAGCGAGGTCATAAAGTGTAACAAGGTGCAGGTTAGCTAGCTGATCTAATACCTTCCTAAAATGAAAACGCTACATATACGTTGACAAGACTTAAAACAAGTTAGCCCAAAGGGCAACGATCGCTCATCAGGGACCTATGTTGACCTTGTCGTAAAATAGGACAAGGTCATCACAGATGTCATTTAAAGGGAAAATCTTGCATAAATTGGGCAGTAATATTGAATGTTAATAATTCTGAAACATATTGTACTCTAGGGGCTCATTTACCCCAAGCCCGGGTAATATGTATGTATATTCTGAAACCTTTTGGCCAATCAAGGCCAAATAATTTTGTAAGAAACATCTATAGGAAGGGGTAACCAATATGTATATAAAATTCAAAGTCACATGACCAGGGCGGATGCGATGCCCATATAATGTAAAGAAAAATAAAAAAAAAAGTACTGCACTTCCTGACTCTCATGTGAGTGATCGCTTCAGTCCCTTTGGGCTACTTGATTGAGTATATAAACTTCTTTATATTTGTAAGCAAGCTCAGTTAAATCTGGGAGTTTGACAGGTAGAAGGCATAGACGATATTTATTGCAACAGTTTTGTTTTTCATATAATATACGTACATCAGGAAAACATGCCCATGCAATATTTACCCCCTAAACCCACTTTTATATAGAACAACTGGGAAAGGCAGGGGTATGCCTAGGTTTCTTAATTTTGCTCCAAAACAAAGATTGTGGGTACTCGTTAGAACCGCCTCGCCGAGGCGGTCCTAACGTGTACCACAATCTATGTTTTGATCAAAAATAAGAAAAGTATAAAAGTTTTTACACAGAATTTTTTTATATTTTACAACTTTTAAAATCTTTGTATATTGCATGAGCATATTTTCGTAATACACAGCTGTACAAGAACATATAGACCCTGAAAAGTTTTTTTTATGGAAACCGTTTTAAACCTTATCACATGTGTCTGTGATATTTATACAAAAATAAATAATAAGCAAATAACAGAATGTGTATGCCTTTTGAATAAATATGAGCCTGTGCTCACAATTTGGGTTCCGACCAGGTCCGACACAGAAAATGTTAGAGGCCGCAAATTTCAGATTTGGAAAATAGAGGAATTGTACTATCCCTGTAGCAAAAACAAATGCGCTGATCAGCTTCGCAGTTACTGCGAAGCTGATCTGCGCCTTTGTTTTCGCCTAAGTATGCAGATTGTTGGTTTTCCCGTGGGGCGGCTCATATATGCTTACCTTGGCAAATTCTTAGATGACAAAATCCCCAGACGATCAAAGGATCAGTTGTATAACAACCTGGCTTTCCCGACCCAAGAAAATCCCTGCAATAGTTACGTGCCTTCTTTACCGAGCCATCTAAGGGGAATAATTTGTCTTTGTTATCGACATGAGGATGTGGTGTTTGCGATGCCCAAGCCTGACATTGCTGACCTTGGTTTGTAACACTAACTGTGCCAGAGTATGGTGAGGATTTCAGCACTTTTAAACATGCAGATACTTTGTCTGAAATATTCATCAGAAAAGCAAATACGTTCACTCTTTGTTATGTGTTTGTTTATATCATTCAAACTAGTCTTACATTTGCAAATCCATGTCATAAATTGATAATAATCGCTTTTAACCGACCTCAAAGTAAGGTCACACAAATGACTACTCGTTAATTCAGTTGCACACAAGTGCTTTTGTACATTGGGTACTTGTGCAATCGTATGGTTATTTTGCTGAACATACAAATATCTAGGTACTATACAATCTTACAACTCCAGTGCCCTTGCATGTGGATTTTGAAAAGGTACAAGTAGGTAACGATCAGGAAAAGGCGCAATCAGAAAAAGATTCCCACTCCAAAAACCGAGGCGGAAAAAAAAAACAAACAAACTAACAAAAAGGAACTTATACCATGAATACATTTCGTAAGCCGAATGGCCACTCAGTTACCTAAACTTAATGGATCTATATTGAGGTAATAGATATAGAGTATATTCAAATTATTCTGTTTTTAAATATGACTTCACATCAGGAAAAAAATGTCCGTGTAATATATACCCCCTTATACCCCACCTTTATAATAGCAATACTGGGGTATGCAGGGGCATACCTATTTTTCTTATTTTTGCTCCAAAGCATAGATTGTGGGTAGATTGTGGGTACCCACAATCTTTGTTTTGAGCAAAAATAAGAACAATATCAATTTTTTTCAGCTGAAAATTTTCAAAGCTCAAAAAATGTGTGTATATTGCATGGGCAAGTTTTTGTAATGGATATAAAGTATAATTCAAATTATTTTGTTTTTAAATATGACTTCAATTTCAGTGAGTGAAGTGAAAAATATCAATATTTTACGAGGGTGGGTCAGAAAGTTCTGTCAAAGGTGTTACAACTTTGTTAATAGACATGATAGGTTGCTACACTATACCTTCATTGAAAGGGCTACATCTCTCCTTTATAATGATGCCAAAACAATGCACGAAAGAAATAAATACTTCGAAATAGACGCCTTGAAAAACACCTGGGGTAAAACCACTGGCAAGTTTTCTTGTATTTGTGAATATTATTTAAAGAAAAACGACTTCAAAAAAATATAATCCATGCAATATATTTTTCAAACATAGATGAATATATCCTGCAAAAGTCAAAATCATTCAACTGAATTTAATTGAGTTATTGCAAAATGAAATATTGAAATTGGCTTGTTGTACATACATTAAAATTACAGTTGGAATAAAAATAGCATTTATTGACATCTACACGTTTTTCTGTGAGCTAAATGCATTTAACCATTGTATTGTTTCACCCTAGTGTGCTCTATAGTAAACTCATAAAAAGCAAGCAAATATAATGGTTCAATGGTGCCAGAAATGCTATAGGAGTACTATTTTAATGACGTCATATATATCGCTTTATTATAAAATCAGCATAGCATCGATAACGGTAATTTTTGTCACATTGCTTTTCTAAATATACTGTTATTTATCACTGTAAAAATGGAGAATATTTGATCGGAAGTTATAACGATATTATAACGCATGGAACGCACACAAAAATATTCACAAATTCAAGAAAACTTGCCAGTGGTTTTACCCCAGATATCTTTCAAGGCGTCCATTTCGAAGTATTTATTTCTTTCGTGCATTAATTTGGCATCATTATAAAGGGGAAATGTAGCCATTTCAATAAATGTATAATACAGCAACCTAGCATGTCTAGCATTAATAAAGTTATAACACCTATGACAGAACAGAACTTTCTGACCCACCCTCGTATAAATGACGAATATCTATATTTTTCACTTCACAATTGAAATAAAGGCCAAAGTTAAGAGAAGCGTTATGGACTTTTCTGTATATTTAAAAACAAAACAGGGTACAAGTAGGCAAAGATCAGGAAAAGGTGGAATCAGAATAAGATTCCCACTCCAACAACCGAGGTGGGAAAAACTAAATTGACAATAAGGTAATTATACTATTAAAATGTCGTAAGCCGAATAAGCAATTCTTTTCCCAATAGGCGGCCACTAAGTTACCTAAACTTAACTGAAGATATGAAAACATACATAAGGCGCCAACAACACAAACAATTTAAACACCAATACATAAAACAAAAAGAACCACCACAGATGTATCGCCTAGGAACGATCAGTGATATAAAGTTACTGGCGGGCTTAAATCGATTCTACATAGCCAAAACCTCACCCTCAGCTTCTGCAGTGGTTCATAACATTTAGTTAGTTTCTTCGGTCCTCGTGGTGAATCTCTGAAGATACGATGGCGGGATATTTAGAGGCACTGGCATCAAATGTTTGTAACCATTGACAAAATCGTCAATTGAAAAGAGGAAACATTAGCATATTTCAGCTATGAACAGCTATTTACCGACTACAAATATGCATTGCAAAGATATAGCATAAACATACACGTATATTGACATAATTATTATATCACAAATGTCCTAACAATAAAAAGATGTGTCTACTGGGACAACCCTTAAAGTATTTGGACAATAACGCCAATTAGGCACAAGGGAAAAATGCTCGTGAAAAGTATACCCTCTTAAACCTCATTTTTGTATAGTAAAATCGGGGTATACATTTGTCTACCTATATATCTTTTTTCTCACCAAACCATACATTGTGGGTACTCGTTAAAATCGCCATACCAGTGAAGCTTTCAATTTTTACTGTTGAAAAAAATCTCTACATCGCATGAACAAGTTTTTGTAATGACCTACCATGAACCGTAGAGAACGTAAGGTTGAATCCGCTGGGACCAATGAATTTCCGCAGAAATTGGGTTCTAAGATTAACATATAATCGATTCGATCTGGTCCGACTTTTCTCCGGAATTACATCTCCACAAAGCCCAACCAGTCTGCCTAAGTCATCTGTAAGCTAAAACAAGTTGCAAATTTACAATTATTCTCATTAGCTGCATGTTGCCAAATCTAAAGGGTCACTGATGAGGCTTGAGTAGCCGAAACCGTGGTATGACCCACCTTTTTTCTCATTAATATTTTCCCTGCTCTTAAAGGATCGGTTTCAAGTTTTAATAACACGCTGTTATCGGTTAAGATTCGGAAAAGGGACTAATAATAAAAATAATAATAATAATAATAATAATAATAATAATAATAATAATAATAATTAAAATAATAATAATAATAATAATGATAATAATAATAAAAATAATAATAATAATAATAATAATAATAATAATAATAATAATAATAATAATAATAATAAAATTAATGGTCGTTCGTCTCTCAGTAATGAGAATGACCATTTTTATTTCTTGAATATTGGATGTTCATGTTTGTTGGTGAGTTCTTTGATGGCTGACCTGGCCAGTTCTGGCTCTTAATTGTCGGAATATGAGGGTGGTCCATTGGCATTGGCTTTGCATCCTCTGTGCTTTGTTTAAAGCTTCACAGGCACTCTTTTCTTCATAATAAGCTGCTCCGTTGTTGAAGAGATTACACCACTTTGATCACTCTTTGCAGCTCGTTCCCAAGACTGTAGTGGTGTGTCGTAACTGCAGGGTGTCTTAGTAGCGTTTCTTCTGGCCACCGTAAGAGCGCTTTCCCTCATGTAAATTTTCTGTCGAAGCCGCTCATCAGGCGCTCTTATATTATGACCAGTCCATCTTAGTTGTGTAAGTTTAAAGACTGTATGCACACTTGGCATCCCTGCCTTCTTCAGGACCTCTATGTCTGGAATGTTGTTATGCCAGTTTATTTTAATAGCTCCATAAGATTGAAGTGAAGGAGGTTCCGTGCGATGAGTTTGTCGAAATATGATTTTAAACCCTGTTTACTAAATTGTCACATAGAGGAAATTGGACAATAAGGCTCACTTTATTTGGCGTGTAATGGCAGAAGGGCTTGTCTCACTTCCTCTGACCAAAGTCGATTACACTATGGCCATTTCAGAATGTATGCGACGCCTATCTCCTGCATAATATTTATATTAGATTTGGAACCAATTTATACAGTTAAAAAAGGCAGCATAGTTATCACCATGATTGGGTTAAAGACCTAAGCATCAGACTGTCGCATAACATATAAGGTATAACCGATACGTCTGTAACGTGTCATGTTTTTCTGAATTGAAAAGAAAGAAAATGTGTCTTAAATTTGTAAACCAAGTCACCATAAAATTTTGGTTCCGAAAGTCCCTCACGTAAAAGCGTCCTTAGCCCAACATTAAATTTCGGAAATGAACTCATAGTGTCTGCGATAAAATTTCGATTTTTTTCAAAGTTTATGGTACCTATAGCCTTGTTGAAGAAGTTTTGCTGTTGAAGTCTGACGCCCGACCCACCTGCGTGCAGTCAAAATAGTAGTAGGTGAAGAATGAAAAGGGTACAAGTAGGCAAAGATCAGGAAAAGGCGCAATCAGAAAAAGATTCCCACTCCAAAATCCGAGGTGGGAAAAACCAAACTAACAATCAGGTACTTTATACCATGAAACATATCGTAAGCCGAATGAGCAGCTATTTTCCCAATAGGTGGCCACTCAGTTACCTTAACTTAACTAAAAAAATGAAAACATACATAAGGCGCCAACAGCACATTTAAACACATAAAACAAAAAGAACCACTACAGAGGTATCGACTTGGAACGATCAGTAACACAAAGTTACTGGCGGGCTTAAACCGGTTTTACAGGTACCTAACCTCACCCTCAGCTTCCGCAGTGGTATGGATTATGGAACCGTTTTATGGATTACTGTCCAATTTTCTTCCTGTAAACAAAACTAGGATTGATTGCAAGTATCTGTTAGGAAAGCTTATCCCGTGCTGTCTTGATTGTATTTGAGACATCCAGTCTCTGTCTCTTAGGACCTTTCTTGCCCTGTGGTCGCTTCGTAGGCTGGCTTCTTACATTGTGTAGGTTGAGTTTACTGCCAACTAGTCTATGATCTGTCCAGCAGTCAGCGTCATACATAGTCTCTGTCACTCTGACATCCTGTTTGTTTATTCTCCGCACTATGGCCTAGTCTAAGAGATGCCGAGGTTTGAATCGGAGGTGCAGCCAGGATGTTTTGGCCTGTGTCGGTGATTAGAAGATCGTATCCAGCACACAACCTAATAGCAAGTGACAATTGCTGTTGCACTTTCCAACACCTTCTGGACCTATAACTCCTTCCCAGGTCTTGTGGTCTGTACTGGCTTTGGCAAGAAGTCGCCAAGAAGGATAAGTTTGTTTGTGTACTATGTGTTCAAGAAATAACGTCGTCTAAGTCATTATAGAACTTGTTATTAAGTCCTCATCCGGATTGGTCATCGTAGTCACACAGGCACTGACAATTCTTGGATGGTTATTTCCTGATACATGAAGTCTTTGATATCTTTCGACAAGCCAAGAAGTATGTTTGAATGGAAAAGCCAACAAGCTTCCCGCCTCTCTTCACGTTTGCGTTCACTTCAGAAGAAAATGTATTATATCCAACACCAACTTATGTGATCATCCAACCTCTGCGAACCGAGTCTCACTCAGTTGCTGCTATCTGTATACTATACCGTCTAAGCTCTCTATCTACAGGCTATCTGACCCAGCACTGTCGATAAATGTTCGCGCATTTCATATGCCAATTTCAAAGGAGAACTTTTTTCTCCCGATTTTGTCCACTTGAAGGAATATTTTCATCATCCAGTGAAAGCCAAAAACTCTGCATTTCAATTCTAATATTTACATTTTATATATCATCAGGAAAACATGTCCGTGCAATGAATACCCCCTTAAACCCCACTTTTATATAGTAAAACTGGGGTATGCAGGGGTATACCTATTTTTCTTATTTTTGCTCCAAAACATAGAGTGTGGGTACTCGTTAGAACCGCCTTGCCGAGGCGGTTCTAACGTGTACCCACAATCTATGTTTTGAGCAAAAATAAGAAAAATATCAACATTTTTCTGTTGAAATTTTCAATTTTGGGTACTGAAAAAGAATCTCTATATATTACATGGGCAAGTTTTCGTAATGTCTATTAAGTATCCGTCGTTTATAACAGATTACCATAGCTAATTGACAGTATATTTGGCATAAAATCCAACCATTACGAAAACATGCCCATGCAATATACAGAGATTTTTTCAGCTGTAAAAATTGAAAATTTCGTTGGATTTTTTAAGATATTTTTCTTATTTTTGCTCAAAACATAAATTGTGGGTACACGTAAGAACCGCCTCGCCGAGGCGGTTCTAACGAGTACCCACAATCTATGTTTTGGAGCAAAACTGAGAAAAATAGGTATACCCCTGCATACCCCAGTTTTGCTATACAAAAGTGGGGTTCAAGGGGGTAGACATTACAAGGACATGTTTTCGTGATGTAAACGGAATTCTGAAACAACTTAAATGTCATTTACTATCATGGTGATAAGCGACCGATATGAGTAAATACGCAACGCCATCGGTTGTCTTCGAAGATGATATAAAATTTACAATATCGCAGCAGAGGAAAATGCAGGATTCAGTTCATATCAATGTATTATATTCGCCAGAATAAATAGTCTTTTGTAATACATATTGAACGTTCATTTATAATTTTACTTATTATAACGTAGCAACTAAGAAATAAGCCGCCTCATGAGAAAAACGACAATCTGCATATGCAAAAGTAACTGCGAAGCTGATCAGCGCCTTTGTTTTCACTACACCGATAGTATAATACCTCTACTTTCTAAATCTAGAATTTCCAGCCTCTAGCCATCTTCTATGTTTATATAGCTGGGTGTGTGTCGAACCTGGTCGGAAACCACATTGTTGGTTTTCCAACGAGGAGGGTCATATAGTTTGCTAACCAGCACTTGGTCTGTGCATGCCCCGATATTGTGATACACGAATTCGTATTCAATAATGTTTCCTTGTTCGGTCTCGACGATCCACTGACAATCAAGGTTGAAGTCGTGCTGACCATCTCCATTAGCATCAGGGGCGACGATAAAGCCAGAGTCGGAGATTATTCGCTCTACACAATTCTGCTTGGTTTCTGAAATATCCCCTTCAACCTTTGTCAAAAATGACTATTCATATCCCATTCGGCCTTAGTGAAAAATGACTATTCATATCCCATTCGGCCTTAGTGAAAAATGACTATTCCTTTTCGAATTATAAACAAAATGCAAAACGTTACCTATGGTTGCTTGTGGAATCTTTGAAAAAAAAAGGTACAAGTAGGCAAAGATCAGGAAAAGGCGCAATCAGAAAAAGATTCCCACTCCAAAAACCGAGGTGGGAAAAAACCAAACTAACAATCAGGTACTTATACCATGAAACATATCGTAAGCCGAATGAGCAGCTATTTTCCCAATAGGTGGCCACTCAGTTACCTTAACTTAACTAAAAATATGAAAACATACATAAGGCGCCAACAGCACAAAAAAATTTTAAACACCAAGACATAAAACAAAAAGAACCACTACAGAAGTATCGACTAGGAACGATCAGTAACACAAAGTTACTGGCGGGCTTAAACCGGTTTTACAGGTACCTAACCTCACCCTCAGCTTCTGCAGTGGTTCACAACATTTAGTTAGTTCTTCGGTCCTCGTGGTGAATCTCTAACTAGTCAATGAATCATCAAGAACAAACAAATAAATCATGATAAACATCCTGATGAATCAAAAACCAGGACTCACAGATTGAGTAAGCTGCCCGACGATGGAGATCCCTGGGCGCCGAATAACCTACTAACTCCGGAGCAAAAGAAAAACACCAGTTGGACCCCGGTGGGCCAAGCAACAGACAAGAAGCTCCGGCCCCAACCAACTAAAATGAATAGCTTTAAGTCGGGGCCATCATAGAGTCTGACGCCCGACCCACCGGCGTGCAATTAAAGAAGGCAGCATAGCCACCAACCACGACTGGAAACTCGATTATAGGCTACTTTTGTGTAAAAATAATATGGGCCTTATATACACTTGAGGCCAAAAGTTTTGCACGGGTGACAGTTCGAGTAAACCCCAAAAACCAATTTAAAAAAACAATAAAAATCAAACGCAGATTATATAGAAGACGTAACTTACACACAATATTGCTACAAGTTAGTGTAACATGACGCTATTAACGTTATGTTATCCTATCGTTTGTACCAACGTTTCTGCTTACGGTACTATCAAAAGAGATCATGAATATGACAAAGTTGTCTGCTTTTAAAAGGTGGAAATTAATAGTATACCGTTTCGATAAAATCGCTTGCGCTATTCATTTTTCGAGGGGACACATGTATACACATGTATACATACATGTACATAATTCTTTGTTCCGTAAACATGAATTATTTGGTCACAAGCAGAACTTTTGGACTTACATATACCATTCAATCAAACGACTCATATTGAAGAAAACATGCCTAACATAGAATTTTTGAAGTTGTACAAATTTAAAATTTTCAGTAGAAATGGTTTGATAATTTTCTTATTTTTGCTCATAACATAGATTGTGAAAAGACGTTAGAACCGTCTCTGGGAGGTGGTTCTTACTACATGTAGTACCCACAATTTATGTTTTGTAACAAAAATAAGAAAAAAGGCATACCCCTGCATACCCCAGTTTTGCATATAAAAGTGGGGTATAAGGGGGTATATACAGCTCGGTTTCAAAAATAATAAACCCCTGCAATGTCGCATAAATAGTTGACCCTTTCGCGTGTATTATACAGATCTCTAGCGAGTAGTTATGGAACAGACGTACATGGAACTCCTATATTTTTTATACATGTATATACCTATGTGTGTTTGAAAGGTATAAAGTATGTTTAGTTCATTGAGAGCCTGGCGCTTTAAACATATACCCAAATTTTATCCTATTTTAACTTGGTTTTTCGAATGATTCGGATCGTTACGATGAAAGTATTGCGCAAAATGCCAATATCTGGTAAAACATTTGTGTATAAACAAGTACTTAAGACGCATACAAAATTTCATTTAATTCGCCCAATTCTACAGTACAGAAACAACGATTCTATAAACACAATCATTATTTGATTTGCAACGTAAAAAAAAACGTTTCAGATTTGAATAAACGATATCATCAATGACTTGTGATAGTCAGTTTATGTATTGACATTTTTAATAGGTCACTTGTTAATATCGGGTAGGTCCTCCTTTAGCTTTATAAACTGCTTCTACCCGTTTGGGCATCGAATCATACAGTGCCATTATTTCCTTTCGATTTATGGAATACCATAGGGACGTTATGTTCTCCCAAAACTTTGCTTTATTGTTTGGCGTTTTATTTGTCTGTTTCTTCATAATGTCCCATACCTTTTCAATTGGATTTAAGTCTGGTGAATTTCCAGGCCATGGTAACACGTCTACACCCCTATCTGCCATAAAGCGTTGTGTAGAAGCAGAAAAATGGCATGGTGCCTTATCATGCAACAATATGTAATTTTTAATGGGGTATGCCAAGCAATCACATTTCAGTTTGATATCACCAAGAATTTCAGTTTGATATTTGATACTATTTAGGTTTCCATTTACCATCTTTAACTGTGATTTTTCCATAATAAGATATAGCACCCCAAACTTGAATACTTAAGGGATGTTTAACCTTAGAATTGATGCAATCTCTGCTTTCATCAGAAAATATAACTTTGCGCCAGTGCTGTTTTGTCCAATTGCTATGCGCTTTCGCCCAGAGAAATCTTTTACTTCGTTGTTCTTTTGTAAGAAGAGGTTTTTCAATAGGAACATAGCTCTTTGAAGTAGTCGGCCATTCGATGTACGGCTTATTTAATTTGGAAATTATCATAGATAAATTGTTTTATCTGAGCCAATGTCATGCGCCTGCAGTGTAATATCTGCCGGATAATCAAACGTTCTTGTCGCTTTGATAAAGTCCCGTCATGGACGCTCATTGAGAAGGCCATCTTGTTTGAAGCGTTTGTAGCGATACTTGATAACGCTGAGTGGCGCTTCCTGAGATAGAAGGTGGAATATTTGCCGCCAGGAATGACCAGCTTCCCTCAGTGATACTATTTTTACAGTCTGATCTCTTTTCTTTTCTGAAAGAAATTTCATCGCTTAAATAATTCTGAACATAATTTTGAAAGACACAAAACGTTCATTACTGCAGCTAAAATTACAAACTCTTGCATGTCTTGAATCAAAGACACTTTGCTTTTGTTTTGTTAATGACTTATCTTCCTAGTAAAAAGTTATCCGACATTTAGGGTTAGAGCTAGTATTATTGGGAGCTTTACTTATACCTTTTTGTATAAGGACACGACTTGGTGGAGATCGGAATCGAACCTAGGAACTCTTATTGCGGTATCCGGACCTCTACCAGTAGACCCACCACGCTCCCCTAAATCATGGAGGTAAATTATATTTACAACAAATAAGGCGTTTCATATTTGATTATGGTCTTACAAATTCCCGTTGAAGACCTTATGAAATAATTTGACAAATATCGTAATAAAAATGGGTACCTCTCTTAGAATTTCCTGCCATTCTTTATTACAAAACACATTAACAGACCATAAGAAATGTACAATGTAATGTATACATGCACGAGATAAGCAAAACCACTGGATTGAAACATGTGTCCTGTACGTTCCGGTATACTATGCAAAGAAACAGAAGACAGATTGAAGGGGTCAATTTATTATGCGACAAAGTGGTAGCATATGACTTTGAAAACAACATGGTTGAATTCGACCGTTGTTTCTATGCCTTAGAATTGGGCGAATTAAACGAAATTTTGTATGCGTCTTAAGTACTTGTTTATACACAAACGTCATACCAGATATTGGCATTTCGCGCAATACTTTCATCGTAACGATCCGAATCATTCGAAAAAACAAGTTAAAATAGGATAAAATTTGGGTATATGTTTAAAGCATCCTGCTTCCTGGCCAGGCTCTCAATGAACTAAATATACTTTATACCATTCAAACACACATAGGTATATATACAAAATATAGGAGTTCCATGTACGTCTGTTCCATAACTACTCGCTAGAGATCTGTATAATACACGCGAAAGGGTCAACTATTTTTGCGACATTGCAGTGGTATATTATTTTTGAAACCGAACTGTATTACACGGACATGTTATTCTGATGCAAAGCATTATGCGTTTAATAAGTTTTATAAGTTTTATAATAAAAGTTAATATTCACCCTCATACTTTATATATAACCAAATTTCTCCTACTGTTCATGTCTTGCCAGTGACGATTATTAAAAATACAGAACAGTTGTCAATTTATTTCTAAATATTGAGGGGGTATATTGATAAGTAAACGCAGCTGTATATGTCCAAAAATGAGTCTGATTTCTCCATCATCACAGACTTCATAATTTTAAACTTTAAGGAAGAAACTTTTCATACATGAAAACTTTCTAAATAATTCTGATTCTATAACAAAATCTCCAAAACATCCATTCTTCACGAAAATATCATTCTGAAAAGTATCATGGTCAAAATACCCATTCCTTTTAATTCAATGAAATCTGCCCACTGACCACAAAGCAGCATTTTTCCAATCCTGTATCGCAAAACATGTCTACTGTGTCACAAGAAAAATAGTGATGCCTTATTCATCACAGATAGATAGACATACAGACATACATTATTAAGCATGAATTACCCTCATATGCGATATATGACAAGCGTGAATTACCATTTTAAGCATAAATTTCCCGCTTATATGCGCTACATGTTGACAATGAAGAACCCTCTTAAGCATGATTAACCCATATATGTGTTAAGCACAAATGAAAACCCTTATATGAGTTAAGTGCGAATTACCCTCATATGCGTAAGCGCGAATTACCCTTACATGTACATGCGTTAAGCGTGAATTACCCTTACATGTACATGCGTTAAGTGTGAATTACCCTTGTATGCGTTATATGTTAAGCTAAAGCCTTTGCCAGTCCCACTTCCATCAGAGAAAAACTGTAAATACAGAAGTACCGACACCGTCTCGCCAACCTGAGGTTCACCCTCAAAGCCACAAGAGTATATTCTGGCAAAATTTTCACTTCTTACATTGTCTATTCCGGTCCCAATCTGCAATTGAGAGCATAGCATATTAAACTTATCTGCTCTTAACTGTCATGGGACATAATACAAAATTTTCGTCAAATAAGCTTAATCCGCTAAAATAGGTAATGCCCCCGTAGATCGTCGAAACCGATATACCTGAGTTTCACCGACAATGGGTTACCTGTAGCTTGTGTTAGAGTTTTGACTGATCATTGATTTATGAATAGTACAAGTGTACTGTAGACAACAAAACAGGTATATTTAAATGAGATGTTCATTGATTGGTCTAAAAAGTGTAGATTAATCATATGTAAACAAAAAATATTGTATGTTGGTTAAATTTCGTTATCTGATTTAATCACAGTTTTGTCTCAATAGGCTCTGTACTAGGCTTATAGGATGAATATACAATATACAACCATGGTGAAAATCATGGCACAAGATAGAGATGAAAAACAAGACATTTTTTTTTCTTGTTAATCTAAAAGTACAAGAAAACACTTTCCTATCGTTTGACAAAATCGGACAAATTAGAAAATCTAGAATGTGTCACAACGTTGTATTTCAGATTGGACATAAAATTGCAATTGAGGAAGCAAGCGGTTAGAAAGAAGACCATTTAAGTTCAGTATCATGTGAAACAGAAGTTGCCGAATCGTCTGTGGTTGGGCCCTACCCATGCACTGCCGATGTAGAGCGCTCATTTTTTTCAAAATCGGTTTTACGATCTAAAGAAATTGCATGGTCATTTTTCTGACCTCCTACTTGTTAAAATGCATGTAGCACGACTCTGTTTGCATTTACAGAATAGATTCAAAGTTCACGTTACAGCCAAAGAATAAAATTATTATGTGTAATGAAAACTTTCGCATGAAATGAAATGAGCCGCATCGTGAGAAAACCGGAATTTTGCCTATGCGAAAACAAAGGCGCAGATCAGCTTCGCGGTAACCGCGAAGCTGATCAGCGCCTTTGTTTTCGCTACACGGATAGTACAATTTCTCTTCTTCTTAAATCCGAAATTTCAAGCTTCTAGCCTGCTTCTGTAACTGTACAGGCCGGTTTATGTCGGACCTGGTCGGAAACCCCGCAGACCGGTTTTCTCACGTCGCGGCTCAAATGAGAGACAGAGCGTTAATTTAGAAAACGAGTGTAGCATTTTCACTTTTGTTCAGTAAACATGTATTATGAGTGTAAGATGTTGACTGAAATCTGTTCATGGGCCTCAGTTCGACATTTCTCGAAATACCTTCTGATGTTCACTACGACATTTTGCCCATGCGATATACAGACATTTTCCTCAGTGGCCAAGATAGAAAATTTCAGTGAACAATTTACAATTGATATTTTTGCTCAAAACATTGATTATGGTAGACATTAAAATCGCCTTGTCGAGTTTTTGTGTATAAAAGTTCGGTTTAAGTGCGTATACATTCCTCGGATATGCTTGCCTGATCTAAACTGGTCATCGTGACATATTTGTCAATCTACAACCGCCACTTGTCACTGCTGGTAATCACGTGATACGCAATGTTTATAAAGTGTGTAAATCGTAAACAAATAGCCGCCATCGTCCTCGAGTTCAAGGTACATGTAAGTCTATCGAGTTTTCTTTCAAATGGTGAGATGTAATGACGGATGAATATGCTCAGTCGATGCAGGGTATCATATTTAGTGAACCATGTACAGGCTGATCTTGCATAGTGTTTTGTTTTTGTGAACACTTCATCCCCATTATCAAAACCGACTGTTGCCATGTACACCCAATATTTGTTTTTGGCCTAATGCATTCTTCCTGCAACTATCTGTTCTTTTCTTAGACCTATCATATCATTCTTTTCTAAAATAACAATGACCGCCACTTAAAAGTGCTAAAGGTCATATGAAGAAAGATGATCAACATCATCGGCATAGCATCCCTGTACACATGCAATGCGGATTGATACCATGCACAATAAAACGACAGTCGTCTGTTTTCGTTTCTTTGTACTGACTCACTTCGTCGATATATGTATTAATCGCTAGGGCCTAGGGGATTTGAGGCCTGATTTCAACCTCATGCGTTGGTAAAAAATTGAATTTTGAAATTTTGAGGAGAAAAATATTGCAAATAACAGGTATATGTCCCTGCTTATAAAGTTGTAGCACAGTTATCCCACCCCTGATCCGAGTCATGGACACAAAGTCCCTACCAGCAGCAAATGTAAAAACATGTCGATGACTTTTTTTCGTTTTAGCCTGCCTGAGAGCGATATAGAAATCGTGTATTAGTCCGGAATCTTTCCCCGTATATGTCGTGAATCAGAAATGTAGAACAATGTGTCGGATTAATGAAATTAAGCCCAATACATCTGATGCACTTTTATCTTCTACGTAAGACATTCAGGTGCACGGGAATATTGGTAGTACAAATCTGTCTCCTGAGCGAGAGGATCTGTATAAGACCTATCTCGGCGAAAATGTGACCTCTTGCCCCCGATGTTCACTTACCCTAATTTCCCTAAGTATCGCGTATTCAATAGCAAACACTGACGGAAAATAAGATAACAGTATGTGTGGGAGGAATCAATTTGATATTGATATGATGTGTGCATGATATCCAGTAAAGAAATCCACTTGTCAAATCGCAGAATTTGCGTTTATCCGTTCAGAAACGACGTCAGCACTATTTATACGATCAAGACAGGTAGTAATGAATTACACGGTCATGATTAATACATAAAATATTTTAAATATTACAAAAAAAAATATAGCGTTAGTGTGCATGGTAACATTTTAGTATTAGTAAAGTTTTGAAGTGTTTGAAACAAACTATGGACAATGGAGAGAAGATAATTTGGGGTTACGTAACGTTAACTGTAGCGTAACGCTATTGTAACTTATGTAACGTCAGTTGTCAAGTAAAAATAGTTTAGAGACGGCGCCATACTATCGATGGGCCTAGGAATAGTATTTTAATAATTAATAGATTATGGTCAACTCATATTCGGAGTTACCTGATTTTGCTTTGATTCCATAATCGGGAATATCGTCGTTACAAACTGGTAGCAGAGCGAGGTTAAAAGAAAACTCAAAACAGAAAATTCGTCTCGGATCATTGTAGAAGTATGGCAAGACAAATGGAGAATCTAGAAACGGAAAAGGACGTTGCTCAATCGCAATTCTGTCGTGCAGAATATAATATGCAATCTTTCACAAAGACACAAGAGTTGCCAAGCCGTAAGGAAGTTTTCGACGCGCTTGGCATGTTGGACAAATGGTCAGAGAGTGCAATGGACATAATGTCAAACTTATTCGATCTCTATGACCAAAACGGTATGTTTGAGAAACAGCTAGCAATCGCAGACGAGATAGAAATGCTAGAGGATAGATATTCGAAAGCTAGCGAGGTAGCTATGAGATATTTAGAGTCACTTAGGTCTAGAAAATCGCCTGATCATTACATGTTAACAACGGAGAAAGCGATTGATGAGGAGGTAAGAGGTCAAACTTTTTCTCTCATGGAGGGGAACTGGCGGGTGCCAACGGAGATGTCGAAAGCAATGATTGTATGCATGAACGAAAACGCTTGCACGGAGGGGAATATATCTCAGTCGTTGAAGAAGTCGCAGTTGTCGAAGAGGTCGAAGTCGTTGAAGAGGCCGCCGTCGTTGAGAAAGTCGCAGTCGATGGAGAAGTCGCAGTCGTTGAGGAGGTCGCCGTCGTTGAAGAAGTCGCAGTCGTCGAGGAGGTCGCAGTCGTCGAGGAGGTCGCCGCCATTTAGAAGGTCGCAGTCGTTGAAGAGGTCGCCGTCGTCGAGGAGGTCGAAGTCGTGGAAGAGGCCGCCGTCGTTGAGGAGGTCGCAGTCGTTGAGGAAGTCGCAGTCGTTTAGAAAGTCGCAGTCGTTGGGGAAGTTGCAGTCTTTGAGGTCTCCGTCGTTGAGAAGGTCGCAGTCGTTGAGGAGGTCGCAGTCGTTGAGAAGGGCGACGTCGCCGTCGTTGAGGAGGTCGCCGTCTGTGAAGATGTCGCAGTCATCGAGGAGGTCGCAGTCGTCGAGGAGGTCGCCGCCATTTAGAAGGTCGCAGTCGTTGAAGAAGTCGCAGTCGTCGAGGAGGGCGCAGTCGTTGAGGAGGTTGCTTTCGTTGAGGAGGTCGCAGTCGTTGGAGAGGTCGCAGTCGTCGAGGAGGTCGCAGTCTTTGAAGAGGTTACTGTCGTTGAGCAGGTCGCAGACGTTAAAGAGGTCGACGTCGTTGAGGAGGTCGTCGTCGTTGAGGAGGTCACAGTCGTTGAAGAGGTTGCATTTGTTGAAAAGGTCGCAGTCGTTGAGTAGATGCCAGTCGTCTAAGGGGTCTCAGTCGTTGGGGAGATTTCAATTGATGAAAAAGTTTCAGTCGTGGAATAGGTCAAAGTGGAAGAGGTATCGACTAAGGAAGAGGTTTGGGTTGTTCAAGAGGAATCGATTGAAGAAGAGGTCTCAATATAGGAAAAAGTGTCGTTTATGGAGGTCTTGGTTAAGAAAGAGGTCTCATTTAAAGAAGAGTTCTCGGTATATGAAGGGCTCTTGTTCATGGAGTCGATATCGGCCTCAAAAGAAACAGAGGGGCACAGCAAGGAAGCAGATCAGGAGGTGCGCGTCTGTGAGGAGTCTTATATCAAATGGGAGATGGAATGCATTTATGAGGCATGCGTTGAGGAAAAAGTCTGTGTCGAAGAAGACGTCCACGTCGAGGAAGTTGTCAGAAATTAGGAAGATACGTTGTTTTAGGAACCGATGCAATTGCAAAAGAAAAAAAGAAATACGCACAATCCAACAGTCTGCCATTAATTTATATTGCAAAATGTAAACGCCTTCCGCAAAGAATGACTCGAATCTTTGTTAATTGCATTTAAAGATTGTTTTAATGACAGTGCCTCAAAATAGTTTGCATAATTGTTGAACTGTAGCTTCAATATCGAAGAATTGAATTAGGATATCTACATTGTACAATTCAAACGTTCAAGGTCTAAATTTTTAGCAGAATTTATTCTAAAATGCATATGTCAAAATATTATTATTTTGAGGAGGGGAAAATGGAGAGAAGATAATTTGGGGTTACGTAACGTTAACTGTAGCGTAACGCTATTGTAACTTATGTAACGTCAGTTGTCAAGTAAAAATAGTTTAGAGACGGCGCCATACTATCGATGGGCCTAGGAATAGTATTTTAATAATTAATAGATTATGGTCAACTCATATTCGGAGTTACCTGATTTTGCTTTGATTCCATAATCGGGAATATCGTCGTTACAGACAATATGTTCTAAACTGGATTGAGCACTGACCGCTATAAGTTTTATAGCAATCAACATGCTCAATTTGAAGTTATTTTAAAAGAAAACAAAACTGATGACGTAATTTGTTTACATTTTGGTGTGTATGGATACATTGGCGGTCACATGATTACCAGCAGCGCCTGTGTAAGCTTTTTTCTTGAATACTTAAAAGTGCACGTCCAGTGATACAAATCCTTAACTTATTATGTGACATCACATCACGAGCTCATCATGAAAAGTATACGCCCTTAAACCTAACATTTATATTGTAAAACTGAAGTTTACAGGGGTATTCATTTTTTTTTTCTTATTTTTACTCCATAACATAGGTTGTGAGTACTCGTTAGAACCACATCGCCGAGTTCTAACGTGTACCCACAATCAATGTTTTGAGCAAAATTATTAAAAATATCAAAACTTTTCCACTGATTTTTTATTTTTACGACTAAAAAATCTCTGTATATTGATTGCAGGTTTTCGTTACATTTTTCAAAAGTTAGTGAGCTGTTAAACAGGCGAAAAAGGAGAAATGTAGCGCTGTTTTGTTTTTTTTGTCATCATCAAACTATACTTACTCGCAAAAGAAACCACATTTTCTTGAAAATGATCATTTTGATGACGTTTTAAGTGATGTGGCTAATGTATTTTTACAATAAGTAACAATCAACCAAAATTAGACTTGTATAACATGTTTCATAATGAAGTTGCGATGACGTTTGTGTATGAGCTCGTGTATTACAAAATTCTATCTAAAACATTCACGATTAATGCGATTTGAAAACAGATGACATGACGTAGTGGCCGGATCTCTAAACTAAAGAAATTGTAACAAATATAAGGACAATACTACATGTAAGCGATCCCAGTGGTAGCGTGCTTCTGTCGACATCAGCCTATTGTTTACAAATAGTCATTACCGTTCACTTCTAGTACATACACATAATGGTGCTTTAGTGGGACTTACGAGTACATCTCGATTCTTTAGATGTTATGTAGATGTCAGTTAAGCGTGTCAACATCTATCTTATGGTAATAAACAACTCACTAGATATATTAAAGGGCTGAGAAGCCCTGAAATGACAGATTCTACAAAGTATGAATATCTGCATAATTGTTTATTGTTGCAAAGAATAAAGACTTTGTGTTTGTCCATACACTTTCGTTCTGTACCGTGTGTTTTTCTGTTTAACTAACCAGTCAACAACATTTGAGTAATGTTTCTGTCTCGACACGATAAACGCTTCGTTATCCGGTCTACCTTCATTTACTTCCGCCTTGAATGACAATAGAAGACAATAATTAGTGTCCCTTTGCTAGAACAAAAGTAGTGAATTTCACAAAGCACGGTAATTGTACAGCAAAACTAAACTTAGAATACAATTTAAAACATAAATTCACACATGTTGTCTTTGTATTTCGTGGTCTTTCCGCTTATTCTTACCTCGGCAACGCGACAAGCGTCAGTATTAACGTCATGATTTTCAAAATTTTCAAATTGTGTGACAGAGAGTTAACGAGATTTATATAACTAAAACAAGAACTCCGCGGAGGTCGATATCGCACCTGCATCGGGCAAAATAACTAAAAACGTGAAATATAGGTCAAAAGCACCAGGTTAAGGTGTGTTCTGAAAGGGTATGTGGAGAACATTTACTATGCAAGGTTTCACACTCACAGCTATCACTGATGCAGAAGAAAACAATTTGGCGTAAAAATTTTCAAAGTCAATGGACCATGAAATATAGGTCAAGGTCAGCGGGTCAAGGTGTGTGCTTGAAGGGTATTTCAAGGACAATTACTATGCAAGGTTTCACACTCGCAGCTATCACTGATGTCGAGAAAACAAAACTTTGACGTAAAAATTAACAAAGTCAGTGGACCGTGAAATATAGGTCAAGGTCAGCGGGTCAAGGTGCGTGCTTGAAGGGTGTGTCAAGGACAATTACTATGCAAGGTTGCACACTCGCAGCTATCACTGATGTCGAGAAAACCAAACTTTGACGTAAAAATTAACAAAGTCTATGGACCGTGAAATATAGGTCAAGGTCAACAGGTCAAGGTGCGTGCTTGAAGGGTATGTCAAGGACAATTACTATGCAAGGTTTCACCCTCGCAGCTATCACTGATGTCAAGAAAACCAAACTTTGACGTAAAAATTTTCAAAGTCAGTGGACCGTGAAATATAGATCAAGGTCAACGGGTCAAGGTGCGTGCTTGAAGGGTATGTCAAGGACAATTACTATGCAAGGTTTCACCCTCACGGCTATCACTGATGTCGAGAAAACCAAACTTCGACGTAAAAATGTTCAAAGTCAGTGGACCGTGAAATATAGGTCAAGGGTACTGGGTCAAGGTGGCGGCTTGAAGGGTATGTCAAGGACAATTACTATGGAAGGTTTCAGACTCGCAGCTATCACTGATGTCGAGAAAACTAAACTTCGACGTAAATGTTGACGGACGGACGAACGAATGAACGAACGGACGGACGGACGGACGGACAGACGGACGGACGGACAGAAATTTGGACTCCTATATCGCACCCTGCTATAAGCAGGTGCGATAATAAATTTTGGCGATAAAGAAAAAATGCGTTTCTTTTGCGAATAAGTATACATTTCATTAAGCATTAGCTAGTAAAGCGAGCAATATGCCGAAAGGTCGGTCGAAACTAAAATACATAGGCAAAAAATGTGGTTGTCAAGATTGCGGCCACAATATTTGGTCCAGAATACTCACCAATAAAAAATCGCGTGTGCACTCCACTGTTTTTTCAATGTCAACGAAATCGATTTTAAATCCTATAACGTTTCCTTTTTCGGTATATATTTCCCAATAACAATCCACATTTGAATCGTAGACACCGTCACCATTTACATCAGGGGACGTTATCCAGCCTGACTGGTTGTAAGAAGTTCCACCACATTCAGCACGGGGGAAATCTGTAATCAATACGAACGCTTGACCATGCGATACATAGAGATTTTTTTTTTTTCATCGGTAAAATTGTGATATTTTTTTTTAAATTGTTGCTCAAAACATTGATTGTAAGTACATTTTAAAACCGCCTCGCCTTGACGGATCTTGATTTATTGGTCTCAGAAAATATGCATATTTGTTGTAGATTTTTTTCTCTACGGACATGATATGAGCCTTAATTATAATTTGAGCCACCTCATGGGAAAACCAACATTGTGGTTTCAGACCAGGTCCGACACAAACCAGCCTGTACAGTCACAGAAAAATGCTAGAAGCTTCAAATTTTGGATATAAGTAGAAGGGGAATTGTACTATCCGAGTAGCGAAAACAAAGGCGTTGATCAGCTTCGCGGTTACCGCGAAGCTGATGTGCGTCTTTGTTTTCGCATATGCAGATTGTTGGTTTTCCCATGAGGCGGCTCATTTCTATAATTCTTCATTATCAATGGTTTCATATGAGCCTCAACGCGACAAAATATACATGCGGACATTCTGACACTACCTGAAGAAAGCGGGGAAATAATGTCATATGTTTTGTTTTTATTTATTTATTTTTTTTATTTTATTTTTTTTTTTTTTTTTTTTTTTCGTTCGGTTTAACGTCCGTTTAAAGATTATTACAGCTCATATGAAATGGGCCATTCAGTAGGTGGGGCGAAAGCGAGAAAACCCCGAGATAAACCACCTGTCACACCCGCAAGCAGAACCTGGCTTGTCTCACATGTGGGGCTCGAACCCACACCAGATACAGCATAATGTTTTAGAAGGAAATAACACTGCATGAGTAAACTTTGAACACTGGGCTACCCAATAAATAAGTTTTAAAATATATTTATTTTCAATATAATTATGGTGATATCTGCCCTTGTTGTAGTCTACAATAGCTTAATTGCCGTACAATTATCCAGTGGCGGATTTAGAGAGGGTTCAGGTGGTACGCTTGAACACCCCTCTGGAACCAAATTATTTCAATGTCATGGGGATTTTTGAAAAAATAGGTAAATATATGAAAACGAACACCCTCTTGATGGATTTGAACCACACTTCCAGAGATCCTGGATCCAGGAGCGGATCCATCAGTAAATGGTAAGCATAGCAACCACTTCACCATAAAACAGACAAAATAATTCGACAGATTGTCTGTGTGAATGACAGGTTTCTATCTCAACAATAGGTTCTGGCCAGTGCTTAAACAGCTCTAAGTCCGGTAGAAAAAAAGCTGAATTCAGAGAGGACCTGAAAATGAGTTCTAAAGTTTTTCCTGTACTGAATCTTGATTAGCAGACCTTGCCCTTGAAGAATCCAAGTGATGCCACTTTGGCATCATTGAGCATGTTGATATATTCAAGATGATATCCAAGATTGAAGCCAGAAATGGCAAAAATCAATATTTTCCCTCTGAAAGGACCTTGAATTAAGTTCTTAAGTGTTTTCTTTACTGACTCTTGTTTAGCAGACATAGCCCTTGAAGAATCCAAGTGATGCCACTTTGGCATCATTAAACATGTTTGATATATTAAAGATGGTATCCAAGATGGAGGCCAGAAATAGCAAAAAATCAATATTTTACGTCTGAGAGAACATGGAATTAAGTTCAAAAGTGTTTTTCTTTTCTGAACCTTGTTTAGCAGACATAGCCCTTGAAGAATCCAAGTGATGTCACTTGTGCATCATTGAGCATTTTTGATATATTCAAGATAGTATCCAAAATGAAAGCCAGAAATAGCAAAAAACAATATTGTTACATGTATGGGACAAATCTATGATGCGATTTATTGGTTTGCTCTTGAGAAAGAAATAGAAAAAGAAGTTCTGAAACATAACATTTCATAACAAGTAATAACATTTGTAGCTTTAATAAACTAATATGACATCCAAGATGGCGGCCATGATAAGAAGCACAAAAACATAATTTTACCTGTTCACATTTGAGATTTATTTTTTTGGTAATGGAAACATTTTGTGCAAGGCATAGCATTTTAAGAACTGGAGAAATGTCATTTTTACCAATTATCTCATTTCAATATGCAGGACGGCATCCAAGATGGAAGTCAAAACATCAATAATGTATTTTATGTATTTTACGCTTGTTTTTCCCGTGTAATACTTCATTTCTTTGGCAACCTGCATACTAATATACTTGTCATCCATTCATGTATCATGTCAGTTCAGTCTTATTTCGGCCATAATACATTCAGTGCTAAGAGCTTAGATGCTTTCGTAAATTTTGCCAAGTAGTAGCTCATATAGATTTTAAATAATTGCCATGCTCTGATATTTATGCCAAACTGCTTTAATATTTTGACACAATCCAAGACACATATAATTTCTTATGAAACAAATATACTTGTATCACGCATGTTGCCATGGCAACCGTTGCACCGTAAGGAATATCCTCATTTTAAAAAATGTACACACTTTGTTGTACATATTTTATCAAATTGTGTTCATTTGAAAAAATGTGTACACCAAAGTGTAGAACATGTACATATTTATCGAATTGTGTGTGAACATTACGAAAACTTGCCCATGCAATAAACAGAGATTGTTTAGCTTTAAAAATTGAAAATTTTCAGCTGAAAATTTTTGATATTTTTCATATTTTTGCTCAAAACATAGACTGTGGGTACTCGTTAGAACCACCTCGCCGAGGCGGTTGTAGAGGCGGTTCTAACGAGTACTCTCAATCTATGTTTTGGAGCAAAAATAAGAAAAATAGGTATACCCCTGCATACCCCAGTTTTGCTATATAAACATGGGGTTTAAGGGGGTATACATTTCACGGACATGTTTTCCTGATGTTTGTGGCCATTGCATAATCTGAACAGTGGTTTATGTGTTGAACTTCAAAGAACACATAGAAGTTTAAGAGTTTTAGTCATAGCTTCTTTTCATTACAGTGATATCAAGACGTTAACATCATCAACGTCGAAACGCCATCAACGTTTTTCATGGCGTCGTGTTTAGATTGCAACAGCTACACACCTTTTGATTCTCATATACAGCTGTATTTATGGAGACAATCTCTTCAAACGTTCAAGAAATACTCCGCGAAACTTGGTCTTTCACATTGTTTATATATATATATATTAATTTTGAACTTGTTGGACATAAAACTCTATTATAAATCATCAGATATTGGCCCATATATATTAAGCTACGCAAGAATCGCAAGGGTGTGTAAGACGACACAGTCGCCTATGGTAGACTGTCATACTTTGAATTGCGAGTTTGGTGTTTGAGACTTGATGTTTGACATGGTAACCTTTCCATGGGACTGGGTATATTAGTACTGGCTCATACCAAAGAAATATAAGGTCCATCTCAACATGATTGATTAGTTGTTTATTTTATGGATTGTTAAATCACAATACAAGCAAACCAAACAAATGTGTATCATACAAAAATATAATTTTACACAATGTAAAGCACCTTTGTCTTTCAGTCATGATGAAGAAAAAGGGTTAAACTAGCCATTATACTGAGTGTTTAGACCAACAAACTGGTATGAAAGATAAATGTTCAAATCGCATGTAAACATTTTTGTGCATTTATGCATACATTGTTGTCTTAGCGAGAACAAAACATTGTACAACCAAGTCCTGCTCAGCAGCAACCGCAGCGCATAGACGCGCATAGCTTATTCTTGAACAATAAAAGATAATGTGACATCAGTGTCACCCAGAATTGGAAGTAAATAACCATCCTGCAATACCCTGATCACAATGTCTTTGCCAATGACATAATAATAGCTGACTGCGTCACATCCCGAAAGGGCATGCACTCTAAATTAAATAAGGTGAGGAGCAATAGCTTTATTATTCTCTGAAAACATACAGCAAAAATGCACTTATGACATCTATAGTGGAAATCTTTTTTTTTTTTTTTTTATTTTCAAGTGCTGCCATTACCATTTGCTGCATACGTGTTGCCCCCATTCTTCATGGGTGCTTTTCATATCACGTTTTTCAATGACAATATCCTTGCAAACTTCTAAGAGTACATGTCATCTTCTTCCTTATTTTGGCTGAACATTTATCTACCAAAACCAGGTAAACATCATTCATTTTATGGGTTAGTTTACTGATACTTGATTGGAAATTGTCCACATTGTACTTTGACGGATCATTTGTATACCAGTATATAAAATGACAGATCGAGTCATTTGATATAGAACAAATGATTTTCTTTTTATTTGACCCACATATACTTTTGTATGTGATATTTTCTTTGTTTTGCTTTCAATATCGCCTGTACATTTATCTGCAAATATCGAAGTTGGTAGTGCAAACTCATTGTGCTAATCAATTTATGCATGTGTCATATGATCTTACCTGTTGTCCAATCTCTCTAGTGTAAATTAAAATGGTACTGTAAAATCATTTATACTCATTCATCATTTTGCACCGAAATAACCACAGTTTTACCTGATTAAAACAATCAGAGACCCGTATTAAAGATTATTTAATATTCGGGTCGCCATCTTTAAAGCCATCTTGAAAATACAAAATTGCTCAATGATTCCAAGATGACATCACTCAGATTCTTCAAAGGCAATGTCGACTGAACATAATTCATGAAAGAAAAAAAAACTTTAGAACTCAATCCCATGTCAAATTTGTTTTCCGCCGGACTATATATGCATGAATTATTGTCTACTAGCATGTAGAAATGCATTACGTAATGTTGGTGTCATTTTTCGTTGACGTCTGTATGGTTCATATAGTGAATTGGCCATAACTTACATAAAACTCGAATATTCTGTTCAAATATAGACTAATAGATACAAGTACAAAACCATCATGAAAAGGCGCAATCAGAATGATATTCTTCCAAAATCCGAGGTGGAAAAAAAAACAAAATTTACAATACCATTAAAACATATTGTAAGCCGTAGAATCAGCTATTTTCCCAATAGGTGGCCACTCAGTTACCTAAACTAAACTCCAAATATGAAAACATTTGTCATATTTTCCTTTAAGATTTAAATTTAAATCAAGTGATAATAGCATGCCATGCCACGCTTAGTATAAGGTATATGCAAATATTTTTACGATAACCCATTGTAAGTATTGGATGTAACAGTCTGACTTATCTGGCAGACCCTTTCTTCATCATTTTTAAAATAAATCAGTTTGTCACATTTTAGCAGCTTTTTAATTAGTTATCATGTCATAACTCCAAAATGAGTTATCATAGCCTATTCAAATAAAAGACAGTGTAAAGGGGGTATGGTTGCCTATTAGCCACAGACATTGTTATATGTACGTGAAGATTTATTTTTTCTTTAATTTCCTTACTCATATAAAAGATGCAATTTTCAAGTGAGACAGTTAAACACTTGTTTGGGGGATATTTTTGTTCTGAATCTGAATAGTTTACTGGTGACACGTCAAATGACATTATTTCACCAGGGGGTTCGGATTGTTCTTTAAATGTATACTGTGAAAACATTTCTTGACCAATCAACATGTAATTTTAGGCCAGTGATTGATGCTTGATCTTGACATTATACAATGCAACTGAAGTAGTTTTGTGTTGAAGTATTTGTCACACAACCTCATAACACGTGATAAATTAAAAAAAAATGTCATCTGATCTTGGCTGAGCCGAATGTAATGTTTACCCCCTGTGTCCTATTGTATTCAGTAAAACTCATGTGTACAAGTGTTTATATTTCTTAGTTTTGCACCTTATAACAGATTGTGGGTACTCGTTAGAACCACCTAATCTAGTTTTATTTTATTCATGCTTTTTAACTCTAAACAGATTGTGGATATTCGGTAGAACCGTCTATCCAGTTTATAATTTTATTTGTTTATTTTATTCTTTTTTGTATTTATATTTATTTATTATTCCGGAAAATATGAAAACGCTTTTTTTTTCAATTTTTAGACTGAAATTATCTTTACAACCTAAAACTTATGTGTATTGCATAGGCATTACAATGGCATGTACCCGGACAAATTGTGAAAGAGCAGTACTCCCAGAAGAGACGAGCATCTCCCGTAACAAAACACCAAGGGAATACATCTGTTGCTTTCAGTTGCCGGCAGTAGTTTGCGGATTCCAGTAGGTAATCGTTGTCGTCCACATCGACCTCTTGAAATCCAGACAATGCGTGCCAGGGTATACATGTGTGTCCATGGTTGGTCACAGATACGTTGCCATTGTAGCGATTAAACCGGAAGCTGTCAATACAGTCCTGTGGTTCTGTAATAATTTAATAATATTTTTTTTTCTCTGTGTCCAAAATACAGATAGTGGGTAACGCGTCAGAAGCGCACTGTCGATGCGTCTCTAACTGGTTCCAACAATACATGCTTTAACAAAAATACGACAGAATAAACTGGTAAATGCTAATGTTGACTGTTTATTACAAAGGCTTGTTTACTCATTAGTTTATCTAGGATTCCTCTAGGTACACCATGATTTCAGAAAATCAATACCAATCTCCTGACAAGTACTTTAGCTGGCTTTTATTAGCTCACCTGAGCCGAAAGCTCGCAGGTGAGCTTATAGTTTAGGCAGGCATCCGTCGTCCGTCGGCGTCCGTCCAAAATATTTGAGCCGCATCGTGAGAAAACCGGATTTTTGCCTAGGCGAAAACAAAGGCGCAGATCAGCTTCGCGGTAACCGCGAAGCTGATCAGCGCCTTTGTTTTCGCTACTCGGATAGTACAATTCCTCTTCTACTTAAATCCGAAATTTCAAGCTTCTTGCTCTTTTCTGAGCTTGTACAGTCCGGTTTGTGTCGGACCTGGTCGGAAACCCCGAAGACTGGTTTTCTCGCGTCAAGGCTCATTTCTGAAGCTAGTGGGCTGAACTTGGTCAAATTTTACATGCATGAAAACCATCACTAGGTAGGGGAATTAACTGCATTAGGTTATGGAGCAGATTGTATCAAAATGTGGTTTCCATGGCAACAGATAGCTCCCATACACCAACAATGGGAAAAAAACAAAAATAAAAATATTCTCCGAAACCACAAGGTCCAGTGCTTCAATTTTTTGTATGTAGAAATGTTTTGTAGTCCCCTTCATAAATGCTGTCAACCATGCCCCTGAGGTCCAAATTGACCACGCCCCGGTGGCGCCAAAGCTTCCATAGGCTTATAATGGGAAAAATCTTCTATAAAATCACAAGAGCTAGAACTTTTGTATTTAGCACGTAACAATGTTTAGTGGTACCCTACATATATCCTGCCAATCATGACAACAGGGGTCCAAAATGGTCCCACCCTGGGGTTCATTAGCTCCCATATGCTTACAATTGAAAAAAAAAAAAAAAAACATAAAAAAATATTCTGCTCTGAAACAAAATAGCCCAGAGCTTTTTATATTTTGTTTATAGCAATGTCTAGTAGTTCCTTTTATAAATCCTGCCAGCCATGCCCGTATGCCCGTGGAGTCCTAATTGACCACGCCGCGGGGTGTGAATATCTGCCATAGGCTTATATTAGGAGAAACATGAAAAAATCCTCTTCTCTGAAACCACAAGACCCAAAGCTTGTATATTAAGTATGAAGCAATATTATGTAGTGTTCTACATAAATCCTGTCAATCATGTACCTGGGGTCAAAATGGCCATTAACTCCCATAATCTTACAATGGGAAAACACAAAAAAAGCCTTTGTTCTCAGAAATAACGAGTCCTAGAGCTTTAATAGTTTGTGTGTAGCAATGTTAAGTAATGCTCCTTAGAAAAACCTGACGACCATGGCCCTGGGGTCTATGCGGGCCACGCCACAGGGACCTCATTATCTGCCATATGCTTACAATAGGAAGCATATGAAAACAAATCTTCTAGTAAGTAGGTAAGTAAGTAAGTAGATACATTATTTCTAGAGGGTGACCCAGTTGGTTTAGTACCAACTTTCCTTGGGGCCCTCAGTTTACAAAGTTACAAATAATACAAGCAAACAAAGTATCATGGCAAAATATGTGGTGAAATATTAATGTTAAACAAATACTATTATGACGGGACTATCATAGACTCTGACGCCCGTCCCACCGGTTTGGAATTAAAGAAGGCAGCATAGTTATCAACCATGACTGGGTTTAAAACAAAGCACGCCGACTTTCGCATAACATTTATTATAGTTATATCCTATACGTATGTAACGTGCTATAATTTTCTGAATTGAAAAGAAAAAAATCATTCCTTCATATAAGTTATAAAACTACCTTTGAACAAGTTGCATTTGTCTTGGGGTACAATATAGTTACTTTGCGCAACTTATCTCAGTGTCACCGAATGGGTTAACTCACTGGATAGTAATCCAATACACAAGACGTTCTGATGATGAATATGACTTTAATTACACAATGATAATGAGCAAACGATGAAGTAAGCAGAAGGATCAAGCCATCTTTGCTGAAAATATATAAAATATTTTCTATCTAAACATGTCTAATCATAGAGAAAAGTATAGAACCTATCTCAAAGGCGTACAAGTGGCAAGTGCACTGAGCCATGCATTAGATCATGCACATAAGTTACTAACGGGACATGCATTGTTAAAAAGACGATAGGCCAAAAGTCACTACAGCAAAGAATGAAAGATAGAAAACAAGACTCAAATGACCCTAAGCGGCTCACCTGAGTAGAAAAGGTATCATGAACTGGAAAGGTATGTATTTTGGTAAGTATTTCAGTATAAGTATTTCGGTATCGGTAATTCGGTATTTCGGTAAGTATTTCGGTATCCGTAATTCGGTATTTCGGTAAGTATTTCGGTATCGGTAATTCGGTATTTCGGTAAGTAAATTCGCCGCGTAAACCGCATCGAATAGAAATTTCGGCCTATCACATACTTCCCCACTTTGGGAAATGGCGTCCCGACATTTAATTAAAATACAAGGTAGGTATGTTTGAAGTATTAAAATTGATTGACACATGTCTGCTTAATATGAACAACACAACAAAATACATAGCCGACATAACTATTGGATCATGGACATAGGGTCATATAGGATAAGGTAAGTATAATCACCCTATGCAAGCTAATGTAAACGCGGCGCAAATAACAAAATACAAGCGCGCAGCGCAAGCAAAAAAAAACAAAAAAAAAAAAAAAAACAATAACATGATGATGATGATGATGATGATGATGATGATGATGATGATGATGAGTTAAAAATAATGTCTAACTTACCAAGTTAAAACAAAGTTCTCAGTCGTCACTGTTATCACTTCTATTTACACTGTTGTTTTAAAATCACTGTCGCTTCAATCATATCTCAACAATCTGTGAGGAATCAACATGTATAATATATGGCTGCTGTTGAATTTGCCAGTCATTTGTTCTCATCCATTGAGGTGGTCGTCTTTGTCTTAATCCTCTTCTTGGTTTATTTTCAGGACTGGAAGAAGTGGAAGCGAGGCTGCTGGAACTATGTCGAGAGTAGCTGCCATAGGGAGATGCACTCAGTGCCTGCTGGTCCCTATCACTACGTGTCCGACTGTCTTCCTTAACAAAACCACTGGAACTTTCGTCCTTTGAAGATTTTGCATTTTGTCCTCTTCGCTGTGGAATCACATATCTTGGAACTTGTCGTTCTATGGACTCGGGGGAATCTTCTGTTGAGCTACTGGAACTGTCTGCCTGATAGCTGTCATCGGAGATTATCACTGGGCGCCGAGTTGCTTTTGGAGGTTTAGGTACTGCGGGAACGGGTAATCCGTTGAAAGGTAGCAACATGTTACGGTGTAAGAGCTTACTTTTAGATCTGCTGTTTTCCTGTTGCACCTCATACACGGGAATCCCTGGAACAGGTTGAGACTTGACGATGTAAGGGTACTTATCCCAGATGTCGGCAAGCTTCTGTTTCCCCCTCAGGCCTACATTTCTGATCAAAACTCGGTCTCCAGGCTCCAGTTTTATGTACTTTACTCTTTGGTCGTAATATTTCTTTTGTTTTTCAGCTGATCGTTTAGCCTCCTCCGACGCTTTGTTATAGGCATAGTCCAGACGTTGGCGCAGCTTATCGACGTAATCCATGTGACTTTTGGGAAGATCTTGATCTTTTTTGAGTCCCAAGAATGCGTCGATTGCTAGCCTGGGATGACGTCCATACATCAGGAAGAATGGTGAGTATCCTGTGCTTTCATGTTCAGCGGCGTTATACGCGTGTGTTAAGGTGGAGACATGCGATTTCCAATCTGCCTTTTGGTCCTCTGAGAGTGTTCCTAGCATGTTGAGCAGAGTTTTGTTATATCGCTCCACCATCCCATTCCCCATCGGATGGTACGGGGTGGTTCTTGATTTCTTTATTCCAGCTATTTCACACAATTTCCTGATGACGTTGGATTCGAAGTTGGCCCCTTTATCACTATGCAGAACTGCCGGAAAACCATAGTGGAGAAAGAAATTCTCATACAGTGCTTTGGCTGTTGTAGACGCCTTCTGGTTCCGGGTAGGTATGGCTTGGGCGTATCGACTGTAGTGATCAGTGATCACGAGGATATTCTCTTGTCCTCCCTTTGATTTCTCGAGTGAGAGAAAGTCGATACACACCAATTCCATAGGCGCTGTGGAAGTGATGTTCACAAGTTCTGTTGCCTTAGTTGGGGCTGTCTTTCTTCGAATACACCGGCCGCACTTTTGAATTCTGCTCTTAATATCTTTGCTCATTCCAGGCCAAAAGAACCGTCGTCGGATCAAAGATATAGTGCGATCACGACCCTGGTGTCCTAAATCGTCGTGGTAGGCCTTGAAGATTGTATCTATCAATGATGGAGGTAGAACGAGTTGGTCCACATCTTCTCCGTTGATTGATGTTGTCCTGTACAGGATACCGTCCTTCAAGTTGTAGCGCTCCCAGGTCAGAAGATAGAAACTTAATACATTATCGTAGCTTTGTTAAGGAAAGGTACAAGTAGACAAAGATCAGGAAAAGGCGCAGTCAGAAAAATAGTTCCACTCCAAAAACCGAGGTGGGGAAAAAACGAAACAAACAAGCAGGTACTTATACAATAAAAACATATAGTAAGCCGAATGAGCAGCTATTTTCCCAATAGGTGGCCACTCAGTTACCTAAACTTAACTAAAAATACGAAAACATACATAAGGCGCCAGCAGCACAAAAATTTTAAACACCAAGACATAAAACAAAAAGAACCACCACAGAAGTATCGCCTTGGAACGATCAGTAACAAAAAGTTACTGGCGGGCTCAAACCGGTTTTACATGGCCATAACCTCACCCTCAGCTTCTGCATTGGTTCAAAACATTTAATTAGTTGTTCGGTCCTCGTGGTCAATCTCTAACTAGTCAATGAATCATCATGAACAAACAAATAAATCACGATAAACATCCCGATGAATCAAAATCCAGGACTCACAGATTGAGTTAGCTGCCCGACGATGGAGATCCCTGGGCGGCAAATAACTTACTTACTCCGGAGCAAAAGAAAAACGCCAGTTGGACCCCAGTGGACCAAGCAACAGACAAGAAGCTCCGGCCCCAACCAACTAAAATGAATAGCTTTAAGTCGGGGCGATCATAGAGTCTGACGCCCGACCCACCGGCGTGCAATTAAAGAAGGCAGCATAGTTATCAACCATGATTGGCTTAAACACTAAGCATACAGACTGTCGCATAACATTCAAGTTATAACCTATACGTCTGTAACGTGTTAGGATTTTTCTGAACTGAAAAGAAAAATCATTACTTCCTATAAGTTTCTTAAATTTGTAAAGCAAGTCAACATAAAATTCAGGTTCCGAAAGGCCCTCACTTAAAAGCGTCTTTAACCCAACATTATATTTGGAAATCAATTCATAGTGTCTACGATAAAATTTAGAAAAGGTTTTTCGAAGTTTATGATACCGATAGCCCTGTTGGAGAAGTTTTGCCGTTAAACATTTATTTCGAGCGTTGAAGTCTGTAACATGATTGCAGACTCTAGCAAACCTAATAAGTTGCGAAATGTATACACCATAAGAAGCACGACGAGGAACGTCATCATCCAAAAACGGAAAATTAACTATATCAAAGTCATCGCGCTTATCATAAATTTTAGAAGAAACAAATCCATTTGAAACAGAAAGATGTAGATCTAAAAAGGGGGCTTCGGTATCTGAGATATTGGCTTTGTTCAACTGTAGTTCAGGTGGATAAATTTCATGGACCATACCTTCAAAATAAGGGTTGTCAATGTTCAAAAGGTCATCGAGGTACCTAGAAGTGGAATTAAAAGCCTCGATAACATCAGCTTGATTATCATGGATAAGAGAGCCCATGCTACTCTTTCGTAGCAGTATAAAAATAAATCAGCTACGAGAGGTGCGCAATTTGTACCCATCGGAATTCCAACAATTTGTCTGTATAATTTGGTCCCAAATTTAATATAAATATTATCCAGAAGATAGGATAATGCGTCGCACACATTTTGACACGACCAAAGTGTATACCGACTTTGGTCAGAGGAAGTGAAAAAAGCCTTTCTGTCATTACATGCCAAATAAAGTGTACCATAGTTTTTTATTGCCCTTTTGAAGGTCCACTCTATCAAATCCAGAAGTTTTTCTTTAATTAGATTATGTGGTAATGTTGTATACAGAGTAGAAAAATCATATGTGGACAAGCTCGTCGCACGGAACCCTCTACACTTCAATTTACTGAGCAACTCGCCAGAATTTTTTATCGACCAAAACCAATTTTTATTTGAAGTTTCATACACTGTCTCACAGTATCTTATAACATGAGATTTGATAGCAGTAAGACAGGATGTTAATAATTTAGAAAGTTCAGTAGTAGTACAAGAGCTAGAGTTTGCAATAAATCTAGCTTTGTATGGTCTTTTGTGAAGCTTGTGAAAACGGACTGATCAAAGGACAAAAACATATGAAAGCGTTTGAACGAGTTCTCGTGTTCATCATACTCTTGTGCTGGAATAAGTTTACAAGCTCGTCTTTGTAATTCATTTATTTTATCAATATTGTTGTTAGATGCATTACACCATACAACACTATAGAATTCATTGTGCGGTTTAATATAAACGTTAAAGAATAGAAGTCTATGGACAAATCTGTTGACAAATAAGATCGTATTTTGCTTTAAAGTCACAAAGGCGATGACAGTTTTTTGGTATGTGTTGAAACTGTTAGCTCCATAACAGATTTTCGTTACCATATACATCCAGAATTTTATCACAAAGTGACATTCATATATCAATATTATCATATTTTAAATGATAAACCACAATTTGGCATTTTTTTTTGTCTACTGGTTATCAACATTACTTGTTGTTTTTTACCGTAATAATTACCATGCCATTTTGCCGACACCAATCTTGAAGGGAGTTAAGTGTCAACTGAAGATTAGTTTGAAGTTGGCCAATGTCATTTTGAAAATCATAGAAAATGGTATCATCTGCATATAGATCAACCGCAGCTATAATGGCAAACCATTGATGAAAAATCAGAAATAATAATAGGCCAAAAATAGAAACCTTGTAAACACCACGTTAACTGATGCAGATTCAGACAAATGGTTATTTTAATAAACGCGTTGACCCTTATTTGTATGATTCAAACCACTTGAGACATGCTTTATGGCACTTGTAACTTCGCAATTTTTGTAAAAGTACTTTATGATCTACACTTCAATGTTTCGTTTTCTTATTCACCTGCTATTATCTCGTACGTAAGACTGAACCCCTTTCGTTGTCGTATGCTGTCTGATATAAAATGTATGTACAAATTATTCGATCTTGACACCATGCCTTTGAAGTCGCTGTGAACGCCACATACTTTATACAGCAGTACGTCAATGTCGTCAGATACCTATCGGACAAACAAACGTGATGCAAATAATCAAATGCAATATACATATGCGATTTTTATGTGCGCAGTTGAATTGTTTGATAATTTTGAAATTATTTTCTACTCAAAATATAGCTTGTGGGTACACGTTTGATCCATCTCGGCGAGGCGGTTCTAATGAGTACCCAGCATATATGTTTCGATAAAATATGAAAAAATGGTATACCCCTGTGTGCCCCAGTTTTTTACTCAGGGGGGTATAAGGGGGGTATATGATTATTATGAACATGTTATCGTGATGAGAACAATGTGGAAATGAGCAGTAAAACAGTATTTCATAATTGTAATGTGGTCAAAGTGACTTGACTGAATTATGAAATAACTTATGGTTATGGAAACAAACTACAACGTAAAAATCATGAGAAATATCAGGTATCGATACACTATCAATGAAAAGAACAATACACGACATGAGATCTAAAACATGAATATTATTTAGGTCAATGAGAAGCACGTACTGTACATGCTCCGCATGTTCAAATCATATTAACATCAAGTTATTACATGCTTATTTTTCTATTTATCTCTACATATCTGTCTTCATTGTTGTACAATGTCTAGATTGTTCGACAATTATCCTACCTAGAACAAACAAGAATTGCTATAGAATCTGACTTCAGCCCCGCTTCTGAGCTTTTCGTCAGGAGAAACAAACTAGACCATGTCATTGTTGATGTCGAGTATTTGCAAAAATGGTGATTATCCCAAGCTAGATCTTATCAATGGTGAACATACAAGATTTGGTCAGATTCTGTCATTTCTTTCTCAAGATACTGAGCAGTAGCACATTGTGTCGACAGTATGGGCCGCTCTCCGTTTAACTTGTACGTTTGCGACAAATGATAATAGGTAACAATCCCAAACTAGATCTTGTCGGTAATGACGTGTTTACAATATTTGGTGAAAATCTTCAAAATTCTTCAAAATTCTTCTGAAGATATTGAGCGAAGAGAAACATCTAACGTCAGTCAAGGGCTGTGACTCGGTCAAAATTTTGCGAACAATGACGGGTAATAATCACAAGCTAGATGTTGTCAATTATGATGAGCTTACAAAATTTGGTCAAATTCTGTCGATTAATTCTGAAGATATTGAGAAAGAAAAAAAGACTTCTGTTGTCAGTCAAGGGTTGTAACTCCGTCAGCATGTTGCAAACAGTGACAGGTAGTTTTGTCAATTCATTCCAAAGGTCTAGAGTGGAAACAAAATTCTTGCGTCAATCAGTGCCGTTACTCATTTAAGATTTTGCAAAAATTATGGATAATAATCCCAAGCAAGATTTTGTTAATGTTGATGTGCATACAAACTTTAGACAGAATATGTCGTGTCAGTCTCGAAGATATTGAGCGGAAACGAGTCTAACGTTTAATAAATGCCGTAATTCCGTTATAATAAATGACGGGTATATGTAACAATCCTAAACGACTTGTCGATGTTGATGTGCTTACAACATTTGGTCAACTTCTGTCTATCCATTTTCACAATAATGAGCGGAAGGCAAATGTTCATGGAATCAAGATATGACGAAATCTCGGAAGGACAGTGTGATTCTAGTATAACTTTTTATAACTTTTCAAAACAGGGTTATATTTAGAACTAATGGCATCATGAAATTCCAATATTGGTCTCAACATTACGAAAACATGTCCATGGAACATACAGTGATTTTTAAAGTTGTAAAACATGAAAATTTCTAATGGAAATGTTTTGATATTGTTCTTACTTTTGCTCAAATTATAGATTGTGTGTACACGTTAGAATCGCCTCGGCGAGGCGGTTCTAACGAGTACCCACAATTCATGTTTGGGAGCAAAAATAAGAACAATATGTATACCCCTGAAAATTCCAGTTTACTATATAAAAGTGGAATTTAAGGGTGTATTCGTTGCACGGACATGTTTTCCTGACAATATTTTGGAATGCTTAAATAAAACATACCGACATATAGTCATTCTTGCAATCGTTGGACAGCTCAATGTCGATATTTGTAATCTCAAATGATACAAATGAACCTTCTGGACCTTTTATTTTCCAATGACAATCGATATTGTAGTCGTAGTACAAGTCGTCATCAATATCCGGGGCCTTAATAACCCCAGGACTTGTAGTTAGTATTTCAGTGCAGTTTTTCTCAAAAGCTAAAACACATCGGAATTAGAAACAGAATAGTTTACTGGTGAATCGTCAAATTGATAATACTACACCGGAGGGGATTAGTCATGAGCCGGCAATTCATTCCAATCTCTAATAATCTGTGGGAAAACTAATAAAATAGGCATTTGCACTTGCGTGGGGTCTCTGAAATGCCAAGGGAAGTTGATCCCTAAAACACCTAATTTTGGAAATTAGGTTAAATTAACTGCTACTGTAACATGTAATCAGTACTACCTGTTGTCATGCAGTACAGATGGGGCTCGTTAGACTTGGACGCAGCCCGTCTAGGAGTTACTTTTCTACACCAACATCAATCTGGGCAGGGAGAGGATGCGTCATGCTACGTTTTTCATATGATTGATTCCTAGTTACAAACCTAGCTGTAAGCTTTTGCACTTTCTCCAAATCATCTACCAGACCTACATAATAAGGGTCTCAAACTGAGTTTCTATAATCAAGAACAGGTCCAGACCTTTATAGGCAGCTTCCCTCACATCTTGCGGTGGGGGCAACAAAACAGATTTCTTGTGAAAAACAAGGGTCCTATTGGCTTTAGTGCACACATTGCTGATGTGAATATTCCATTTTAAATCCTAAGTTACTGATGCACCGATTTATTGTCTGTAGCACAGGAAAGCACCAATCCATATAATTGTCCGATTCCATAACTGAACAATTTGCTTTTAAGGGGTTCGTGCGGAGGAGTGCCAAAAGCTTTTTTTCGAAATCCAAGATAAATTGATCAACCTGACCTTGATTGTCTAAGAGTTTTGTCCAATTATCTATCACAATAGCTAACTAAGTTACACAGCTATGGGATTTTCTGAATGCGTGTTCACGGGTGGGCATCAGGGGAACTACCTCGAAAATGTTTAACGCAAATTTGTTTCCACGCCACATCTGGGCACTGTCGAGGTAGTGGAAATCCCCATATTTGGATAAACACACAAAGGTGAGCTCTCGCTTTTTTTTTCGTTTTTTTTTTTCTTTCAAAGAGCGCATTACTTAGATTTCGGGCGATGCAGTTCCATGTAAATATGGTTTAACAATGCATGAAGACCGATAACCCCATTAAATAGTAAGCAGTTATTTCATGACTGGTTGGTGAATAGTCAAAACTATGCCCCGAGGTGGCGTTGACAGTTCAACGAATTATTGAGGCCGTTAGGCCGAGAGCAATTGGACATTGAGCTGTGAACGGCACCGATGGACATAGTTTTGAATTTTACCAAACAGCCATGACATAAGTGCTTTATTACCCAACTTAACCAGAAACCATTAGCGATTTTGTTGCAAAATTGACTTTAAATTGGAGCACGACATTATTTATGTTCGAGATATTCTACGTCATTCTAGTGACGTTGACGTCATCTGGTATAGTAAAAACTATTCAACCTCGTTTTTTCCCATTTCGTTTGTATGAGTGACGTCACTAGCATGGTATAGTCAAAACTACTGTCCGGCTGGTGACGCCATATTTGTCGCGTTCCATGCATTTAGAACATCACGTGCCAATAAATTTGTGCAGATAGTGAAAGCTATTCACTCTCTTTTCATATACATGTAGGGGGTTGAGTAATAATGGAAAATATGAGCAGAACGACATCAGGCATGTCGGATTGCATTTTCGCCTTGTGTTGACATATCGGCGGGCATCTCAGGCAGATTTTGTAGCTCAGTTTCAGTTTTGTACCACTGTCACATGTTTAAATGCAAATCAGGATCAAACTGACTACAATGACGCAAAAAATATCAGATGCCCTGTTCTCCTGAATAGACTACCTGCCCAAAAATTATTTCGTGTTGTTCCCAGACCAGCGAGGTAGCTGTAATCAAGCGAGGTAGTTCCAACGCGTTTCAAACATCTAGCCGTTCGGTTAATATAGAACGGAATGGATTAGCTGGGTTGAATTAAATGTAAACTCAATGCTTCATGCCTCTTTTTTTCACTCACGGATATATACTCAGCGTCAAAGACAAGTTACCGGAAATTGATATTAGATATTTTGGAAAATATTTAACATATCTTGATGTGTTGATATATTCTCATGATTCTGGACACCGACCTAATAGCTGTTTGGCGAAACTGTGACGCACGTGCAATTTCTGACTTTTGTATTTTAACTTAAAAGTAACCAGGAACTGGCGCGATCAGAACATAAATCCCAATCCAAAATCCAAGTGGGAAACAACCAAAATTACAATTAAGTTCCAATACAAAGAGAACATATGGTAAGCCGAGTGAGCACTTTTTCCCAAAAGGTGGCCACTCAGTTACCTGAACTTAACTGAAAGTATTAAGACACCCCGAACAGCATAAAAATCCACACCACAACATAGAACATAGAGAACCACAACAGAAGTACCGCCTTGGAACGGCCAGTAATATAAAATTTCTGGGGGGGGGATTTAAACATATTTTACTGGTACCAAACATCGTCCTCAGCTTCTGCAGTGGTTCACAACACTTCACAGATACAACAGGGCTACACGGGGGCTGGAGATCCCTTAGAAGCCCTACAGTTCTTAAAATCTGGGGCAAAAGTCGTCCTATGCACAAGTTGACATGTCAGTCTATTCCTTAGAGATTTCGTTTAAAACACCACCAAAATTGTTGAAATCAGTCCATCAATCAAACAAAGCGAGGGTCAAACTTTTAGGTAGCATACGAATCTGACATTTCCTGTGTATTTCAATGGAAATTATTGGTATTCATAATGCTTGGTTATAATGCTTCAGGCGGTAATAGACACAGTTTTCCATAGCTGAGATGCATGTTATTCTATACCAAAAAATAAACAATGAAGTATTGGTAGTTCTCTAATCATAAAGACACGAAAATGATCATGTTTTAGACCTACAGGGTAAGACTTTTAACCGCGGTCCCGTCTCCATATGACCTTAGCTGCTGAGTGGGACGTAAAACACCAAATCAACCAAATAACAAACAATTTTTGTTTTGCCTAGGTAAACGCGTTGGAACTACCTCGCTAGATTACCGCTACCTCGCTGGTCTGGGAACAACACGGTTGAGTTTTTGGGCAGGTAATCTATTTAGTAGAACAGGGCATCTGAAATTATTGAGTCATAGTAGTCAGTTTAATCATGTTTTGAATCAAAACATGTGACAGTGGTCTAAAACTGAAACTGAGCTACAAAATCTGTCCGAGATGCCCGCCGATACGTCAAAACACGGCGAAAATGCAGTCCGACAGTCCTGGGGTAAAGGTCGTCCTGCTCATATTTTCCACAATTTAATAGGGTTTATGGTCTGAATGCAATTTTAAAGCATATTTACATGGAATCGCATCGCCCGATTTCTAAGTAATGCGCTCTTTGAAAGAAAAAAAAAGAAAAAAAAATGCGAGAGCTCACCTTTGTGTGTTTACACAAATATGGGGATTTCCACTACCTCGTCAGTTCCCGAATGTGGCGTGGGAACAAATTTGCGTTAACACATTTTCGAGGTAGCTCCCCTGATGCCCACCCGTGGTGTTGCCTGTCTGAAAAAAAAGCTTATGTCCATCCAAACGAAACATGATATTAAAACACACTATAAGTTCCAGAAGTTTGCATGTCACGCAGGTAAAGGTTACTGGGCGATAATTGCAAGCGGTAGACCTGTCAGCCTATTAGAATAGAGGACACTTGTTTGCTAGAGACCATTCTTTTGGATTTCACCAGAATCTATTAAAGGTTGAAAAAATATGCTAACTCCGATGCCAATTCATTAAAGACTCTGTGGTGATCATCAGGGCCTAAAGCTTTGGACGGGTTCAAACCTTTGAGAAGTTTTGTCACACCTTCTTGTGATACCACTATGAACGGGGATTATCTTTTCAAAAGAGGGTCCTAGCTATGTTCAGTTTTGATGAACACATCCATGAACTTACCACCATGAACTTACCATTGAATTAACCAGCCTTTTCAAAATCTTATTCAGCAAGACCACGTCCATTTCGCTTTTTCAAAGGGGGATACCATGAACATACGAGGGTTGTCCCAAAAGTTCCATTACACTCACTGTTTTTGCCTTGATAACAACACGTCAGAGCTCACAACACTTATGGTCACCAAGTACTATATCTAAGGGCTGAGGGGGCAAATTTTCGTACTGCTACGTGCATTTGTTAAAATGCAGTGGAGGTTTGAACCCTTGTTCCCCTACTTCAGTGGAGCAGGTGTAATAACGTTGCAGTTAATTTTGATTTTTTTCTTAATATTTTGCCATTTGGATAAATACAGAACAAACAAAATAATCTATTTTAAAATTAGATTTATATTTAGCTAAACGATACTGTAGCATATATTTGGAAATCTGAGTAAAATATTTATAAGCAAATCGTGAAAAAATGCTATAAAGATCAGCCATGCAAAATACTAATAGTTTACCAAAATACTAACCACTGTTAACTACTGCCCATGTTTCATTAGGTCAAGTAATATTACTGTTAGCTGATATATCGCTTTAAAAGTAGGTGTTTTGTTCTAGTATTGAAGTCACCAACCAATATCAAGCTTAACATTTGCTTGGTTTCCATTAAAGAACATATTTTAGATGTTTAAATAAAACGAGCCTGTATTTTTGCTCCGCATGTTTTTGCCGACGTCGTAATTTTGTCGTTGAAGTTTTATAGATAAGCTTCTTTATTTGTCTCCCAAACTATCAAATCTGTCTTAAATTTCATAAAATTATCACTAAATGATGCTCATAGAATAGAAGTTAGGCTGGTATATTTTTCAAAAAGATCACATTATACCTACCTTGATTTAGCAGATTGCGAAAAATAGAAATTAAGGAAACATTTTGCATAAATTGACTTGCTCCGGTCATGCCTACTCATAGTTACCAAGGTAACTGTAGCAGTGAGGTCATTGAAGTGAGTATCATTTTGAACAGTAAAATAAGTTCCAATATGGCCAATTACTCTGCATGAGTAACTGTTGTTGGTTCCTGCTATGCGTTCAGAATAAAATGTGTGTGTAACGGGACTTTTGGGACAAGCCTCGTATTTCAAATATTTCAAATTCCAAAATCTCTTGGATTAGTTTTAAGTTATTTACATACAACTCATGCCGATTTCTGATAACTGCTTTTATTTCTCTCCTCAATGTTTCAAATACTGTTCCAAATTTGCACTCGTAGTTTTCTTTGCTAAAGCGTGAATTGCATTTTTTTTCTTCGAATCTTTCTTCTTATTTCAGGTGTTAACCATGAGACTGAGAAAACAGAGCGACGTCACATTTTGTGCATTGATTACGGAGAAATGTACTTAAAATCTATACGGTACAACACATTTAAACTTAGGCTTACTATGACGATATATGAGGCTCAATATCTTGTGAGCACAGGTAAAACGCTTGGGTTCTTCTTACTGGTAACAAGGTTAAATTCAGTGATAGTTCGATAATATTATTCTTGTTGTTTGTCTTTTATTCAGTATAAACACCACGACACTGTGGCTTACGCTTATTCAATTGCAAAGAAACGTTTAAGGCAACGTCGTTTCAAATACCGACATAGTGTTTTTAAGCAACAGTGTTACGGCATCAGTAAAACAAGCCCATAATAAGACAAGTATTTTTTTTCAACTACAATGTTTCATTTTTACAGCACTATATATATATTACATGGGCAAGTTTTCGTAATGGTACCTTTTAGTTTGTAGTGGATGAGCGTGAAAAAAGCTGTCTCCAGCAGGCTGTCCGTGTAGTACTGTATGTACAACACATTTGATCGCGTTTCTCCAGAAATAGAATAGTTACTTGGTCCGTCACAAAATGCAATGATTTGAATTGCTCCTTTCTCAAAAAGCCTCTGGAAAATAAACAAATTAGTAGTAGAAGTAGTAGTAGTAGTAGAAGTAGTAGTAGTAGTAGAAGAAGAAGAAGAAGAAGAAGAAGAAGAAGAAGAAGAAGAAGAAGAAGAAGAAATAAATGTTGTAGTGGTACGCGTCCGCTAGGCCTTTTTTTCTCTTTTGGCATGATGAAAGAGATCGATCGGGAAAGGTGGGGTATAAAAGCCCAGACCCACCCGAGCTGTCGAGCTTTTTTGCCGAACCTGCATAATTTCGGCAACATAAGCCTTTTTGGCGTAGGTGAGGGCGAACAAAATCACCAAACAATTTCACTGCCAAATTTTACACGTTAGCATAGATTTAGTCGAATTAAATATGAGATCATCACGAATTACATTACTCTAAAGGTAAAAGTAGTCAATGCTCAGTAAGAAATTCCCTCTCCAAGAAGCAGAGGGGTGAGAAGAAACTAAATTAACAATTAATTGCCCATACTAAGAAAACATATTGTAAGCCAGGTTAGTAGCTATTTTCACTAAAGGCGGTCAATCAGTTACCCAATCTTACTAACCACATATAAAAACGCACATAAAGCACGGACAGTACTGTTACGACCTAGCGTAACTAGACAGGTACAGCGAAAAACAACCAAGTAATTTAAACTTAACAATATTTAATCAAACAAATAAATGCTGCAAATACATACAAACAAACAAACAGATAAGTAAATAAATAAATAAATAACTTACAAAGTTAATGTCAAATAAGTCCTTGTCCCTCAAATGTAAGTCCACAATCCAGTAACCAGAATATGAGCACATGTATATTTTAATCCACACTTTTATTCTAACCCAAAACACTAGTGAAACAACCAAAATTATATACTTTAAACCACTTCAAATTTCTGAATACCTACGACTGAATTGGGACCTATATTTATACATCTAAGGAAATTCTCCAGGTTTCTAGAGAATGATATAATAAACTTTTCTCTAGAAAAGAAACGAACTAAACGAAAGTTCTTTTAAATTCTCCAAAGAGAATTTAGAATTCTCCAGAGAGAATTCAAGGCCGCAACGACCATCAAGACTAAACGAGAGTCCACTAGACCCTTCGAGATCTCAGTATACATAGTCCAAATATATTTTTAACTTATGGTAAAAAAAAACACTCACTCCATTTTCATCTGGAATTATCCACAAAGTGCTCATAGAATTTTCTATACTTCTAAATTATATAACAGTGATAAAAATAATCAATGACATTCTTCTACAAAGTTCTAGATAATAAATTGTAGAAACATAAAAAGAAATATATATTAATTAATTGGGTTACTCCCCTTTGATTATATATATATAAATTATAAGTAATAGCTTTTAAAAGAATCAATATTATTGAATCAATTATATATAACACTTCCCCTCTTCAACGAAAAGAAAGTTTTGTGAAATAAAACTTTCTTTTGCAATACTCATATGCAAACATACAAGGCAAAACTGTCAAGCTCTTGAAAGGGTGTCTGGAATTATATTATCTCTACCTTTTATGTGTCTAATGTCAAGATTGTGCTCTTGCAACATGAGACTTATGCTCTAGCTAATACTCAGATGGAGTCTCATTTTATTTTTTTATTTGCAGTGCTAATAGAGCTGACACACTTTTAAGTATGGCCCAAATCGAACAAAACTCTGACAAGCCTTATTCCAAACATACCTGACCTTCTTATCATAAAGTAAGTTTGTCAAAGGCTCAGCTAAAACTGAAACATTATTACAGAACTTTCTGTAATATCCAGCCATACCCAAAAAGCGCATCAGTTGCCGTTTTCCTGTAGGAACAGGAAAATCTGATATAGCCTCAACTTTGGCTTCTACAGGTCTGACCTGACCTTGTCCAACAATATGTCCTAGAAATGTCAAACTAGCATGGCAAAATTCACTTTTCGGTAAGTTTATTGTCAGTTTAGCATCACTGAGTCTTTTGAAGAATTCTCTGATGATCTCCAGGTGTTGTTTCCACTCTTCACTGTAGATGATGGCATCGTCGATGTAAGCTTTACACCCATCCAGACCGAAAATCAAACTATTAACCAAGCGAACCAAGCAACATTTCAGCGCTTTCAGTTTATTTCGAAATTGTCTTTCTGTAGTAACACATTCTAAAATCTCCTTTGGACTGTCTGTATATGGAATCTGCCAAAACCTTTTCAAAAGATCGAATTTCGTCACATATTTGGCGTGACCAATGTTGTCGATGCAGTCATCAATTCTTGGTATGGGAAATGTGTCAGTTTTTGTGACAGAATTTACTTTTCTATAGTCTGTGCACATTCGAAATGTCCCATCAGATTTTGGCACAAGTATACAAGGAGAACTCCATTCACTTTGACTAGGTTCTATAAGGTTATTGTCCAGCAAATACTTAACTTCTTTCCTGAGATATTGTTGTCTTTCAGGATGAAGTCTATACGGATGTTGTTTCACCGGTTTTGCTCCTTCAATAATGTCTACATCATGGTAGATTTTATCGGTTCTGGATGGAATGTCCGGAAATAAGTGCTCATATTCAAGAATATGAATATGAATATGTGCTTTTTTTTTTTTTTTTTTTTTTTTTTTTTTTTTTTTTTTTTTTTTTTTTTTTTTTTTTTTTTCTTTTGCTCCGGAGTTAGTAGGTTATTCGGCGCCCAGGGATCTCCATCGTCGGGCAGCTTACTCAGTCTGTGAGTCCTGGTTTTTGATTCATCAGGATGTTTATCATGATTTATTTGTTTGTTCTTGATGATTCATTGACTAGTTAGAGATTCACCACGAGGACCGAATAACTAACTTAATGTTATGAACCACTGCAGAAGCTGAGGGTGAGGTTATGGCCATGTAAAACCGGTTTAAGCCCGCCAGTAACTTTGTGTTACTGATCGTTCCAAGTCGATACTTCTGTGGTGGTTCTTTTTGTTTTATGTCTTGGTGTTTAAAAATTTTTTGTGCTGTTGGCGCCTTATGTATGTTTTTATATTTTTAGTTAAGTTAAGGTAACTGAGCGGCCAACTATTGGGAAAATAGCTGCCCATTCGGCTTACGATTGTTTCATGGTATAAGTACCTGATTGTTAGTTTGGTTTTTTCCCACCTCGGTTTTTGGAGTGGGAATCTTTTTCTGATTGCGCCTTTTCCTGATCTTTGCCTACTTGTACCTTCATATTCAAGAATTAATTGTTTTAGTTCATGTTTCTTGTCCGGATCTAGATGTGACAGTTTCTGATCGAGGTCATGCAGAATGTCAGAATTCTGGAGTTTTGAGGATAATGGTTCACAGTTCACAGAGTTCATGTCTTCAAAAAAAGGTACAAGTAGGCAAAGATCAGGAAAAGGCGCAATCAGAAAAAGATTCCCACTCCAAAAACCGAGGTGGGAAAAAACCAAACTAACAATCAGGTACTTATACCATGAAACATATCGTAAGCCGAATGAGCAGCTATTTTCCCAATAGGTGGCCACTCAGTTACCTTAACTTAACTAAAAATATGAAAACATACATAAGGCGCCAACAGCACAAAAAATTTTAAACACCAAGACATAAAACAAAAAGAACCACTACAGAAGTATCGACTTGGAACGATCAGTAACACAAAGTTACTGGCGGGCTTAAACCGGTTTTACAGGCACCCAACCTCACCCTCAGCTTCTGCAGTGGTTCACAACATTTAGTTAGTTCTTCGGTCCTCGTGGTGAATCTCTAACTAGTCAATGAATCATCAAGAACAAACAAATAAATCATGATAAACATCCTGATGAATCAAAAACCAGGACTCACAGATTGAGTAAGCTGCCCGACGATGGAGATCCCTGGGCGCTGAATAACCTACTAACTCCGGAGCAAAAGAAAAACACCAGTTGGACCCCGGTGGGCCAAGCAACAGACAAGAAGCTCCGGCCCCAACCAACTAAAATGAATAGCTTTAAGTCGGGGCCATCATAGAGTCTGACGCCCGACCCACCGGCGTGCAATTAAAGAAGGCAGCATAGTTATCAACCATGATTGGGTTAAAAACTAAGCATGCAGACTGTCGCATAACATTCAAGTTATAACCTATACGTCTGTAACGTGATATGATTTTTCCGAACTGAAGAGAAAAATCATTTATTCCTTTAAGTTTCTTTAATTTGTAAACCAAGTCACCATAAAATTCAGGTTCCGAAAGGCCCTCACTTAAAAGTGTCTTTAACCCAACATTATATTTGGAAATCAATTCATAGTGTCTACGATAAAATTTAGAAAAGGTTTTTCGAAGTTTATGATACCGATAGCCCTGTTGGAGAAGTTTTGCCGTTAAACATTTATTTCGAGCGTTGAAGTCTGTAACATGATTGCAGACTCTAGCAAACCTAATAAGTTGCGAAATGTATACACCATAAGAAGCACGACGAGGAACGTCACCATCCAAAAAAGGAAAATTTACTATATCAAAATCAAAGTCATCGCGCTTATCATAAATTTTAGAAGAAACAAATCCATTTGCAACAGAAAGATGTAGATCTAAAAAGGGGGCTTCGGTATCTGAGATATTAGCTTTGTTCAACTGAAGTTCAGGTGGATAAATTTGATTGACCATACCTTCAAAATAAGGGTTGTCAATGTTCAAAAGGTCATCGAGGTACCTAGATGTGGAATTAAAAGCCTCGATAACATCAGCTTGATTATCATGGTTAAGAGAATCCATGAAATCTCTTTCGTAGCAGTATAAAAATAAATCAGCTACGAGAGGTGCGCAATTTGTACCCATCGGAATTCCAACAATTTGTCTGTATAACTTGGTCCCAAATCTAATATAAATATTATCAAGGAGATAGTCTGTCTGATTTTGTTCATGAGGGACAGAATTAACTATGCTTACTGAGGAAATAACTGAACTATCATTATCACTATCTCTATCAATGTACTTTTTAAGCATGTTAATATGACATAATTATTTTGGCTTGCGCCTCCCAGGAGTGTTAACAATGTAATTTACATCACTTAACCTTTTCTCAACAGTATATGGACCATAATATCTAGCTTGTAATGGCCTGCCAGGAATGGGCAAAAGAGCAATCACCTTGTCTCCAGGGTCAAAATTTCTGTTCTGAGCATTTTCATCAAAATGCAACTTCATTTTGTTCTGAGCTGACATAAGATTGGACCGAGCAACTTCCCAAGCTTTTGTCAATCTAGTTTTGAAGTCAGACACATACTGAAGTAAGTTCAAAGGACTGTCATTACTTGAAAGAAACTTCTCTTTCATAAGTTTTAAAGGTCCACGAACAGTGTGTCCGAAAACAAGTTCAAACGGACTGAACCCAAGAGACTCTTGTACTGACTCTCTGACAGCAAATAATAGCAAATGTATGCCTTCATCCCAATCTTTTTCGGTGTCAAAACAGTAAGATCTGATCATGTTATTCAAAGTTTGATGGAATCTTTCCAAAGCACCTTGACTTTCAGGATGATAAGCTGATGACTTGTATTGTTTAATGCCAAGTTCATGCATTACTTGCTGAAATGTTCCTGACATAAAATTGGAACCCTGATCTGATTGGACTGATTTTGGAAGACCTACAAGTGTGAAAAACTTTACAAGGGCCTTAACTATTGTTTTCGTCTTGATATTCCTGAGTGGAATTGCTTCAGGAAAACGTGTTGAAGCACACATTATAGTCAAGAGATATTGGCAACCTGATTTAGTCTTGGGTAACGGACCTACACAGTCAATGATAATCCTACTAAATGGTTCATCAAATGCAGGAATAGGCTGTAAATTAGCTTTTGGAATAGTCTGATTAGGTTTTCCTACCATTTGACAAGTGTGACAGGATTTGCAATGTTGGGAAACATCAGATTTTAATCCTGGCCAGTAGAAATGCTTGAGAATTTTGTGGTAAGTCTTATTTATCCCTAAATGACCTGACATGGGAGTTTCATGGGCCAAGTTTAAGATTTCAGGACGATAAGCCTTAGGAACCACAATTTGGTGATTTATGGTCCATTCGTCTTCCGCTGAAACATCAGGAGGACGCCATTTTCTCATTAAGATGTCATTTTTGACATAAAAACAAACAGGAACCTGAGAAATTTCATTTTCATCTAAAGCCCGTTCAAATAAAGGCGAGATTTCAGGATCACTGTGCTGTTCTTGACAAAGTTGTGACCTTGACATTTGGTCGTGACCTTGGTCAAAAATTGAAGGTGAAAGGTCATTGTCTGACCTTTGATTGTTGAAGTCAGTTTGACTTGAAGAAAGAGATTTTGAAATCTCATCATGAAAAGACTGACCTATAAAAGTGTCAGTTAAGTCAATATCCTGTATCCCATCATTCAATTTGACTTTTTTTGCCATAGCCCTTGTAACGGCACATGAAGGGTAAAGATCAGGAATTTCCTGCTCAATGGGATCAGGCAATTGATCCTCACAAGGTGTATTGGTCAAAAGTGGGTTTACCACAACCTTATCTCCGGCTAAGTCATTGCCTAATAGCAAGTGAACACCTTTAAAAGGTAAAGAAGGCCTAATACCTACAGCCACAGGACCAGAAACTAAGTCTGAAGACAAATAAATGTTATGGAGCGGTACATTAACAAATCCACACTCTACTCCCTGAATAAGGACACTTGTCCCAGTTGAAGTCTTCTCGGAAAAAGGCAGGGTATCTGCTAAAATAAGAGACTGAGAAGCTCCGGTATCTCGTAAGATTTTAATAGGGGTAGACTGGGCAGAATCACTAGTAAGTGACACAAAACCTTCTGATAAGAATGGTTCATAAATCTCCATAATACAATCAGTCGCAGACGTTTTGACCAAAATAGGATTTTCATCCTGAATAATCGACTGTGGTTTTGACCTTAAAGAAGTAAGACCTGTTGGTCTAGAATTATTTTGATTTTGTCTCTCTTTTCTTCTTTTCAAAGTTTCACATTCAGAAATGACGTGACCGTCACCTTTACAATAATTGCAAAACAGCCGGGGTGAGTATGAGGATTTTTGACCTTTGTTTTCACTAGTATCTTTATTTTTAGGATTATGTGAAGGACTGGAAATATCAGCTGTTAGTCCAGCTTGTGGTTGTGGATTAGGTTGAGGAGAATTATTTCTCTGTTGAGGGTTAAATGGTTTTGACTGAGGTGTATTAGGTTTAAATTGAGGGTTAAAAGGTTTCTTGTAAGGCTTATTTACAAAAGACACCTTATGAGTCAAAGCATAATCATCAGCTAATCGTGCTGCTACATCTAAAGTTTCTACTTCCCTTTCGTCAAGAAAAGATTTGACATCAGAGTGTATGCATCGTTTGAACTCTTCAACAAGCATGAGCTGTCTTAATTTTGCATGATCAGACTTTACATCCTTTGAAGAACACCACCTATCAAATAATTGCTCCTTAGTTCTAGCAAATTCTACATGGGTTTGGTCATGTTCTTTCCTACAATTTCTGAATTTCTGCCTATAAGCTTCAGGTACTAACTCATAAGCCTTAAGAATCAGATTTTTGACTGTGTCATAATCTGAACTTTGATCAAGTGGAAGCTGAGTGTAAATTTCTCGAGCTTTACCAATAACAACACTCTGTAGAAGCAAGGTCCAATGCTCTTTTGGCCATTTCAAACTTTCTGCTACCTTCTCAAAATGTAAAAAGTACTTATCTACCTCTTTTTCTTGAAATGGAGGAACGAACCTGATATGCTTTGTAACATCAAATACTTTACTAGGATCAAAAGACACAGGAGGCATTGATTTACTGCTTAATTCAAGCTCTTTCATTTTAATATCATAATGCATTCTTTCTTTTTCAAGTTCTATTTCTTTTAACATTTCTCTGTGTTTTTCCTTCTCTCGCTCTTCCATTTCCCTTTGTTTTTCTTTCTCTCTTTCTTCCATTTCTCTTTGTTTTGCCTTTTCCCTTTCTTCCATATCTAATTTTTCTTTTAAAAGCCTTTCTTCTAACTCTCTTTGTTTTTCCGACTTTTCTCTTTCAAACTCTCTTTGTTTTTCTTTCTCTCTTTCTTCAAATGCTAACTTTTCTTTTTGCATTCTTTCTTCCCTTTCTTGCTTATCTGCCCTTCTTTTTTCTTCAAACTCTAATCTTAATTTTTCCAATTCAAGATGCCTTTTTAATTCTAACATTTTCAACTGTATGTCGGTTTGTGAGACCATAATAAGAGATGTAGCTGAGGGTTCAAAAAATTCCTCATCAACAAGAAACTGAATGATAACATTCTTAATTTCACGTTTTAACATAGATGTTTTGACATCAGGTATGCTATAATGACTAGCAATGTCTAAAAGATCACTCTTTTTGGCTAAGTTTAACAGCTCTTGAGAAGGCGCAGCAATGAAATCTTCAAGTTTGAATAACATGGTTGCTTTTTGCTGGTATGACAAACAATAAATATCTTTTCAAATTCAGAATAATATAGGTGCACAAAATGTTCAATCCCGGCTCAGAGCCCCCAAAATCTGTTACGACCTAGCGTAACTAGACAGGTACAGCGAAAAACAACCAAGTAATTTAAACTTAACAATATTTAATCAAACAAATAAATGCTGCAAATACATACAAACAAACAAACAGATAAGTAAATAAATAGATAAATAACTTACAAAGTTAATGTCAAATAAGTCCTTGTCCCTCAAATGTAAGTCCACAATCCAGTAACCAGAATATGAGCACATGTATATTTTAATCCACACTTTTATTCTAATCCAAAACACTAGTGAAACAACCAAAATTATATACTTTAAACCACTTCAAATTTCTGAATACCTACGACTGAATTGGGACCTATATTTATACATCTAAGGAAATTCTCCAGGTTTCTAGAGAATGATATAATAAACTTTTCTCTAGAAAAGAAACGAACTAAACGAAAGTTCTTTTAAATTCTCCAAAGAGAATTTAGAATTCTCCAGAGAGAATTCAAGGCCGCAACGACCATCAAGACTAAACGAGAGTCCACTAGACCCTTCGAGATCTCAGTATACATAGTCCAAATATATTTTTAACTTATGGTAAAAAAAAAAACACTCACTCCATTTTCATCTGGAATTATCCACAAAGTGCTCATAGAATTTTCTATACTTCTAAATTATATAACAGTGATAAAAATAATCAATGACATTCTTCTACAAAGTTCTAGATAATAAATTGTAGAAACATAAAAAGAAATATATATTAATTAATTGGCTTACTCCCCTTTGATTATATATATATAAATTATAAGTAATAGCTTTTAAAAGAATCAATATTATTGAATCAATTATATATAACAAGTACAAAATTCAACACTTTAAATCGATTTTACTCTAAGCTCATCCGCAGGTTCTTAAGTGGTTCACAACAATAAGTAAGTTGTTCGGTCCTCGTAGTCATCAGGAAAACAAGTCCATGAAATGGATAACCCCTTAACCCAACTTTTTTATAGTAAAACTGGGGTATGCAGGGGTATACCTAAAAGTATTTGTTTTCAAAATGGCGAATCTCTAAGTAGTCCGTGAATCATACATGACAAGCAATTAAATCATGATAAATCAAAAACGAGGAACCATAGATACAGTAACCTATCCGAGGGTAGAGATCCCTGGAATCAGGAGCAAAAGAAAAACACCAGTTATACCCCGATGGGCCAAGCAACGGACAAGAAGCTCCGGCCCCAACCATCGAAATGAATAGCTTTCAGTCAAGGCTATCATAGAGTCTGACGCTTGACCCACAGGCGTGCAATTAAAGAACGCAGCATAGAACCTTATCAACCATGATTGGGTTAAAAACTAAGCATGCAGACTGTCGCATAACATTTAAGTTATATCCCATACGTTTGCAACGTATTACGTTCTACAAAACTTCTAAAGAAAAAAAATCATCCCTTTCTATAAAGTTCTAAAATATGTAAACCAAGACATTCTTAAAATTCTGGTTCCGAAAGGCCATTAATTTACGTAATAGCGCATTTGATCCACTTTAACTTTGAAAATCAATTCATAGTGTCTACTATTAAAAAAAATGAAAATGTTTATAATACTGATAGCCCTGCTGGAGAAGTTTGAACGTTAAAAATTTATTTCAAGCGTTGATTGCAGACTCTAGCAAACCTAATTTACTATATCATAATCAGTGATCACGCTTATCATACATTCCATTTGCAATAGAAAGATGTAAATCTAAACAAATGGGCTTCGGTTTCGGTTGTATTGGCTGTGTTCAATTGTTGTTCAGATGGATAAATTGGATTGCTTGTAACTTTAAAATAAGGATTGATCATCGAGGTACATGAAAGTCGAATTAAAAGCCTCGATTACACCAGCTTGAATTTCACGGTTAGATATTAGATCCAGCGCCGGGGAACCTCGTCTTCCCAGTGAATTTAGGTCAGAACGTTTCCGGCCTTGTCTATATTATTACCCCTATGCCGAGGGCGGGTGATTGATAAATGGGATTGTAAGTTATACATTGTATCTAATGACATGAACGTTTTGCTAGGCTTTTCAAACAGGCGAAAATGCAAAATAATATTAATAATAATAATAATGATAATAATAATAATAATAATAATAATAATAATAATAATAATAATAAAGACACGGTCCAGTCGTCGAGCGCCTGTGTTCGGTCTTGATATAGCACGGGGATCCATTTAGGAGGCTAAGTCAAGCTTCAGAAAACTCCGTCAGTGAAAAAATATGTCACTGCGCTTAAACACTGTATATTCTACATTTCCTAGTGTTACAAAGTATAGCTCACATACGGGTTACTGTGTGGGCGTTACCTCATGAATACGTTATTGGGTATAGTCTACTTTTACCTGGGTAAAAACTAACGAGAAAACAGTTAAAAGCCAAACTCTCAGATTAACCGTTACGAATAAAATGCAATACAAGCGTTTCTAATTTAATGGATTGAACAAAATACAAGTAGCTGATGTCGAACGGTAAACATGTGATGGTGGTCTACGCTATCTGAGTTTGACTTTTCTATGCCCCCCCCCTTTTTGAATGATAAAATTGCTGATCACGCCAAAATATGAATATAAAAGTTGATGCCTATACAGTAACCTCTTTGCTAAGCTATATCGAGTTTGGAATTGGCATATCTGTTTATGGCACACCGTCTTACTTACCAATGGGTAATACGTGTCGCAGTTGGAAACATGTTCATTGATGCGCACGTAAACATGGAACCTGATAACTTCATTATTGGCCCCTGTTATCGACCATAAACAATCAAAATCTTTACTGAAGTCTGTGTCCGGAAAAACAAAGTCGCTGACGGTATCATCCAGTGAGCCTCCACATGCACTGGAAACTAACAATGAGCCGCATCATGAGAAAACCTACAACATGGTTTCCGAACAGGTCTGACACAAACCGAGCTGCATAAACCAAAATGGCTGGAAACTTTTGATTTAGAAAGTAGAGGAATCGTTCTGTCCCTGTAGCGAAAAAAGGCACTGATCAGTTTCACAGTTACTGCGAAGCTGATCTGCGCCTTTGGACTTGCATATGCAGACTATTGTTTTTCTCATGAGGCGGCTCAAATATATCATGTATTCAGTACATAAAGAAACGCAGAACGGTAGATAAGGATCTCGGAATCAGCGCCTTTCATTACGAAAACATGCCAGTGTAATATACAATTTTTTTCTTAAGTTGTAAAAATTGAAAAAAATCAGTAAAAGTTTTTCGATATTTTTCTTATTTTTGCTCAAAACATAGATTGTGAGTACACATTAGAACCACCTCGCCGAGGCGGTTCTAACGAGTCCCCACAATCTATGTTTTGGAGCACAAATAAGAAAAATAGCTATACCCCTGCAAACCCCAGTTTTTCTATATAAAAGTGGGGTTCAAGGGGGTATACATCACACGGACATGTTTACGTGATGTTTTCATTACACGGATAGTACATTTTTTCTTCTTAAGTTTCAAGCTTCTAGTCTGCTTATGAGACTGTGCAGGCCGGTTTGTGTCGGGCATGGTCGGAAACCCTGACGACCGGTTTTCTCGCGTCGCAGCGCATATGGTACAAGCCAGGAAGAGCCTAATGACTGCATCATCACTCAGACTGGACAAACCTTTAATGCGATGTATTCTAACTGGATTGTTTATTGTGATTGATCATAGTAGTTACAATCTGAATATATTAGTAGACATTTTTCACTTTTGAACGTAAATTTTGCTGGCGCTTGCGGTTACGACTTTGTGTGTGATGGGCGATGACTCGTGAGGGCATATTTGAGACGAAGGCGAGGGGTGGTATGAAGAATTACTTAGTCAACACTACCAACAGCCCACCGGAGGTGTATTTAATGAGACATGCAGAAAAACGAAATTGTCCAGGACGCCTAGCTGAATAGTTCAGTAGGTAGAGTGTAAGACATAGAATCTAAAGGTCCTGGGTTCGAGTCCGGGAAGGACAAAAAATTATTTTTCCTTTTCTTTGTTTCTTCCTTTTATCGCACCTGTGACAATAAAGCTTAGAAAATTAAAAAGAAATGAAAAAAAAAAAAAAAAAAAAAAAAAAAAAAAAAAAAAGGAAAAAAGAAAATAATATTTTATCTATTGGCAAATACAAGAATCACAAAATTCACTGCTGCATTTAATACTAAAATCGTAAGTTTCTGGATTAAACTGTCTAGTGAGAAGGCAGACCGCATGTATAGGTTTTTTATAGGTCTTGTTGATTTTTCACCCATTGGAGCCGAGAACTCGATCGTCATTTTTGGCAGAAGAACGGATCAGCGACCGATCAGCGTCAACATTTATTTCCTGACTGGCTGGTACAGATAATGTGGATAGGATAAGCTGACCGTCTCTAATGACTAAAAAAAATACGCAAGCGTCCCCCGTGGCCGAGCAGTTAAGAGTGCTGTTTCATAATCACTTAATCATCTCACCGTTGTGTCTGGTGTGAGTTCAAGACCCACAATGGCCACATGTGAGACAGGTCAAGTTCTGCTTGCGGGTGTTCCAGCCGATTTTTCTCGGGGTACTCCCGTTTTCGCCCCACCTACTGTTTGGTGCTTTTCATATGAGCTGAAATAATCTTGAAAGGGATGTAAAACTGAATTTTAACAAATACACAAGACACCAAATCAAAAAGTATAGTGTACATGATCAGATATATGAGTATTATTAGATGTAAAACTACAGTTTCACGTGCTATCTCGTGAGCGAACGATGTTTATTTTGTCGATGTCTCGTTTTGAGTCCATTCGACAGTAGGAAGAGCGATGGGTGCAATACCCTACATGTAGCTACAATATGCATAGCCACACAACTGTTTTTGTTTATTGTAGACTATCAACAGTAGTTCTGCCATATCGAGTGCGATGGTTACGATGTAGAAATTTAATTTGGCAAGACATAAGCTTTCGTTCTAATCCTCATTTATTCTGTGTGATAGTATGCGTGCTGTTTCACCTGGTTGAATTCAAATAAATAAATTAAAATTATATTATTTTCATGAGTTTCTAAAGTGTTTCCGTAGAGGACGCATAGTGTTTCAGTCGCCCCGTAAAGCGGGTCGCGCGTCACTTCGCCGCAGTTTACTTCTGATGTTCGCCATTTTCACATACACGTAGAAGCAATTTTGGACACTACATATTCTGTCAAAGTGCACAAATTATTCATTTGTTTCACAAATAATGGTGTATACAGTCTTCACATTGACACATGTGTTTTCTTAAGATTATTGCCTCATGTATTGTCCCTTTTAACAGAATGGACGCTGGTCTTGTTTGGAAAGAGCTAGTAATTTTGTTTTTATGCGTGCTGTTAAATTGCTTGTGATGTGTTGCACCGCCATGTCTCTCCCGCCTGCTGTCTATGTTAGGATGGGAAATTTAATTGTATAGATTCTTGGTCATTCTATTGTTACTTGATTACAGATAAGGGTCTGATTGTGCTCATTTCTGATCATAATGATGCGTTTTTATACAAATTTCGGCCCGTTCAAGATTATTTTAGTTCATATGAGACGGGTAAATCAGTAACAGGGGGAAAAGGGGAGAACCCTGAGAAAACGAACTTGCACACCCACAAGCAGAACTTGGTTTGTGTCACCCGTGATTGTAAGACTTCAATCAATTGGGCAGAACCTACGGCGAAGAGTTCATTGTCTTGGTGTTGGTAGTTGCCAAAGCGATATTGTTGCGCTGAAGGTTGTTTTAATCAATTTTATCACATGTTGTGTGATGTTGCATCAATCTTTGTTGTAAGGACTTTGATTGTATCGCAAGCATATACGATGCTGCTGACACTGATAGACAATGCCCGAATACACATATTCATGTACAGTATACCACGCAGACATTTCACGTGTTCATTTACCGACCTTTTATATGTAAACAAACGAACCGCCATTTATGATTCTAATGTATATACATGAAACAGGGAAATTTAATTGTGTTGTGTTTGGCCATTGAAATTTTGTCCTAGGGCCCATCGACAAAACAAAGATCATATCAAGCCGGATCAGTTATCAAACCACATTGCTGCTTGGCAAGCCGAACGCAGTTGGTGTTAAGGGCATGCGTTCTTTTGTCTTTTTTTAACATTTAAAAGTACGATTTCTATCATGATAAAGTTTATACTGAATCTATTAAGCAAGCCTCCATGGTGCAGTGGCTATTTCACGTGCCTTATAAACCAGAGATCGCAGGTTTGATCCGGGTCTTCTTGAGTCTGTCGGATAAGACTATAAACTGAGATCTCGTTTCCATATGGCCTTTGCTGTTGGATTAACGCTCAAATCAACAAACCGATTCAATTTATTATTTATTTAAATTCAGGATTGAGTAATAAGCTTATGTGGTTATATGCTTGCCCGATTCCGGACGCAAAGATGGGCCCTAATGAGTAAGGTTAAGAATGATCAAATGTTGTAGATCTGTCGTCAGCATGTGTAATACGTGTGCACTAAAACGGTACCCTGTATCATGACGATATCATTACAAAACCTTAACAAACAAAATACAGTGTGTTTTTAAGTTGAAAAAAAAAAAATGAAAATTTTCAGTTCAACAGTTTTGATATTTTCTTATTTGTTCAAAACATAGATTGTGGACACATGATAGAACGAATACTCACAATCTATGTTTTCAGAAGCATAGGCAACCTAAGTTGACCTTGTCCTATAATAGGTTAATGTCATCCCTGGGTCATATATAGACTTTGTAGATGCTTCATGCCAAGTTTTAAAATCATAGGCCTACTGGTTCTGAAGAAGAACACTTTTGAAGGTTTTTCAATTTATAGCCATGGCGGCCATTTTGGTCAAGTTACCTTGACCATTAATACAAACTTTCGTTCCCCTTCCACGAAGTTTGGCTTTGATCGGCCCTGCGGTTGCTGAGAAGATGTTTAACTATTATAGTCATATGCATGTATATATCCCCCAGGCAGGAGCAGACAACCACCTGGGTCTTAATGTTTTCATAAAAATAAATCTGCACATTTGTATTATCATAGCAAGTTTCCACCCATTTAATTACATTTAACTAATTTTCCCATTTAAATGCATGGGCGACCTACATGTAAGTTGATCTTACCGTAAAATAGGTCAAGGTCATCCCAGCGAAATGATTTATACAAACTTTGTAGTGCTTTTAATATTGTTTGATGCTTCATGCCAAGTTACAAAATCATAGGCCTTCTGGTTCTGGAGAAGAAAAAATTTAACGTTTTTTTGCTAGTTATAGCCAAGGCGGCCATCTTGGTCATGTGACCTGGTCCATTTATGCAAATTTCGTTCCCCCTTCCTAAGAATGCTCCGCAGTTTTAACTTTGATTGGCCAAGCTGTTTCAGAGAAGAATATCATGGAAATTGTTGACGGACGACGGCGGACGGACGACGGGGCAAGGCTATCCTATACGCTCACCTTTTGAGCCGAAGGGCTCATGTGAGCTAAAACTAGGTATACCCCTGCATACTCAAGTTTTGCTTTATAAAAGCGTTGTTCAATGGGGTAAACATGTCACGGACATGTTATCCTGATGAGGATAACAGCCCATGCTCTATATTACTTGAAATGTGTCAAAACGTTGAAAGGCGTAGAATAAAAAAAAACTGCACATAAAATTAAAGATCAACTAATGTTTCAAATCGTAAATCTTGCCATGTTTACATGTAAAAAAAAAGTCTGTGTGTTCACGAAAAACACGTGAAATGTAGCTTAACAGAACCAATGTACGTATATATACATGTACCAGTATGTTAAAAGTCACATGGCGATAACAAATAGTTGATAGTTGTTCCCACCAACAGTTATCGTCATATGCAGACGGGATCTCGGTTTATAGTATCACCATAAAGCCATGGGCAGCTCAGAATAGAACAAGCGATCCCTAGTTATACACACGAGTGTCTAGAAAAATAATATTCTGCACTGGAAGCTGTTTTATTCGCGCCAAGCATTTGTAAGGCCGACCCGCATTGAACGCGTAATGCATCTTTAATGGCAAACATGACGGTTGATGGTGCGATTTTGTAAACATGTCGTGTCAAAGGCCACTTCTGGTCCATTGTTCGATTAGAATCAGACAGTTAAACGGGAAGACAACAATAATCATTGTTACCATTGCATATGATAACATTGTTTAGCATTGTTTAGGATTTATATGTTTAATTGCTGTCTGGATTTCTTTATTTTTGCATTTTACCAATGCAAATAGTTTTTTTTACGCAAGAATATTGTCAAAGATGCGAAAAAAGGAAAATAAAAATAATAATTCCAATAAAAATAGGCGTTTCCTACTCGTGCTCAACCTCCTGAGCTAACGAGTCAGATGCTCTTATCAAACTCATTTTTTATTAAGGCTTTATGTCCCAGTCAACATAATTTTTCAATCATGTCGGGACGGATCCAACGCTTCCTGGGTTTAACCTGTTAGTAAGGAGTTATTATGTCTTGCTCAAGGACACAACACGGTGGCGCCTGTGGGGATCGAACCCAGGACCTCTCGATTCGGAGTCAGACGCCCTACCACTACGCCGCCGCGTTCCCTAAAAATAATTTTGTACCAGTCTTATATCAACTACATGTACGTATTTATTCTCGACATGTGATTTTACGAAGCGACTGACTGAACCACCGCGACATGAAGTCATCTAAGGAACTCGCGAGCGCGCGTGCGTGCTGTGTGCGTGCGTGTGTGTGTGTGTGTGTGTGTGTGTGTGTGTGGTGTGCTCGCGTAAAGAATATTGTTATCCTGTTTTAGGGTTAAGCAAGGTACGCTGCACGTTATGAAAAAAACGAACTGTATGTTTCTCAGTCTATAAACATTCATTTTCTTGAAAATAATATTGTTTTAGTTTGAAGTTTAATTATATTTATTTGAATTCAACCATATAAACATCACGCATAATTCACGAGAATAAATGAGGATCAAAAAGAAAGCCTTGACTTGGAAAAAACATCCCAAAAATCGTAATTATCGCATTCAAAATGCTGAAATACTGTGGAAGGTCTACAAAACCTCAACTTATATGTATGGCTATGCAAAATGTAGCTAGGATATCGCACTTATGACTTGCAGATGATTGTCTAATGGACTCAAAACGAAACATCAACCAAATAAATAACATCAAGATTTCGAGTATCTGTTTGAAATACATGTATAAACATGCCAAAATAAATTATGTTCTCTCACGAGACAGCACGTGGAACTGTAGGTCTTACACCTAATAAATATACATATATCTTTACATGTACACTATACAGTGTGCTATTTGAGTTAGTGCCTACGTCCGCGGAAACATTTTTAAGTCGTTCAGGTCCTAGCCACATTATGCCTGTACAAGCCTTCAGTATATTCATATTTTCATGTCTCCCAGAAAGAAATATTGACGTGAGGATAGATCAGCTCTTATACCAAAAATACGATCGAGCTCCCAGTACAAGCGAAAACATACATGTGGGCTGCCGTCTCAAACTTCAATTCCTTTACGACAAGAATTTAATGTAGTAGGGCATTTCATGATTCTGATAGTATATGTTTTATTTCCAAAGTTGTTTTGTCACAACAGAGACAAATAAAGAAAAGAAAAAAATGTGATCTGTCCGGGACTCGAACCCAGGACCTTTCGCTTTCGATTCCAAGCACGCTACCCACTGAGCTACACAGCCACACGTCCTAGAATATTTCATTTTTTGACACTCTTATTTAATTCGTCATCGTCGGGCTATTTGTAGTTTTGACTAAGTAATTCTTCATATCGTCCCTCGTCTTCGTCTCAGATATGCCCTCACGAGTCGTCCCCCATCACAAGGAAAGTCATAACCGCAAGCGCCAGCAGCATTTACGTTCAAAAGTGAAAAAGTGAAAAATGTCTATTAGACGTAAATGTTGCTGGCGCGTGCGGTTACGATTTTTGGTGTGATGGGGGACGACTCGTGAGGGCATATTTGAGACAATGACGAGGGGCGATATGAATAATTACTTGGTAAAAACTACCTATAGCCTAACGGAGACCAATTAAACAAGACAGGCAAAAAAGAAATAGTCCACGACGTCTTACTCTGTAGCTCAATAGGTAGCATGTATGGAATAAAACCAAAAAGTCCTGGGTTCGAGTCCGGCTAGGACAAAAATTCTTATTTCTATTCTTAATTGCTTCCTTTTTTCGCATCTGTGACAATATAGCTTAGAAAATGAAAAAGAAAAGAAAAGAAAAAAAAATGCAAAACTCACAAAATGCACTACTGCATTTAATACTAAAATCGTTAATTTGTGGATTAAAGTGTGTAGTTAGAAGGCAGTCCGCACGTATAGGTTTTTCACTAAGTCTTCTTGTCTTTTCACCGATTTAAGCCGGTAGCTTGATCGTAATCGGCAGAAGAGCGGACCCGCGACCGATCCTCACGTCAAGATTTATTTTCTGAAGGCTGGTACAGACAATGCGGCTAGGATAAGTTGACCGCCTCTAATGACTAAGCGGCCCCCATGGCCAAGCGGTTGAGAGCGCTGTTTCTTAATCACTCGTTCATCTCACCGCTGTGTCATGTGTGTGTTCGAGTCCCACACTGGCCACATATGATACAAGCCAAGTTCAACTTGCGGGAGTGCCAGGTGGTTTTTCTTAGGGTGCTCACGTTTTCACCCCACCTACTGATTGGTGTGCTGAAATAATCTTGAAAGGGACGTAAAACTGAACTAAAATGCGCAAGACAATAAATCAAATAGTATAGTGTACATGTTCAAATAGTATTACATGTATATCTGTGTTTATTAGATGTAAAACTACAGTTTCACGTGCTGTCTCGTGAGCGAACATAATTCATTCTGTTTATATTTCAAATAGATTATCAGCTTGATGTCGAAGTTTCGCTCATTCGACAGTCATCTGCATGCCATACGAAGTGCAATGGAGGCAACATCCTACATGTAGCTACATTTCGCCAAGCCACACAACTAATTTTGTTTATTGTAGACCTTCAACAGTAATTCAGCCATATCCAGTGTGCTGGTTACGATGTAGTAAATTAATTTGGCAAGACATAAGTTTTTTTTTTTATCCATATTTATTCTGTGTGATATTGTATGCGTGTTGTTTACCTGGTTGAATTTAAATAAATATGATTAAAATAAAACTAACACAATATTATTTTTTTGAGTTGCTAAAGTGTTTCCATAAAGCACTCCATGTCGAAGTGGTTCAGTCAGTCGCCCCGTAAAACGGGCCGCGCGTTCAATCCAACGCGTAACTCCGTCTTTCGGTCGAGACCAGGGTCCAGTATGTAAATAGTTGTTATTTGCACGTGAGACCCCGAATATTCCTCGTTATATGGTTTACATTAAGCATGCGTGCATGATGGAATGTAAATTTTATGCATTTTTTTCTTATATGCGCGAGTAACATCGGAGAAGTTTTGCTATCTGTTAAAATCTAATCAGGGCCCAGAATTACACTACGCCCACCTTAGTGATGATGTGAAATTTAATTGTATCGATTCCAGGTCATTCTATTGTTACTTGATTACAGATAAGAGTCTGATTGTGCTCATTTCAGATACAATTTTCGCCCCGTTCAAGATTATTTTAGCTCATATGAGACGGATAAATCAGTAACAAGGTGGGGGGGAGGGGAGAACCCTGAGAAAACGACTTGGCACACCCACAAGCAGAATTTGGTTTGTGTCACCTGTGATTGTAAGACTGATCAATTGGGCAGCAACCTACGACGAAGTGTTCATTGTCTTGGTGATGGTTGTTGCCAAAGCGATATTGCTTTTTTCAAAAAAAAAAAAAACAAAAAAAAAAACAAGCCGAAAACAGTTAGTGTTAACGGCATGTGTTCGTCCTTTTAAACCAGGGACCGCGGGTTTGATCCCGGGATCCTTAAGTCTGTCGGATGATACTATAAACTGATGTCTCGTATCCATATGACCTTTTCTGTTGGATTAACGTTAAACCTCAAATCAACAAACCAATTAAATTTATTATTTATGTAAATTCTGATTGAGTAAGAAGCTTATGCGCATTTATGCTCGCCCGATTCCGGACGCAAAAAATGCCCATAAGGTTAAGAATGATCAAGGTGTTGTACATGTAGCTCTGTTGTCAGCATGTGTAATACATGTGCACTAAAATGGTGCCGTGTATCTTGACGCTAGCATAACAAAACCTAAACAAGCAATATACAGTGTTTTTAAAGTTGTAAAAAATGAAAAATTTCAGTTCAACATTTTTATCTTTTTATTTTGCTCAAAACATAGATTGTTGGTACACGCTAAAACTGCCTCGCAGAGGCAGTTCTAACGAGTACTCACAATCTGTGTTTTTAGATGCATGGGCATCCTAAGTTGACCTTGCCGTAAAATAGGTCAATATCATCCCTGGGTCATGATTTAGGCCATGTATAAACTTTGTAGATGCTTAATGCCAAGTTTCAAAATCATAGGCCTACTGGTTCTGAAGAACATTTTAAAGGTTTTTGCAGTTTATAGCCATGGCGGCCATTTATACAATCTTTCGTTCCCTTATTTTCCCCATTTAAATGCATGGGCGACCTAAGTTGACCTTGCCATAAAATAGGTCAAGGTCATCCCAGCATTATGATGTATACCAACTTTGTAGAACTCTATTGTCTGATGCTTCAAACTTAGTTTCATAATCAAAGGACTTCTGCTTCTGGGAAGAAATTGTTTTAAAGGTTTTTGCTATTTATAGCTATGGCGGCCATCTTAGTCATGTGACCTGGGTCATTTATGCAAACTTTCGTCCCCCCTTCCTAAGAATGCTCCGCAAGCAGTTTAACTTTGGTTTGCCATTTGGTTTCAGAGGAGAATATCATGGAAATTGTTGACGGACGACGTCGGACGGACGACGGGGGCATGGTCATCCTATAAGCTCGCTTTTTGAGCCGAAGGGCTCATGTGAGCTTTAAATAGGTATACCCATGCATACCAAAGTTTTGCTGTATAAAAGTGTGGTTCATGGGGTATTCACGGACACGTTATCATGATATGGATAACCGACCATGCTCGAGATGACTTGAAATATGTCAAAACGTTGTTAGGCGTAGAATAAAAAACTGCACATAAAATTAAAGATCAACTTATGTTTCAAATCGTAAATCATGCCATGTATACATGTATAAAGTTTTCTGTGCGTTCACGAAAAACACGTGAAAATGTAGCTTAGCAGAACCAATGTACGTATATATATAAGCCAGTATGTAAAATGTCACATGGCGATAACAAATAGTTGATATTGGTTTTTCCCACCAACCGTTATGGTCATACGAAGCCGGGACCTCGGTTTATCGAACGAGCGACGCCTAGTTATACACACGAGTGTCTAAAATAATCGAATTCCACATTGGAAGCTGTTAAAATGGAGGCATTTTATTCGCGCCAAGCATTTGTAAATCCGACTCGCGAGTAACGAGTAACGCATCTTTAATGGCAAACATGATAAGTGATATATATGATGCGATTTTAGAAAATATTTCGTGTCAAAGGTCACTTCTGGTTCCTTGTTCCATCAGAATTAGACAGTTTAACGGAAAGACAACAATTTTCATTTGTAGGCGTTTCGTTCTCGCGCTCAACCTGCGTAACGAGTCAAATGTTCTTATTAAAATCATTTTGTACCTGTCTTATATCAACTACGTATTTATCTTTGCCATGTGATTTTAAGAGGCGACTGACTGAGCCACTGCGAGACAAAGTCCTCTATGGAACGTGTTTGCGTGAGTGTGTGTTTATGAGTTAGAGTGTGTATGTGCGCTTAAAATATAGAATATTGTTGTCCTGTTTTAGGGTTAAGCAAGGTTCGCAGCACGTTTGATCAGCTGGCTAACCTGCACTCCGATACACTTCGTGACCTCGCTCCTTTTCTGTGTATGGAGAGGTCTAACAGAATACCAATGGAAATATTCCGTCTAGCAACACGTAATGAAAACCAGAGTACCAATGGTCCTGTAAACGCTCACCGGGGGTCCGGGGGTCCCCCCCCCGGAATCTGAAAAGTTTACCTAAAAAAGGTAATTTTGGGATTTTTGGGGGATTGGACCCCCCCCCCCCCTCGTCTGCGACAATATTTTACCATTTTGGTTGGACCCCCTCTCGTAAAAATGTCTGGATCCGCAAATCAAGGTCATCCAAGGGTCATCATTTTATCAAATTATGATGGGCTGGAGTCATCGATGCTACATACCGATTTTCGTGAAAATCGGCCTGCCGGCTCTAATGAAGAAGATTTTTGAGTGGTTTTAGCCATATATGGGCGTGGCGGCCATCTTGGTCATGTAACCCAGATTTCACAAACAAACTTTCGTTCCCCCTACCCATAGATGCTCCACATAAAATTTCATTTTGATTGGCCAAGCGGTTTCAGAGGTGAAGATTTTTTTATATATATTCAGTTTAACGTCTCTTTCAAGATAATTTCAGCTCATATGAAACGGGCCAATCAGTAGGTGGGGCGAAAACGACAGAACCCCGAGAAAAAACACCTGGCACACCCGCAAACAGAACTTGGCTTGTCTCACATGTGGCCAGTGCGGGGCGCGATCCTACACCAGAGACAGCGGTGAGATGATCGAGTGATTAAGAAACAGCGCTCTCAACCGCTCGACCACGGGGGCCGCCATGAAGATGTTTTAAAAGTGTGACTGGTCAAGGTCAAGAGATGACCTTGGCCTAAATTAATGACATACTTACATCTACTCCATAAGTTGTCTGCATCTGCCTTTTTTTCAGGTCTCAGGCTGCAATCGTTTTCGAAATATCCATAGTTTTCACTTTTTCCCATGTAACAGCCTGTTTCCAAAATTAAGCTTGCCGTAAAACATGTCAAGGTCATACCAGGGCCATCATTTTATCAAACTATAATGGGCTGGAGTCACTGATGGCGGCCATCTTTGTCATGTGACTCGGATTTCATGATCAAACTTTCGTTCCCCCTACCCATGGATGCTCCACATAAAATTTCAACTTGATTGGCCAAGCGGTTTCAGAGATGAAGATGTATGAAAAGTGTGTATGGAAAACAGATTGGCCAAGGTCAAGAGATGACCTTGACCTAATTTAATCACATACTTTTATTACTCCATTAGTTGTCTGCATCTACCTCTTTTCAGGTCTCTGGCTGCAATCGTTTTAAAAAAAATCAATAGTTTTCACTTTTTCCCATGTAAAAGCCTATGTTTCCAAAATTGACCTTGCCGTAAAATAGGTCAAGGTCATCCCAGGGTCATCATTTTGCCAAACTTTGATGGGCTGGAGTCACTGATGGTAAATACCAAGTTTCGTGGGAATCGGCCCGCCGGTTCTGGAGAAGAAGATTTTTGAGTGGTTTTTACCATATATGGGCGTGGCGGCCATATTGGTCATGTGACATGGATTTCGCGATCAAACTTGAAATGCCGCTACACAAGGAGGCTCCACATAAAATTTCAACTTGATTGACCAAGTGGTTTCAGAGAAGAAGATTGTGGACGACGACGAAGACGGACGACGGACGACGGATCATGGCCATCCTATCAGCTCTCCTTGTGAGCCTTCGGCTCAGGTGAGCTTAAAAAAAGACTAGATGTTTCTTAGTTTTATTATCATTTATTTACTTGAAAATAACACTGTGTTAGTTTGAAGATTAATTATATTTATTTGAAGTCAACCAGACAAACAGCACGCATACTACAAGAGAATAAATGAGGATCGTACAGAAAGCCTGTGGCTTGCAAAAATCATCTAAAATTCGTAATTATCGCACTCGATATGGCTGAAATACTGTTGAAGGCCTACAAAACCTCATATTATTAGTATGGCTATATGCATAATGTAGTTAGGATATCGCCCTTATGACATGCAGATGGGTGTTGTATGGGATCAAAACGAAACATCAACTAAATAAACCCCACCAAGCTTTCGAGTATCTGTTTGAAATACATGTATAAACATGCCAAATGAATTATGTTCGCTCACGAGACAGCACGTGAAACTGTAGTTTTACACCTTATATATATATATATGTCTGTACATGTACACTATACTATTTGAGTTAGTGCCTTACGTCCGCGGAAAATATTTAAAGTCATTCAGGGTGGCTAACTTATCCTAGCCACATTATTCCTGTACAAGCCTTCAGAATATGAACATTTTTATGTCCCCAAGAAAGAAATATTGACATGAGGATCGCTCGAAGATCAGCTCTTCTACCAAAACAAATACGATCGAGCTGTCGATTTCAACCGGTTAAAAGTCAACAAGAGAGAAACATTAATGTGAGGTGTCGTCTCGCACTTCAATTCCTTTACGATTTAAGTATTTTATGCACAAGGGCATTTCCTGATTCTTGCATTCGCCAATAAATATAATCAGCTGATAATACATTTTTTTTATTTCCTTAGCTTTATTGTCACAGGGGAGACAAATAAAGAAAAGAAAAAAAGCGGTCCGACCAGGACTCGAACCCAGAACCTTTCGTTTTGAATCCTAGCTTGCTACCTACTGAGCTACAGAGATAGACGTCCTACATATAACATTTATTGCATGTCTTATTTAATTCGTCTCCGTTGGGCTGTTGGTAGTTTTGACTGTGTAATTCTTCATATTGCCCCTCGTCTTAGTCTCACATATGCCCTCACGAGTCGTCCCCCATCACACAGAAAGTCGCAACCGCACGCACCAGCAGCATTTACGTTCAAAAGTGAAAAATGTCTAGTAGTCTAGTCCAATCTTAAGATCAAGACCGAAAAACGATTCATTATTTTGAAACGGTCACGTTATAACGACGCTATTTGTACTTGTAAAAAAATGTTAACGAAGGTTGCGTAATTTTAAGATTAACATCTTCATTGCAATGGCCTTAGATGAAAATGCTTCCTTTCCCGATGAAAATCACCGTCATGCTTTGTACTTAGGCATAACGACCAAGTTAACATTTTTCAGTCATGTCGGTGCGACAACACCGCTTCATGAGTACAATCGTATTAACCAGTACACTTGGGAGTTAATGCGTCTTGCCTAAGAACACAACACGGTGCCGCCAGTGGGGATTAAACCCAAGACCCCTCGATTCGTCCACTACGCAACTGCGCTCATCGCCAGGATCTCGGAAGATTTGTTTTTGCACTGAAATGAAGTTTGTTGTAGTCGAAAAATAAGTTGAATTTAGCCATGTAATGTTATGTGTAAGTCAAGCCGTCACTTCTTTAAACCAGAGGACCAATGGTCCTGTAAACGCTCACCTGAGATCTGCTGCATATACCCATAAACATGTTTGAATATTATCGTATTTAACTCCAGTGCAGGGGCAGATGAAGCCCTTGGGGCATTTTCTTTTTTTAGAATCTTCAATATTCTGTCCATTTGCCAATTTCCTGCTGGCCTTTCCCTTCAAATGACATTTTAACAGTTTTCCCAATTCAAATGCATAGGCAACCCATGTTGGCCTTGCCATAAACTTGGTCAAGGTCATCACAGGGTCATGATTTATATATACATTGGAGTACTTTAGCCATCAATGCTTCACGCCAAGTTTCCTTGAAATCAGTCTATTGGTTTCAGAGAAGAAGATTTTTGATGGGTTTTTACCATATATGGGCATGGTGGCCATCTTTGTCATGTGACCTAGATTATTTATATATACATTGATTCCCCCACTCTATAGATGCTTCACATAAAATTTGGCTTTGATTGGCCAAGCGGTTTCAGAGGAGAAGACGTTTGAATATTATGGCAATATACATGTATATTGCCCCGGGGTGGGGGCACATGAGCCCCTGGGGTCAATTTGTTTTTCAGAATCATTAATATTCAGTCCTACTTCCCATTTCCTGCAACACTTTCACTTTAAATGACATTTTTAAGTTTTCCCTATTCAAATGCATTGGTGACCTATGTTGACCTTGCCGTAAAATAGCTCAAGATCATCACAGGGTCAGGATTTATATATACATTGTAGTGCTTGAGCCATCGATGCTTCATGCCAAGTTTTGTTGAAATCGGTCCATCGGTTCTGGAGAAGAAGATTTTTGAAGGGTTTTTACCATGTATGGGCATGGCGGCCATCTTGGTCATGTGACCTGGATGTCTTATATATACATTGGTTTCCCCTTCCTATTGATGCTTCACATAAAATTTGGCTTTGATTGGCCAAGCGGTTTCAGAGGAGATGATGTTTGAATATTATGGTAATGTACAGGTATACTGCCCCGGGGTGGGGGCACATGAGCCCCTGGGGTCAAATTCTTTTCAGAATCATCAATATTCAGTCCTACTACCCATTTCCTGCAAGATTTTCACTTGAAATGACATTTTAAAATTTTTCCCCATTCAAACGCATTGGCGACCTATGTTGACCTTGCCTTTAAATAGGTCAAGACCATCACCGGGTCACGATTTATATACACATTGTAGTGCTTGAGCCATCGATGCTTCATGCCAAGTTTGGTTGAAATCGGTCCACTGGTTCTGGAGAAGAAGATTTTGAAGGGTTTTTACCATATATGGGCATGGCGGCCATCTTGGTCATGTGACCTGGATTTCTTATATATACATTGGTTCCCCCTTCCTATTGATGCTTCACATAAAATTTGGCTTTGATTGGCCAAGCGGTTTCAGAGGAGATGATGTTTGAATATTATGGTAATGTACAGGTATATTGCCCCGGGGTGGGGGCACATGAGCCCCTGGGGTCAAATTTTTTTCAGAATCTTCAATATTCAGTCCTACTGCTCATTTCCTGCAAGATTTTCACTTGAAATGACATTTTAAAATTTTTCCCCATTCAAACGCATTGGCGACCTATGTTGACCTTGCCGTAAAATAGGTCAAGGTCATCACAGGGTCACGATTTATATACACATTGTAGTGCTTGAGCCATCGATGCTTCATGCCAAGTTTGGTTGAAATCAGTCCACTGGTTCTGGAGAAGAAGATTTTTGAAGGGTTTTTACCATATATGGGCATGGCGGCCATCTTGGTCATGTGACCTGGATTTTTTATATATACATTGGTTCCCCCTTCCTATTGATGCTTCACATAAAATTTGGCTTTGATTGGCCAAGCGGTTTCAGAGGAGATGATGTTTGAATATTATGGTAATGTACAGGTATACTGCCCCGGGGTGGGGGCACATGAGCCCCTGGGGTCAATTTTTTTTCAGAATCATCAATATTCAGTCCTACTGCTCATTTCCTGCAAGATTTTTACTTGAAATGACATTTTAAAATTTTTCCCCATTCAAACGCATTGGTGACCTATGTTGACCTTGCTGTAAAATAGGTCAAGGTCATCACAGGGTCACGATTTATATACACATTGTAGTGCTTGAGCCATCAATGCTTCATACCAAGTTTCGTTGAAATCGGTCCAGTGGTTCCGGAGAAGAAGATTTTTGAAGGGTTTTTACCATATATGGGCATGGCGGCCATCTTGGTCATGTGACCTGGATTATTTATATACACATTGGTTCCCCTTTCCCATAGATGCTTCATGTAAAATTTGGCTTTGATTGGCCAAGCTGTTTCAGAGAAGAAGATCTTTGAAAATGGTGGACGACGGACGACGGACGGACGGACGCCGGATCATGGCCATCCTATAAGCTCACCTTGTGAGCCTGACGGCTCAGGTGAGCTAAAAATGTACAAAATCTTTGAATTTTATATAGGATCATATAATAGAAAATTGGAAACTTTTATAAGTCCATGTTACCCAGCTTGCCCAATCAAAATATTTTGAACACAACTGTATTTTTGTAACCGATATATACATGTAGTATAAGACTTAAGTTGAACAAATTTTATCCATCATTATTTTCAAAATCAAATGATTGAAAACTTTTGATACGCTTTTAATATGTCAGGTGATACTCAAATTCATGCTTCCAGATGAGTTTGTGTGCTTTTCTGACGTCCGCGAGTTGCTATGTCACGTTTAAAAGATCATGCAAAACACAAGCACAGCATTCCCATCTTTGCCGTGTTTGATTGGTAAAAGTTTCATAAGGAATACACCGGAATGACGTTTGAAAAATTCCATTATTGACTGACGTAAAACCGACGTAACACGAAGATCAATATGCTCAGTGCAGACATAAAGAATATGAAAGCCAGTTGAAAATTTGGAGCTTGCGAGAGTATGATACAGTCTCCTAGAACAATGTTCCATCAGCTCTCAGCGTAAAAAAACATCATTACACCAGGCAGCGTAAGGCTATCATGATATAGGACAATGCTAATTTGACGTCATAATGACGTAATCGATTCTAGGCAACCTACGAATTTAAGGCTTGTTAATTAACGGCATGGAAAGATTGATTTTTATTGTAACAGCTCAAGAGCAACAACCTTTTTTATTATTTAAATTTTATTTCTGAAACAACATTACACAAACATATTCAATCACAATAACTATGTTCTATTTTCAAACACTAAATGCTGAAAAACAAATATGTTACAATAATGATATTTCGGAAATTTTTAGACAAAGAAGATTTAAAGGAAGAAAAAAAAAAGACATCAAAAAGTTAAGAAATCAAATTTCTAAAATAATATTTTGGAGTTTCACAACGAACATAATCTCAAAAAAGAAAGAAAGAAGATAGTATCGGTACCAATAGATGAAAAGAAAGAAAGAGAGGTTTGGGGGATGATTTACTGCTGCCTTCAATTAAAATGATAATTAATCTAGTAAGGCGTTAAAGCTGTGCCATTTCTTTTCAAACTTTAAGCTAAAATTTATATCTACATGGTAGTCTTTTAAAAAGTTGGACGTTTCTGTCCAAAATTGTTGAACATATAAGCATTCCCAAAATAAGTGATTTACGCTTTCTATTTCAATGGTACAAAAATCACACAATGCTGATGTGGCGATGTTACATTTTAACAGAAAACTGTTTGATGGAATAATACGCATCAAGAATTTATACTGAAAGTTCTGAAGTTTTATTTTTTTTGTTGAGATTAACCTGTTTGTATAAATATTTTTCCAATTAAGGTTACTGTCCTGGAATTGTTTTGTCCATTTTTGCTCTGATTTGCTTTCAGGTTTTGATTTCTTTGCAAGCAATAAATTGTAGACAAATTTATTGGTTTGTTTAGCCTTAATTATTTGATTTATTGTAAGCGGTCCCATGGGCGTGTTTACGTTTTCATGCTGTAAATTCGTTTTCCATCGTCGCGGTATACTTTGTATCAATGATAAATAATTTAACAATTCAGTTCTAGGCAGTTGATATAATTCTTGAAGTCTATCAAAAGAATAAATGGTTTTTGATGCGTCGTCGTATATAACCTTTAGGTATTTGATGCCCTTATGATACCAATTTTTTATACATGGTTGTACGTCCTTCTGCCTTAATATTATAGTTATTATTCCACAGTATTTCGTTTCTATAACTTGCTATTGCTGGTTAAGATATACAGCTTGCCCATGAGGTTAAACCATCTTTCAGAAAAGTATTGCCGTCAGCAAATACGTCGGCATCTTTTGTGGAGTAGTTGCATTCGAACAGGAGTTTTCCTCCATAAGGGTTCAGTTTATTCATATAGATTTTATTCAAGATGCCGTTTTCGTCTGATTCAATGAATCGTTTTATCTATGTAATTTTTAAGGATTTTTTAAATGTTTCAAGGTCAATCGTTTTTAAACCGCCAGCGTCATAGTTGTTAATCAGAATATTTCGTTTTATTTTTTCTGGTTTTCCATCCCAAATAAATTCAAGCATTTGTCTCTCGATGCGTTTTATTGTCTGTATTGAAGGGTTCGGTAAAGATGTAAGAACATAAATAAGTTTGGGTAATGCATAGTTTTTTATGACCGTGACTTTGCCCACAAGTGTTAATTTTCTATGTTGCCATTGCTTAAGACAAGATTCAAAGAGTTTTACTTTAGATTCAAGGGTAGTTTGAAATGTTAAAAGTTTATCTGTGGTAAATGTCATACCGAGTACATTGGCTTCAGTAGAGCTCCATTGAAATTTCCGTTGTTTAAGATGTATAATATGACTGTTTTTCATACTTCCGATTCGCAAAACTTGACATTTTTTCGCATTGAGTTTTAGTCCTGAGGCACAGTAAAAATTGTCTAATATCATGATTAATGTTTCGAAGGATTTTAAAGAGCCATCTAAAAGAAATGATGCGTCATCAGCGAAAAGCGAGCTTTTAAATTCTTTTTTCATTATATAGATTCCCTTAATTATATAAATTATATAAATTCCCTTTATATCTTGTGAAGACTTTATTTTATGTGACAACAGTTCTATACATATGATAAAGAGATACGGTGGCAGAGGGCACCCTTGACGGACTCCGCGTTTAATTGAGAAGAAATTTGACAAGAAACCTTTATTTGTTACACATCCTTTCGCATCACTATAAAATAATTTTACCCATTTAATAAAGCTGTTTCCAAAATTGAAGTGTTTTAGGCATTTTTTTCATGTAAAGTGTTCTATGCTGTCGAATACTTTTTCGAAATCCGAAAAAAAATATAAACCTGGTTTACTTTCTTCTTCTGCTTTGTCAATAAATTCAAAAAATAGTCTAATATTGTCTCCTATATATCGGCCTTTAATGATAAAAATTAAAACTGAGATCCTTTAAGAGCAGTGAACACATTAATAAGAAAGAGGATGGGCCATACCGCGGTTTCGACTATTGAAGTCTCGACAGTGACCCTTTAGATTTGGCAACATGGAGCCAAAGAGAATTACTGAAAATTTGCAACTTTCAACAGGGTAGTCGATACAAAGACTAGTATTATCTAAATGGGGCCAAGTATATTAAACATTGGTTAGAAAATGGAACTTTACCGATAATAAAGCCAGTTTGAGAATGATCTATTATCTTAGTTATTACATTTTAACACGGTTAGCTATTACTTTAGTCACGAGCAACAACCTGCGTGGTGCGTTCTAGCCAACTCCGTGTATATTGCCGATAGGTTTTCGGTCCCGTAAACGTTAAATGTAAACGTGCAAGACTAGACTTGATTACATTACACCGTATAGGCCTACTAAGCGAAAGTTTTCTCGTACAAAAAGCGAAATTGCACGTCATTTTGGTAATTAAACACGTATGTACGATGGCCCAAATGGCTCACTTTGTTATTTCCGTACGAATTCCGAATTCCGAATTCTGAATTCCGAATTCCGAATTCCGAATTCTGAATTCCGAATTCCGAATTTCGAAAATCTTTTTGAGGTCGTAAACCCATGAGGTTCCATGCCCCGGGGCTGGGGCTAGAGGCAGAAATTAAATGTAGAACATAAAGGTAAACTTTCAAGCTTTTCTGATAGGCAAATTTGATCAATGCATCAAAAATGCGATAGAGGAACATTTGATACATGGCCCGAGACACATGACCACGAGGGTGTCAAGGTACATGGCCACGGGGTGTGGCGTGGCATATTTCAGTCCTGCTGACATCTCTTTCAAGGCACTGTTCATTCAACTGAATCAATGCATCACGGATCGTGGTCATGCGTCTCGGGTCATGTACCAAATGTTCCTCTATCGCATCTGTGATGCATTGATTCAGTTGAATGAACAGTGTCATGAAAGAGATGTCAGCACGACTGAAATATACCATGCCACACCCCGTGGCCATGTACCTTGACACCCTCGTGGTCATGTGTCTCGGGCCATGTATCAAATGTTCCTCTATCGCATTTTGATGCATTGATCAAGTTTGCCTATCAGAAAAGCTTGCGAATTTACCTTTATGTTCTAATTTCTGCCTCTAGCCCCAGCCATGGGGCACGGAACCTCATGGGTTTTCGACCTCGAAAAGATTTTCGAAATTTGGAATTAGGAATTCAGAATTCGGAATTCGGAATTCAGAATTAGGAATTCGGAATTCAGAATTAGGAAATCCCATTCGGAATTGAGAATTCAGAATTCGGATTTCGGAATTCGGAATTCAGAATTCGGAATTCGTAATTTGGAATTGTGAATTCGAACGGAAATAGGTTTGCTGGACCATGACAAATAGGTTTAAATGTCATACACCAAGGTCATAAAATCGCATACAGAATGAAAATTGTCATGAAAGAGATGTCACCAGGACTGAAATATGCCATGCCACACCCCGTGGCCATGTGCCTTGACACCCTCGTGGTCATGCGTCTCGGGCCATGTACCAAATGTTCCTCTATCGCATCTGTGATGCATTGATTCAGTTGAATGAACAGTATCATGAAAGAGATGTTAGCAGGACTGAAATATGCCATGCCACACCCCGTGGTCATGTACCCTGACACCCTCGTGGTCATGTGTCTCGGGCCATGTATCAAATGTTCCTGTATCGCATTTGTGATGCATTGATCAAGTTTGCCTATCAGATAAGCTTGCAAATTTACCTTTATGTTCTAATTTCTGCCTCTAGCCCCAGCCCCGGGGCATGGAACCTCATGGGTTAACGACCTCCAAAACATTTTCGAAATTCGGAATTCGGAATTCGGAATTCAGAATTCGGAATTCGGAATTCGGAATTCAGAATTCGCAATTCGGAATTCGGACTTCAGAATTCGGAATTCGGGATTGTGAATTCAAATGGAAATAGGTTTGCTGGACCATGAAATATATGTTTAAATGTCATACACCAAGGTAATAAAATCGCATAGTGAATGAACATGTTCATGAAAGAGATGTAACTAGGACTGAAATATGCCATGCCACACCCCGTAGCCATGTGCCTTGACACCCTCTTGGTCATGCGTGTCGGGTCATGTACGTCATACACCGAGGATTGAACCAAATCTCTACTTTCATGATATAGTACTTTTTTTTAGGGAAAAGAAGATGACGTTCTTTGAATTAAGCCATTAACTTTCCAGATGCCGAGAAACAATTTGAATTTCGAGATGACACTCCTGTAAACTTTGACTCAGCGTAATTGTGTTAGTACCGTGCAACATATGTTTATTAATTTTTGATGGTGTGTGTTTTATAAAGATATGCCTCCGTGGACTTAAAACCTAACGTCACTTCAGCACCACACAGCAATTGGTTTATTTCAAACATGAAAGCCATTGTCATAGGAAATTCCCGAATGTCTACAAAACATAAACACGTGGTGTCACTGTTCAATGTAAAAAATGCTTATTTCTGCATATAGTTAAGGTACAGGTTTTTGCAAAAGTGATGGACAGTGTTATTTAGAGTTATAAATTTTATAAAGATGATGTACCTCTTATTCGTGCATAAATTAAGATTATGTACCTATTATCCGTGCATGAATAGTTTAACCTTAAAATGTTAGATGGCAATGAGCATATTGTAGTATTTTCTTGATAATCTATGGCAAAACATATTTTTAAAAGAATAGCTGACACCCTCCCCCTTTGTCATAGATTTTTGCTGCAGGTATGTAGTAGTACCATGAAAGTGGAGATTTGGTTCAACAAGAGGTTTCCAACATACTTTTGCAGTTATTAAAACTTTATTTTTAAAGAGAATGCAACAGATATTATACACGAATAACACACATTCTGCCAGAAACGCTCAAACTGTAGGCGAAATCCCGTTTTCTCACGATGCGGCTCATATAATATATGGATCAAACATTATTTTCCATTCATTAACATTTGGTATGTCGCGAGGGGAGTGTTGAAAACCAAAGCCATAGCCCGAAGTTTTCAACACGCCTCGGGAGACATAGCGAATGTTTATGAATGGCAAAATCATTTTTGACCGCTACCATTGCATAAATTCTGAACAAAATAAATAGTGGACATTCATAAAAAAAACCTGTAATTAAGAGCCTTGTCACATTTTCATACGCGTGTAAGCTTTCACTTTTATGCTTGTGCTGGACGAACGTCAGTTACACGTGTTTTGTGTGGCGCCCGGTAGTTTGGTATACCAAAACTGGGGTATGCAGGGGTATACCTATTTTTCTTAATTTTGCTCAAAACATAGATTGTGGGTACACGTTACAACCGCCTTGTCAAAAAGGGTTCTAACGAGTACCCACAATCTATGATTTGAGCAAAAACAATTAAAATATTAAAGTTTTTTTTCTGATGAATTTTCATTTTACTGCTGGAAAACAATTCTGTATATTACATGGGCAAGTACTCGTAATGTCTCTGCTACCTGCTAAGACTTAAGTACAGTTATGCTAAGACGAAAGGTGGCGCCCTTGTTCACATGGAGAGCACTAGTGAGTGCACTAATCACTTTCAAACATTGCAAGTTAGGTGCACTTCGTCGTCACACCAAGTGCACTTACTGTTTACCTTTAGTCTTGGCATTACTGTATGTTATGCACTCTAAAACGTGTCTTCAAAATATGTGTTAATTGCATGGAAATGTTTTCCGTAAGACCAGAGTTTTTTATTACTCGGTTTTCGGTTTATGGTAAAGTTCGTGGTAGGAGCAGGAAATAAAAATAAAATGATAAGATAGGAAAAAAAAAAGCAGAGTCGATCAAAATAAAATATTTTTTAATACTTAAAACATGTAAAGTATGCATAAATTGCTTAAATAGATATGCATGTCTGAAAAAAAATCAAAAAGCCAATTTTATTTTCTAGGAGGGCCTTATTTTTAGGTAGGCTCTCCCGCGAACCAGAAAATTAAAAGAAAAAATACTGGCCTTATGTTTTGCGAGTAAGGTAATAACCAAGTTGTACTAACTGCCACAAATCCTCAGAGTGCAATATCCCCACCGGACGTCGGGATTTGTTGTGTAGCACCATGGTCGACCGGCAGAGCCAATGTCAAAACACCTGTTGCCCACATTATCATTCTTTGGAATATAGTTATGTCTGTGCGGAGACTGCTCGGCCCAGGCCTGGCACCTATGCCCAATGTTTGTCACATTCACGGGTCCAGAATAATCCGTCAGAATGTCTGAACAGGTTTGACCTGCAACTAATATAATTACATCTTTGCAACAGCGATGTGGTCGATAATTGATATTGTTATATACCTAATGTATTTCTAAAAAGAAGCTTGTCGTGTTGTTACGGACAACCTTTTCTGCTTTTTTAAGCGTCTTTGCGCATAAATACCATTAATGCCCTGTTATGACGTCATAGCAGGGCAATAATGGTGTTAATGCCCTGAGATGACATCATAGCAGGGCAATAATGGTGTTATTGCCCTGAGACTATGGCAGATACCTGTTTACATGTTATGGACACTGACATGTGTTCATTTAATCAAAATTTAACATGGCAGGTGAGTGTACATTACAGATGTGTATTTCATCTAAATTTAACGTGCCACTTTGCGGCTTATCACTGACCAATCAACGGCTGTAGGATTGTCATTATGTGCGATTTCAAGATATTTTCTGCATGTCAAAATTGCCTCTATTTCTTAAGGTATATATAATATATAATTCTGATCAATTCAAAATCATTCTTGCTATGCTGCATCAGCTAACGGACAAAATTGAACAAAGTCAAGAAATGGCGAAAAAGAAAGGTTAGTTATTACCTCTTTATGTCGTCAGAGGAGCATTTTTAATTCTATCACCCCTTCAGTTTTACAGAAGATTCATAGCTCGTTTTACTGAGAAAACCATTTATTTTAATAGTCATCCAGAAATATTCATATTTGTTCTTTTGGTGAGTCGAGTCTGATGAACCATGTTTTATACGAATTTTGTTTTTAGCATGTGCAATAAATAAATAAATAAATAATGAATAAATAAATAAATAAATAAAATGCATGTTTACTGTATATAACAATGACGATATAACATTCTTTTCAAGCGCATTAACGTTTGCCAAGCCCGCAGGCAATAAAGTGTTGCAGCCCTAACCGCTACGCGGTTCGGGCTGCAACACATTATTGCCTTTGGGCTTGGTAAACGTTAATGCACGGAAAAGAATGTTTTATTCTCTTATCATAATCAACATTATGTCCACAAAGAGTTCCTTAACAGTTTTGGCCTATATGTATAATTGATATAATAACCTGTATGCAGCCACTTTTATCTAAACATTTTACTCTGTAATTGGTATGCATGTAATAACATATTTACAACAAGAACTATTTAAACAGTTGTGCCTATAATTGATATAATGAAAAACATAATGTTGACATAATGTTCAATAACCAATGCTTATTAAATACCCCCAAGAGCTTATCAGACAGAGCTTCCAAGTACCTCTATGGGGTATAGATTTCTGGTAGTTCGGCCAACCAAATTTCCATGGCCTTTCATTGGATAAAGGGATCAAAGGTTTACTGTTTCTCCAGGATCATTAGCCCCCAGTATTACATCAAAATGCTGGCCCTGCTGAGAGTTTTATCACCATCTGCCACAACAGTAATTAATTTTAACCTGTCTACTACTACCAGAATCTGTCTTGTAAAGTCATAAAGACATTTATTATATGGCAAGTGATGAAATATGTTGAAATATGTATTAAATATAACCAATATTTGAAAAAGTTATATTTTCACATGTGAAAATATAAAAAAGTTATATTTTCACATGTGAAAATATCAGATTTGGGAATACGCAAATTACGATTCCACCGTTTCATTTCTAATTTATACATAACTAAATTTTATAATCTATGCTATTGATGACGCAATGAACGTTCACACACAATAGCGACGCAATGCCGTGACGTAATGACGTCATTTTAGATTTTGACGTCATATTCTTTAGCGCGCAACGTTACAATGACTACATGCAATATAATAAAAAGAAAATTCAAGTTTTTGTCGTGAATATGACTTTTATTTCATCTCGTGAAGTGAAAAATTATATATTTCATTCGTGCCTTCGGCACTCATGAAATATAAAAAATTTCACTTCACTCAATGAAATAAAACTCATATTCACTCCAAAAACTTGAATATCCTCTATGTATGCACTAGTGAAAAACAACATGTCTTGAGATCTCATACAGCATATACATGTAATGTATTCATATTCTGAAGTAAAAAATTATAACTAGAGTATATTGTTGAACGGAGTGGTTTCTGCTCAGCCCATGCATATTAATGCAAAAGTTCACACTGACAAGAAAATCTGTCTTCAGTTAAAGGATGGTTTAATGAAATTTTAGAGACTAAAAATATGATATACTATCTAGACAACAGTGAAAGACAAAGACACTGATCAGTCTGCATGAAGGCAGCACAGCTGACCTATGTCTTTAATTGTCACGCATGCAAACAACAGGTTTTCTCATGAAACAATTATTGTTTTCTCTCCGTCATATTTTCCAAATATCATGCATAAGAGGCACAAAACTGCTCTCTGAACCGTTCTGCGTTTTCTCTGTTGTTAGCAATATTTTCCTTGAGACTACTCCATTTTCCTTGATCTAAAAAGTATTTTTTTCTTTGTTTTAGTATTATTTATTATAAGTACAGGTTATGTCAAGACATGTTGCTGTTTGCATTTGAACAACACATCCATTTGTAACACTTTTCCAAACTGAAATGTTAGGTATTCTAAGGTAATTATTCAGGGAAGCAACCCCATAAAACAGCCAGCCTATCTGATCTTAATGACTTGCCACATTCCTGACTAACTGCCCTGCTTTGATAAAATTCGATATGGTTCCAATGGGTCTTTGAAATCTTGACCAATCAGGAAATCCATTGCCGAAAGACCTGAAATTGTACCTGATAGCTCTGTCTAATGTGCTACTTGATACCCCCTGTTTACCACAAATATTTTTTTTTTCAAAATAAATTTTCTTTATGCAAATGTCCATGTAGGCATGATCTCAAATCATTCCATCCAAAACTGACCCTTATGTGAAAAAAGAAGAACAATTGTCTTAGTTCTCATAGCTGTTATATGTCAAACATTATTTTTTTGCAATAATATTTCCAATGGATCTGCATCATGTAGGCATGATATGAAATTGTTCCATCAAACATTGTTCCAACAAGATCTATCGCATATTATAAAATGATTAGTTGACAGTGCTTTAAAAACTTGTTTCCATTAATTCACACATTATTTTGGTCACGAATGAGAAAGTCAATCATTATTTCTTGAATAGGTTCGTGTGTGTTGGTTAGTTCTTTCGTGGCTGACTAGGCCAATTCTAACTCTAAACTGTGGGTTGGAATTAGAGCAAGTCAATGTCATGGAATCAACTGGTGGCCCACTGGTAGTGGCTTTGCGGTCTCTGTGCCTTTTTAAGCTTCAAAGATTCACTTTTTCATAGAGAGATGCTCCTTTGATGATGAGACCTCGCCACTTTGATCGCTCCTGTGCAGTCTGTTAATAAGTCGCAATGGGTATGTCGAAATCCTTAAGAGAGGTTCTGTGTCCATATTATCTCCCTTTGAATGCTTTAACTGCTTCCCAAGGATCAAACTTTTATATGTTATTTGTGGGTGTCTTTGTGGTGTTTCTTCTGGCCACATTGAGAGCGCTTTCCTTCTTGTAGTACTTCATAGAAGACTTTCATTGGAAGTTACTGATCAGGCATTCTTACAACATGGCCATCCCACCTTAGCTGTGCTAAGACAGTATGCATGCTTTGCGTCCCTGCTTTCTTCAGGACTGCCGTGTCTAGAATCTTGTCTTTGCATGACGTTGGTATAGTGTCCCGGTCACACATGCAAAAAAAAGTTTTGGCAGTACAACAGCCTTGTAGACTATTTTCAGCTTGGTCAAGCTTGATTCTATTTCGTTCCCAGGCATTTACACGGAGCCTCCCGAATGCCACACTGGCTTTTGCAATTCTGGCAATGACCTCATCATCAATGTGCACTGCTTCCAGATAGGTGAATTTATCAGCAACTTTCAGTTCTTGTCCTTCCACAGTGATGGTTGGTTCATTGTACGGTTTTCGAGGTGCTTGCTGGTGTACAACCTCTGTCTTTCGTGTGCTGATTGCGTGATCATTGTTATCATATGACTGTGAGACTTGATCCATGGCTTATTGCATTTTGGCCTCTGAGCTGGCATTCTTATCCATATCATATACATTGTACATAGAGGAGCTCATCTAGCACATCAGTCTGCACCTTAGTTTTGGCTTGCAAACGTCTAAGGTTGAATATATTGCCATCAAAACGGAACCTGAATGGAAAACCAGTGTCACTGTTCTGAAAAGCATTTATGAGCATAGCAGAAAAGATTGTGCTTAACAGTGTTTATGCCATAACACAGCCTGTTTGATCCCATCTGTAACCTCAAAGGGTTCAGAGAACTCTCCATCATTTTGCACAAGTGCCTGCATGCCATCATGAAATTGCCGCTTCATTGTTATGAATCTGGATGGGCAGTCAAACTTTTTCCAGGTCCATCATGACAAAGTGTGTCAAAAGCTTTGGTGAGGTCAACAAAAGTCATATATATATATCTACATTCTGTTCTTGGCATTGCTGAAGCTGTCTTGCCTTGAAGATCATATCATGTCTATTGTCCCTCTGTCTTTTTTCTGAATCCACGTTGACGTTTTGTGATAAGTCCCTTCTGATCAAGATGGACATTCAGGCGGTTCAACAGAGTTTTGCCAATATCTTGCCAGCAATGGATAGGAGGGTGATGCCTCTGTGGTTGTCACAGACTTGTGGATATCCTTTCGGCTTGTATAGGTGGATTATGGATGAATCTTTAAATACTTGTTTGATAGCCTCCTTCCTCCACATACAGGGAAACAACTCTGTCAGTTTCTAAAGGGTAGCCCCCGGCCTTATGAACCTCTGTAAAGAATTGCATCTGCACCAGCACCAGTTGTTGAACTGCTTTTCTTGTTTCCTAGACGGTTGGATATTCATCTAACAGAACATTGCATTCTATCTGTGGACGTATGTCGATTACATCCTCATTGATGTTTGATGGTCGATTCAGCACAATACTGAAATTCTGCCGACATTTTCAAGATAGCCTCTTTAACTGTGAGAAGAGTGTTACCATCTGCACTGAGCAATGTGGTGGCTCCAGAACTCTCTGAGCCATAAATTGTTTTCAGTGCATCATGGAATTTATTAATGTCCTTTCTGTATGTTTCTGTTTTCTTCCTCAGCCAGGAATCTTGCATGTCCCTAAGCTTGGTCTGGACTGTCTTACAAATGTTGCTGTAGACTGATTTCTCGGAAACTGAGGTAAAATCAACTTGATGTGCCTTGTGGAATCGGTATTTTGCTTCAAGAAACTTCTTAATTTCGTCATCATTCTCATCAAACCAGTCGATGGATGTCATAAAGTAGCAGCAGCTTAACAATGAAATGTTTTATGGAAAACTGGTCAGTTTACTTCGGGGTTCTCTGAACTGAGATTAACTGCCTCCAGTTTGTGGTAAATGTCCGTTAAGAAAGCCTGTCCCATGCTGTCTTGATTCAGCTTTGAGACATCCAGTCTAATAGAAGCTTTTTTCCTTGAGGTCGCCACGGAGGCTGGATCCTTAGGTTGAGTTTGCTGACAACCAGTCTGCACCACACATAGTATTTGTGACTCTAAAATACTGCCTGTCTGTTCTTCGCACTATGACAAAGTCTATGAGATGTCAGTGTTTGGAACGGGGATGCATCCACGGTGTTTTAGTTTTGCTAGGTAGACGGAAGACTGTGTTGTTGATTAGAATAATTATAATGTTCAGCACACTTCCTTAGAAGCAAGATAACATTGTTGTTGCATTTTCCAACACCTTCTGGAAATATAACTCCTTCCCAGGTCTGAAAGTCCGTACCGATTCTGGCATTAAAGCCAGAAGGATAAACTTTTCTGTACGGGATGTTGTTGAAATAACGTCGTCTAAATCATTATAGAACTTGCCCATAACCTCATCTGGATTGGCCATCGTGGGTGCATAGGCACTGAGAATAGTTATTTATTGCCTGACATGACAGAGAAAGTCTCAATGTCATAAAGCGGCGGTCATTGATGCCTTTTGGCAATCCTGAAAGCTTACCAACAAGCAAAGTCATCTCCTGCTTCACGCCTCTCTTCACTTTTGCGCACACTCCAGAAAAGGGTGTAATCAGCACCAACTTCTTTGATCTCCCCAACATCTGCGAACCAAGTCTCACTCAGTACAGCAATCTAAAATCCGCACCTCCCAAGCTCTCTGCCTACAAGGGCCGTTCTACGCTTCGGTCTACCTGACCCAGCACTGTCCATCAATGTTCGCACAATTCATGCACCAATCCGCAAAGGGATAGTTTTTTTCTTTCTTTTTTTTTCTAATTGTTTCTGTCCTACACAGGTCTACTCAGTCACTCAGCCGGCTGCCGAATCCCGCTTACTGTTTCTCCTGGAAACTGAGCCGCCTGCGTGCAGGTCTGCAACTACAGCTCCCAGTGTATCATAGATTTACTGCTTCGCCACTCGCCCATCGCCACAGGACTTTTATGAGAATGCTTTTGAGCGTAATCCTTTAATACAGCAAAATGCTTTTCATCATTTAGTGAAAAAGTTAAAAATCTGAATTTTAATCCTGAATTATTTGTTAGTTGGCTAGTGATAAATTCATTTTGAGGGCCGCACATCAACCTAAATGTTGTGGACCACTGCAGAAACAGAGGGTGAGGTTAGGTGAAGAGCGATGAATGGTGGTCATGTTTTCATTAAAACTGAACAGAAATACCTTCGATATGTCTGTACGTTATGTTGAAAGATCTGTAATTTATACTGTAGTCGGAATAGAACATTACATACAACACGTTGGATAGCGTTTCACCCTCTATTGATGAGTTGAGTGAGACCATGTACACCTGTTGATCAGCCGGGTTAGCTTCCTCAAAGATCTGAAATAAAAGCTTGAGTGCTCAAGAACTGGTGATATCAGAACCAAAGTCCCACCCTTGAAAAACAGGTGGGTAAAATGTAAAAAAAATAACGCAATGATCAGGAAGTAGCACAATCAGAAAGCAATTCCGCCTTCAAAAACCGAGATGAGCAAAACGTATTAAAAAGCTGGTACTTATACTAAGAAAAGATATCGTAAGCCGAGTGAGCAGCTATTTCCCAATAGGCGGCCACTCAGTTACCTTAACTAAACCAAAATATGAAAACGTACATAAGGTGCAAACAGCACAAAACCAACACCAGGATATAAACTAATAAGAACCACCACATAAATAACGCCTGGGAACGGTCAGTTATAAACGACCGGGGGCTTGAATCGATTTTGCATGGTCATAGCCTCACCCCAAGCTTCTGCAGCGGTTCACCAAATTTAGTTAGTTGTTTAGTCAATCAGGACAATAATAATTTGATATAAAGCGAAGATATTCGTCTATTGAGTCAGCATCAATTTCCCTTAAGACGGTGACTCAGTTGCCTGAATTTAAATGATTATATATTATATGAATACACACATAAAGGCACACACAGACACACCAAAATAGGCACAAAAATAGAGACAATACAGTGCATGAGAGAGAAGAGAGAAACCAACAAAGAGAAAAAAGATGGACAAGGTGCAGAGTGACGGTAACAGGGTGACTAAAAACAGAGATAGTGAGAGAAAGATAGAGGAATAGAGTGAGTGAGATAGACATGAAGACAGTTACAGAGACAGTGAAAGAAAGAGAGAAAGTGAGTCATAGAGAGATACCCACTTACAGAGAGCGACAGCGAGAGAGAGAGAGAGAGAGAGAGAGAGAGAGAGAGAGAGAGAGAGAGAGAAAGAGAGAGAGAGTGTGATATAGAGAGAGAAAAAGAAAAAAAGACAATACAGTAAAGTAGGCGAGAGAGAGGAGAGAGAGAGACCGACAAAGGTTAAAAAGAAAGAAAGAAAAACAGAAAGTAAGAAAGAAAACAAAGAAAAAAAGAAAGAAAGAAAGAAAGAGACTTTAAACTATCATTTGTACGTACCAAAAGTTGATCGATATTCAATTCTGTTTCATAGAAGTGTATTGTGTATCTCACCACGTTGTTGTCCGGTGCTACGACAATCCATAGACAATCAATGTTGAGGTCGTATAATCCGTCATTGTCAATGTCAGGGGGTGTGATTGTGCCTGTCGGGTTGTGCAGTTCATTGATGCACTCTTGATAGTACTCTAGTGAAATAGATGTACGATACGTGTGTTCGGGGCCACAAGAGCATCACTGGCTGGAAATTATTTTACCATTTGCACCAATATCATTAACATTTTTACCAGTTGTATCAATTTCGTTACCACTGGAGCCGTTTATAGTGAAATCGATCCAATAAAATTATTGGTACTTGAGAACCCCGAACACACATAATAACTGGTATACCCAGTGTCCTACAGAATCAAACGTCCACTTGTTAACACATATTTGACGAATGGATTCTTCCATCAGTATCAACTGGATGAGTTCACTTTCACTTTTAGGGATGTTAAGAGTGATTTTTTATTTGAGCCTTCGCATGGGAAAACCAAAAAAAAATGGTTTCCGACCAGGTCCGACATAAACCAGGCTGCACAGCCACAGAAGCAGGCTAGAAGCTTGAAATTTCGTATTTGAGAAGAAAAGGGATCTGCGTTCTGCAGCGTCACATCTGGGGCTATGCTGTTTGCCTATGTCTCATAAAAAGGACGCCAGGTGTGTATGAGTTAAGAAATACTACGGATTAAATCTCATTCAGCGCAATGGATGTTATAATTACATGTACATCGGTATATTCAGAAAAGTGTGTTGAGAGGTCTAACGGAGCCCCGATGGAAATATTCAGTCTACGATAATAATACATTTATAGTTTGTTTGTTTGAATCGATGCTCTTTACGTCCAGTCAATAACAATTGTCAAGTCGGGACGTTGCCTCCATTTAATGAAATTTTAACCCAACATTAGGATGTCATGACACTCAAAATGTGCTTTATAAATATAACCACCCAACTAAGCCAATAAGGCTTATACTTGTGAATGGTTTGACTAAACCACATTTCCTGGGCAGGCTCAGACATAAGCGGTTAACCAATAATCAGTCGGTCAGTAGATTAGAAGTTTTGCCTGGAGGCACAAGCAGCTCATCTATTTCTCCTAGATCCCAATGGGCGGAGGCCCATATTCCCACCCAACCACCCTATACATTTATATGAACTTCTATTGAAGTATGAACAAAATTTTATCACGACAGGTACATCGGTATGGCATCAGGAAAACATGTCCGTGCAATGAATACCCCCTTAAACCCCACTTTTATATAGTAAAACTGGGGTTTGCAGGGCTATACCTATTTTTCTTATTTTGGCTCCAAAACATAGATTGTGGGTACTCGTTAGAACCGAGGCGGTTCTAACGAGTACCCAGAATCTATGTTTTGAGCAAAAATAAGAAAAATATCAAAATATTGCTACTGAAATTTTTCATTTTTTACAACTTTAAAAATCTCTGTACATTGCTTGGGCAAGTTTTCGTAATGGGATAGTGCATTTCCTTTAACGCATGCCACGGGGAGACGACAATAAACACGATTGTGATTTGAGCCGCGTCATGCAAAAAACGCCTTTTTGCCTTTGGGAAAACAAAAGCGCAGATCACTTTTGTAGTAACTACACAGCTAATCAGCGCCTTTATTTTCGCTACACGGATAGTACCACTCCTCTTCTACTTAAATCCGAAACTTCAAGCATCTATCTTTCTTCTGTGACTGTAAAGGCTGGATTTTGTCAAACCTGCTCGACAACTCCGAAGACCGGTTTCTCACATCGCGGCTCATTTTATATACGAGCCATCTGGGTGCTTCCTTCGTCCCGATATAAAAAGGTTTTGTTTGACTTTTACTATAGGTCCCGATAGGATTTGGTTTTGTTTGATTCCGGTATAAGATTTTTTTTCTACAATAATTCCTAGAAATTGGTCAAAGATTTGATTTGATTCTAATTTATGACGTCACTGAAAGAATTCCAAGTCAATATATTGTGCTTTGAATGCAATTTTATATTAAGATTTAATTTGATTCGTTAAATAGTGATATAAATCAAGCGATTTATGTTATTGTCGACTCTGTTTTGTTGAGATTTACTGTGTTAAAGAAGTAGAACAAAATCCGTTACCAAAAAGTCAAACAAAACCTTTTTATATCGGGACCAAGGAAGCACCCAGTGTTATACAAGTCTGGCGATTTGTAGTGGCACAAAATAATCCATTGTTTGCGTTCATTTTTATCTCCGTTCAAGATATACTGTGGGTATATTAGATAAAAAGTTACAATTAGGCAATGACCAGGAAAAAGCATAATCAGAAAGAACTTCCCACTACGAAAACCGAGGTGGGAAAAACCTGAATTGAAAACTTTTAAATTAAGTACTTGTACGTACACAAAAAGTAACCCGAATGAGCAGCTATGTCCGCTAAAAGTCGTCCACTCAGATACCCGAACTTAACAAAAACTATTTAACACACATAAGGTTTCAAACAGTACAAAACTTCGACTAAAACATAAAACAAATAGAACCAAAACAGAAATACAGCCTTGCAACCATCCATAATATAAAATCACTTGGGACTTGAATCGATTTTTAAAGGGCCCTAACCTCACCTTCATCTTCTGTAGTGCTTCACAACATCTAGTTAGTTGTTGGGTCCTCGTGATGAATCTCTAACTAGTCAATGAATCATCAAGGATAAACAAACAAATCATGATGAATCAAAAACGAGGAATTATAGATTCAGTAAGCTACCCTACAAGGGAGATCCCTGGGCGCCGAATAACTTACTGAAATCCGGAGCGAAAGAAAAACACCAGTTGAACTCCGGTGGGTCAAGCAACAGACAAATGAAATATAAAAGTTGCATCTTTTAGAAGCAGTGAAAATGTTCAAAGGGAGATAGTGTGGGTCTCATCCAACTATAATGAAATGCTTTATGTCACGGCCATCATAGAGTCTGACACCCGACCCAAAAAGCGTGCAATTAAAAAAGGCAGCATAGTTATCAACCATGAATGGAAAAACAAAACTAAGCATGCAGACTGTCGCATAACATTTAAATTATAACCCTTATGTCTGGAACGTGTGATGATTTTTCTGAACTAAAAAGAAAAAAAAAAAAAAAAAAAAAAAACATTCCTTCCTATTCGTTTCTTAACCTTTGTTTGTAAATAAAATCAACATAAATGTCCGGCTCCGAACAGCCTTCACGTACATGTAAGTGTTAAGTATAAGGGACATAGTCTTCAAACCTGACAAATCTGCTTATATCATACCCCGGCGAGGTGGTTCTAACGTGTACCCACAATCTATGTTTTGAGCAAAAATAAGAAAAAAATAACAACATTTTTCAGTTGAAAATTTTTATTTTTAAAGCTAAAAAAAATCTCTGTATATTGCATGGGCAAGTTTTCGTAATGACACCTGCCTTGTATCCACAGACAGGAAACTACGAAAGCATGCCCGTGCAATATACGAAGAATTTTAAAAAGTATAAATTGGAAAAAAAAATAGAAAAATGTTGATACTTTCAATATTTTTGCTCAAAACATTGATTGTGGGTACACGTTAGAACCACCTCGCTGAGGCGGTTCTAACGAGTACCCACAATCTATGTATTGGATCAAAAATAACTAAAATAGGTATACCCCTGTAAATGTAGAAGAGGGTTTATGGGGGTATAAATTTTACTGACACTGCAATGGAATTATGTCGGATTTACCCAGTCTAAAACTGGAATGCTAAATCCTGTAAAATCACTGGACCTTGGCATGAGAAATGCGCTTTCTAAGCGGTTGAGACATGACTCAAATGAGGAGGAGGTTGTTTGCCAAAGATGTGATTTACTTATGACAGAGTAATCTGCTCAGGTTGCAAACTAAACTTTTGTTTACAATGTGCCAACATAAGTACCACATTGTGGTCATGTATAAAGAAAGGGGAGCTAGAAAATTTTATTTGGTCGTGTAGGAATTGCCGTGCAAAATACCCATCATTGGACAAATTAAGTAAGGTTCTTAGTGTAATACAGAAATCAAATAACTCAAGAAAGGACAAATTTGAGACCATGCCAGAGGAAAAGACTCGGGCTGAAATAAAAACAACTGTTTCAAACATGAAAACTGAAATAATTGAGAGCTTACAGTCAAATATAGAAAACTTGGTTGACAGCAGGACAAAGGAACTTGATGACAGGAAAAGACGAGACAAAAATCTTGTCCTATTCAACCTACCAAAACACCATCATTCCCGTGGGGAAGATAACAAGTCACATGACATTGATGATATACAAAAAGGTACAAGTAGGCAAAGATCAGGAAAAGGCGCAATCAGAAAAAGATTCCCACTCCAAAAACCAGGGCGGGAAAAACCAAACCAACAATCAGGTACTTATACCATGAAAACATTTCGTAAGCCGAATGAGCAGCTATTTTCCCAATAGGTGGCCACTCAGTTACCTTAACTTAACTAAAATTATGAAAACGCACATAAGGCGCCAACAGCACAAAAATATTTTAAACACCAAGACACAAAACAAAAAGAACCACCACAGAAGTATCGACTTGGAACGATCAGTAACACAAAGATACTGGCGGGTTTAAATCAATTTTATGGCCATAACCTCACCCTCAGACTGAGTACATCTCTTGGCTTAGAAAATCTTCAAGTAACACAATGTTTCCGGCCTGGCAAGAAAGATACAACCAGAAATTGACCTGTAAAAAATTAGTCCTTGATATGAAATCTCAGAGGAAATTCTTGATTGACAATGCCAAAATAGTTACAGAAAAAGCCCCAACTAACCTTAGGCAGGTTATCATTGTGAAAGATATGAACCCTAAACAAAGAGAAGAGAGACGTGTTAGAAGAAGGGATAGAGCAAGAGGAGGTGAAGCATCAGGTGGAGAAGAAATGCAAAACCCAAACAATACAAATAGTATGGAAACAGACCCACTAAGCCCTATTGTCGGGAATGCAAACGCTCAAAATCAAACTTTGTCCCAACTGAATATTCATTCATCAACTTCGGTTTTCGAAGAAAGTACAATTATTGACCAACATATTGGTCCACACCCATTCAGTGATGTTACAGAAAATGAGCAAACAGTGATTGGTGGTGTTGAGTTTGATGCAAGAAGCACCACAAGTACAGCTACTTCTGAATATTAGGGAGCAAGTTTTAGTTTTAACCAAAATGTAAATAGTCGGCACAGTATTTTAAATGAAACAAAACTTTCCCCAGAAAATTTTAAAATATTCTACACAAATTGTGATTGTTTGTCGCAAAGTAAATAAGTTCAACTTGAAAATTACATACAAATAAATTCCCCAGATATAATAGCTTTAACCGAACTCCTCCCAAAAAACAGTTTGTTTGATCCAAATGAAACGGAATTTGTACATCATGGTTATAAGTGCTTTTATTCGGAGCTGCGCAAGGGTAGAGGTATCGCATTATATGTCAAGGATAGCATACCGGCAATAGAAATGCAAGAAATTCGAAACGTTCAAGAATCGATTTGGTGTAAAATTAATCTGCATGGAGGAGACAACATTATAGTGGGATGCATCTATCGTAGTCCAAACTCCACGTAAGATAACAATTTGAAACTTTTTTTTAAGAATTACGAGAAATAGCTGGAAGAAACCCGTCACACTTGCTTATCGTTGGGGATTTTAATATTAAAGACATTGACTTGAGTAACGTGAGCTCCTTTGAAAACGAAACTCATATTTCAACTAAGTTCAAAGAATGTCTGAGAGACTGCTTTTTATTTCAACATGTGAAAGAACCTACAAATTTCAGATCCCAGAACATTTCTTCAATTTTAGACTTGATTTTAACAAACGAAGAAAACATGGTTAGTAATTAACAATACAAACCTGAGCTCGGCAAAAGTGGCCATCTAGTTTTGCAGTTTACCTATAATTGTTATTTTGGATCTAGTGACCCTCCGACTAAGAAAAGATTTTTTTTCAAACGAAAATTACAATAAGATCAAGGAAAAACTGTCTGAACATAACTGGGAACACGACCTGCTGGGACTTGGCCTGACATAGGCATGGGAAAAACTTACAGAGCAAATTATCCAAAGAGTAGAAGAAAACATACCAGAGAGTAAGGTTTCCAATGAGGCTTTCAGGAAAAATACATATTTAAGCCAACAATGTATGGTAGCAATAAAGAAAAAACACACCAAATGACAAAAATACCTACATTATAAAACAAATCAGAATTACGACCATTACAAAACAGCAAGAAATGATGTTATAAGAGAATTACGCAGATCCAAATATAACTATAGAAGGGACTTAGCCGCAAAGATAAAAACAGATAATAAGCTCTTCTGGAGCTATGTGCGCTCCAAAATGAAAACAAAGTCGAACATCGGCCAACTAGAACTACCGGACGGTGGCCTTACAAATGACAGTCAACAGAAAGCAGAAATCCTGTACAGTTACTTTGCAATTGTTTTTACAGTTGAGGGATCAGAAGCACTGCCTGACTTTGAACACAGAAATTTAGATGAACCACTTGATAGTGTAACCATTGATAGAACAAAAATAGCTAAAGCAATTGACAAACTCAAAGCATCAAAATCCCAGGTTCCAGATCAAATCCATTCAAAATAACTTAAAGAATGTAAGGACACCATTTTAGAACGATTAGAAATAATTTTAACAAATCGGTGGAAAGTAGTCAGATACCAAAAATATGGAAAGAAGCCAACGTGACTGCTATCTTTAAAAATGGAACAAAAAGTAAACCAGAGAACTATAGGCCAATATCACTAACTTCAGCACCCGGAAAGTTGCTTGAAAGAATAATTAGAGGTGCAATTGTCAAACACATGGAGGAAAATAATTTGTTTTCAAAAGTTCAACATGGTTTTGTGAGTGGAAGGTCATGCACCACACAACTTTTAGAACTAATGGAAGAATTAACTGAAGCCTTAGATTCTAATGAAGATGTAGATATCATTTATTTGGATTTCTGCAAGGCTTTCGATCGCGTCCACCATGAGCGCCTTCTGAAGAAACTTTGGGGGTACGGTATTCAAGGGAAATTACATAGTTGGATATGAGATTTTTTATCATTAAGATCCCAAAAAGTTATGATAAATGGAGAAAAGTTCAAAGTCTGAAAATGTCACCAGTGGAATTCCTCAAGGGAGTGTGCTAGGCCCAATATTGTTCCTTATTTTCATCAATGACCTCCCTGACGTTATTCTAGCATTTATTAAATTTTTGCCGACGATGCCAAGCTTTTCGGTAGAGTAAACTCCATCATGCAATCAACAACAGTACAGAGTAGCCTTCATAATGCTGTGAACTGGGCAAATATATGGGAAATGAATTACCATTTCAAGAAATGCAAGCATCTGCACATTGGAAACCATGATATCAATTTTGAATATACAATGAAGTCAGATACAGGTCAAGTTTAAGTCCAAAAAGTAACATCAGAAAAAGACCTCAGAGTAACCTTTGATCAAAAACTGAAATTTACAGAACACATAAACAACAAAGTTAACAAAGCAAACATAAATGTAGGCCTTGTTTTCCGTACATTTACATTCATGGGCAAAAATATGTTCTTGAACCTGTTTAAATCAATTGTGCGTCCGCACCTTGAGTATGCGTCAACCATTTGGACTCCAATATTTAAGAAAGACAAAATCCAAATAGAAAATGTTCAGAGACGTGCTACAAGGCTGGTAAAAAGCATAAGACATCTTTCATATGAAAAAAGACTGAGGGCTCCGGGCCTCCCATCTTTAGAATACAGGCAAGAAAGAGCGGACATGATCCAAGTCTACAAGATTATGCATGGCATTGGCAAAATTGATAAAGACAAATTTTTCACAATGCACACTTATGCAGCAACACGTGGTCATTCATTAAAGTTGTTCAAAAGAAGGTCACGCCTATTGGTCAGGGCAAATAGTTTTTCGCATCGAGTAGTGGACAATATGAATTCTCTGACAGAGGATATAGTGAATGCACCCTCCCTAAACGCGTTCAAGAGCCGACTAAACCGGTTTTGGCGAGAGCACCCAAACAAGTTCAGCCCATCCTGCTATGCACCCGGACAACGTTCCAGAGAAGACCGAATCCATCACCAGAATGCATCAGAAGAGGCCAATAGGCTTCATTAGATGTCGACATAGGTATATCAAGGTATATCATGAAATATAGGTCATAGAAAAAGGTACAAGTAGGCAAAGATCAGGAAAAGGCGCAATCAGAAAAAGATTCCCACTCTAAAGACCGAGGTGGGAAAAAAAACAAACTAACAATCAGGTACTTATACCTATCGTAAGCCGAATAAGCAGCTATTTTCTCAATATGTGGCCACTCAGTTACCTTAACTTAACTAAAACTATGAAAACACACATAGGGCGCCAACAGCACAAAAATTTTTAAACACCAAGACATAAAACAAAAAGAACCACCACAGAAGTATCGCCTTGGAACGATCAGTAACACAAAGTTACTGGCGGGCTTAAACAAGTTTTATAGGCGCCAAATCTCGCCCTCAGCTTCTGCAGTGGTTTTGTTATACACAAATATAAACAAGAAATAAGGAAAATCATGTTAAGAAAATATACATAGGTACCAAAGTAAAACATGTATAACGGAAAGCAGGGTGAGCAGCTGTTGAAGGTCAGGTGGTCACAGTGCTAGCTTGAACAGAACAAGTAAATGCAGAAGGCTAAGTGAACAGCCGAATGATATTCAGGTGGCCACAAAGTCATGCAACATGAAACACATTCAATTTATTGGAATAACCTTGATAAATTTGAACCACAACAGAAGTACCGCCTTGTTTGTGATAGTCATAGTTGGGAGTATTGAGTTGATACTGCCAAAAGAAGCGCGACACTCATACCGGTTATAGAATAAATAAAGCACTTAATCATAGATACCTCATATTAACGTTTGTAAATAAGAGGATGTTCAAGAAAACAATTGATTTGTTAGTTTTAGCAATCTTCGCTGGCCTGCAGTAATTTTACCTGTACAGATGGAGAATGTACAGTAGTCCCAGCGTACGTGAGGATGAGTTGTATAACACCACGGTCGACCAACTTCACCTTCCAGTTCTCGACAAAAGTTTTTCGCTCTTCGCAAGGACCGGTCAGTAGTAAAGAAATCCTCTTTGGTCATCATATGTTCGTGTGGTGTTTGGGACGACCAGGATTGGCAAGTAAATCCATTGTTTGTAGTTGACACTTTACCGGTATATGGAGAGTTCGCATCCAAGTCACTCAGACAATCGCAAATTCCTTTACGAAAACAAACGAATGACAATGAAGGACTGGTATAAGTACATGTAGAAGATTGAAATTTCGGATTTAAGTAGAAGAGGAATTGTACTATCCGAGTAGCGAAAATAAAGGCAATGATCAGTTTCGCGGTTACCGCGAAGCTGATCTGCGTCTTTGTTTTCGCCTTTGCAGATTGTTGGTTTTCCCATGGGGCGGCTCATATACTGAATATAAACATGAAAACGTAACATATAATATAATTATGTTCTAATTTGAATTTCTATCTCGCATGTTATTTTATTTCAAAACATTTCATCACACATTCGAATTTTATTCTTTTGCTATAGCTTGCACGTTCATTTGATTCTGTTGAAGCAAGCAGAGGTTTGTAGGAAAATGAACAATACATTTCTGCTGAGCGTGCAACTGAACAATTTGAGCGCATTATATCGGCAGAGCATAGTGTCAACCACTGCCGACTTCAACTGGTGTTTTTTCTTTTGCTCTAGTCCAGTGATATTCAGGTTGCATGACTGTATCTGTGAGTCCTCGTTTCTGAATCACCATGGAATTTATCATAATTATTCGTCCTCGGTGATTCGTTGACAAGAGATTCACAACGCGGACCGAACGACTTACTAAATGTGTGAACGACTGCAAAGACCGAGGTTGATGTTAAGCGCCTTTAAAATCTATTTAAACCCAAAAGTATTTTTATATGTCAGGTCGTTCCAGGGCGATGCTTCTGATGTGGTTCCAGTTGTTTAATGTGTCTTGGTGTTGTTTTTATGTTGTTTTCTCCTTATGTACGCATTCATATATATATATATTTAGTTAATATGTTCGGGTTACTAATTGGTCGCCTATTTGAAAAAAAGCTGCTCACCCGGCTAACAATATGTTCTCTTTTTGTAAGTACCTAATTGCCAATTAACATAATTAATGTAGTTGTTTCCCCACCTCGGTATTTTAGCTTTGTTCTGAAACATAAAGGGTGTTAAAAGTTCGTTCCGCAGTTTACCACGTGGTTTGAAAGCATTTTATTGACACAAGCTGATGACTTGACTTATTTTCTCAGATACAATACAGCAGTTGAAACGCTGTATAATGTCGAGGTGCTTCACAGATCAGGATCTATGTTTAGTATTTTCTTAATATGATTTCTTATTTCTTGTTTATCACTGAAACACTACAGAAGCTGAGGGTGAGGTTAGATACCTGTAAAACCGGTCTAAGCCCGCCAGTAACTTTGTTTTACTGGTCGTTCCAAGTCGATACTTCTGTGGTGGTTCTTTTTGTTTTATGTCTTGGTGTTTAAATTTTTTTGTGCTGTTGGCGCCTTATGTATGTTTTCATAATTTTAGTTAAGTTAAGGTAACTGAGTGGCCACCTATTGGGAAAGTAGCTGCTCATTCGGCTTACGATATGTTTCATGGTATAAGTACCTGATTGTTAGTTTGTTTTTTCCCACCTCGGTTTTTCTGAGTGGGAATCTCTTTCTGATTGCGCCTTTTCCTGATCTTTGCCTACTTGTACCGCTTCAACTCTGCTCAAATTGGGAAAAATTGATCTTTTTACAGTAAAATTATTCATTGTCAAAAATGGAGCAGGGGTAATCCTGAAAACCGACATTAATTTCTAGGGTACGAATACACGTCACATGACGCGTTCTGGAAAATCACAATGCATTTCATTTTTTGCCAAGACCCTTCCTCTGAAAAATGATTAATTTCTTGAGGCGCATAACACAGAATGTTAAAACTAAGATGTTGCGAGATGTGTCGATCGTCCGGCAATCTAATTCAGTAGAGACAAAGTTTATTTGATAATGTTCCGAAGTGTAACAATAAAAATAAATCAATGTTGCGTTATACGTTTGGCTCAGTATATTAAAGAAGAACAAAGCTATTTATTTATGTGGCGATTTACGTGTGCACGTGCTGTTAATACACGGCATTTAATGATATTCGATACCGGGCGCCACGAAAACACGTGCTAATATTGAGAATCTGAAGTCCGCCTGGAACGAGCGTAAGAATAAAAACAACTTTTATGTAAAAACAAATAAAAACATTAACTTTTATGGCTGGCTGAATGTTATGAACCACTGCAGAAGCTGAGGGTGAGGTTATGGCCATGTAAAACCGGTTTAAGCCCGCCAGTAACTTTGTGTTACTGATCGTTCCAAGTCGATACTTCTGTGGTGGTTCTTTTTGTTTTGTGTCTTGGTGTTTAAAAATTTTTTGTGCTGTTGGCGCCTTATGTATGTTTTCGTGTTTTTGGTTGGGTTAAGGTAACTGAGTGGCCACCTATTGGGAAAATAGCTGCCCATTCGGCTTACGATTGTTTCATGGTATAAGTACCTGATTGTTAGTTTGGTTTTTTCCCACCTCGGTTTTTGGAGTGGGAATCTTTTTCCGATTGCGCCTTTTCCTGGTCTTTGCCTGCTTGTGCCTTTTTACGCGTATGAAAACGTGACGAGGCTTTAAAATTAAGCGCATCATTATTTCTTTCTTTTTTGCAGAATTTACGCAATAAGAGCAATCAAATAAGATTTTGTCATTCATTAACATTCGCTAGGTCCTGAGCACAGTGTTGAAAACAGAGGGCGTAGCCCAACGCTCACCTCGGGACGTAGCGGATGTAAATAAATGGAAAATTATGCTTGATCCCTATATTGTTAAATGATACTCACCCTTGTAAAACAGAAGTTGCAATAATAAAAACCGAAACCAAATTTCCATACTGCTTAGATCTAAGCCTTATCGACAACTGAATATACTACTTTAGTGAACTCGGCAATGTCCCTTGAAAATCTGGTTTTGGGTTTTCTGCTTCGTGTTGTAACAATATGAACATGCTCATGCAAGAAGCAGATAATTTTCAAACGAGTACCAACAATCTTTGTTTTGGATCAAAAATAAGGAAAAATAGGTATATCACTGTATTTGCTGTATAAAAGTGGGGTTCCAGGCGGGAAAACATGTCACGGACATGTTATCCTGATGAAGTCACACAATCTGGCAGCGTCGTTGGGACAAACTGACGTTTGGCTGTCCGAATCGATTCGACATAAAACGGGCTGTACAGTCACAAAAGATGACCGAGGTCCTCGGAAGAGATGTTATGAGACGTTCTCTATAAAGAGGTGCACGTAAGTAACAAGCAGGTAAAGGCGTAATCAGAAAAAGATTCCCAATCCAAAAACCGAGAAGGGAAAAAAACTAAATTTAACAGGGCCCAGAATTACAATGCTTCCTTAACTCTTAAGGTCGACCTTAACTTAAGATTTTCCTTAAAATTTACAAAAGTGCATAACAATCGATTTTCGTACTTTAAGGTAGACCAACTTGAGGAAATACTTAAATATTTAAGGTTACTCGATAGCTACCTTAACTTAGGATTTTACTTAGGCTAGACAAATTGTGCTCAGTTTAAATTGTTATTTAAGGAGTTTTGATAATATGTTTATGCATATTATGTAGCCTCGCAACGCAACGCAACACGTGATGTATCACGTTTTTTGTTGTTTATTTATTTATTTATTTATTTATTTTTTTTACGTGAATAAAGTCGGTTGTGTGTGCGTGTACAAGAGTGAGAGTCTTTTTCACTTAATATTGCATTAGTACAACTTTACTTTTCAAACGAATCAGCACGAAGAATCAAGACTCCTGCGGTACATGTACGATGTGGCTTAACCACTCAGTCCACAATGTTCAGTTGTCGGGATATTAGCATTGCTTTCATGGAACTTTACCGGTAATGTTTTTAGTAAATTTGCCGTTTGTTTGATTATTCAAGTTGATACGTTACTTTACGCCCCAGTCAACAGATATGGTAATGTCAGTACCTTGCTTTAGTTTTATGGAGTTTCTACCCACTGACATTTGGATGTCTGACATGACAGGCGAGATGTGATTTAAACTATAACCCCCTTTCCTCAAGTAAACATCTAAAGCTTTACATGTGTGGATGGTAAACCACTTCTTCTGGACAAAGACCTACTCAGCAAATAACCAGTCATCGGGCGGTCGGTTAGTCAGTTATAAGCTTTACCTGGAGGTACGAGCCGACCATTTACTCCTCACGGTTCCAGTGGGCGGGATCCCGCAATGAATGTGTCCGGCTTAGGAACCAGAATGGAGGGGGAAAAGGTTCTTTTTTTCTCGCTTCTTTTCACCAGCCTGTGTACATGCACACGTTAGTGAGGGTTGGGAAGTATTGAAAGAATAAAAGAAAAATAGAAAGAAAGAAAAATCGCATATATCAAACTTTATAGCCTTGACTGGCTTTCATTGATGGTTTATAAATCGTCACTGATGAGGGATCATTACCCGAAATAGCGCAACAAAGCCCATACTATCCCCTTTGAATGTTTCAGTCATTGCTTCCCAAAGGACCTCACCTTAATATTATATTTGCAGTCTTCATTCTATAGTCCCTACTATCATGATTAAATCATTTTTCCTTGGATTTTTCCATCACCGCGTTTGTTTTCGAAATAAGTCTTTAATCTTCTTGGACGTGTGTATATGAATGCATGTGGCAATTCACTACAGGACACACTGAAATACGGCTGGAAATATTACTTAATTTCAAAGAAAAAAACACAAGTTAAACAAAAGATAAAGAATGTAAAAGAATATTAAAGTAACAAAAAATAAGTAGGAGTAGTAGATGGGCCACTTTGGGGCCAGTTATTCAAGATTACGCAACATTACGTAATAATAACGCCGTAGAGGCGTTAATTGGCTATAATTAATTCCAGGAACGAATCAATATTGACTCGGCGCGAAGCGCCGAGAAGGAGCCGCGTCACGGGAAGACGCGCGCGCGAAAAACATAGGATATGCGAAGTCTGATCAGGCGCAGCCTGATCAGTGCCCCGCTAAATTGTTGTCAGCACGTAGCATGTATCGCGAAAAAAAGGTTCATTACGGGGAAAACTCTAATTTACATAAATAAGGGGTTCGATCCCCCATTTGAGTCACCGTTCTGCGTCCTCGAGCAAGAAGCATTAACTGCCTCATGAGTACTGACTAAAACCCAGGAAGCGGTGCCCCCCTTGTCCCGACATGACTGAAAATATGATCGCTGGGACGTTAAACCGCATTACAAACGAACGAACAAACATACGAATAAGAGAATGGACAGACGAGACATCATTTTAGGGTATGTCATTTTAAGCCGATTTGTACAGAAAAAAGACCCCTATTAATAATAAGACCGATACTTAGGCTCTTGCAGCTTCATT